>CM053745.1:36056814-36076527 GCA_028658305.1 Pachyuromys duprasi | reverse complement strand
TTGTGATCAAGCCTCTGGCAGAGGGCAGGAAGTAATGATAGATCTGGGGGAGGTTGTTGAGACTTGGGGAGAACAAGAGCTCCACAAAGACCAAACTGAGCAGGGCACAGGGGTGTTGTATGAGACGGTTTCTACAATCAAGGACCATGTGTGGATGTGGCCTGAAACCCCCGCACAGATGGGGCCCATGATAGCTAGGTGTAGGACTGAAGACCCTAGTGAGGGAAACAGGGACTGTTTTAGTCATGAACTTGATGGCTGACTCTTTGACCCTCCCCCATACAAGCTGGGGAGTGACAGACTGGCTAGATCCCAGTGGAGGACATTGCAGCCAGCCCTGAGGAGACAGGATGTGCTGGGGTTGGATGGAAGGGGAGGAGGTCCTCCCCTGTTGGTGGACTTGGAGGGGGCAGGGAGGAGGGAAATGAGGGAGGGAGTGGGAAGGTGGGAGGGAATGAAGGAGGGGGCTATGCCTGGGATGCAAAATACCTAACCTGTGATTGATATATATATATAAAAAAAAGAATTGTGAATGTCTGTTCCTAGTCTTATTGGAACTTGTTATTCTCTGTTTGTTTGATATCCCTGGGAGATCTGCTTTTATTTCTTTTGTTTGTTTTTTAATTTTAATTTTTATTTTTATATTAATAACAGTTTATTCACTTTGTATACCAGCTGTTGCCCACTCCCTTGTCCCGTTCTTATCCCACCCTCCCTCCTTCATGTCCTCCCATGCCCCTCACCAAGTCCACTGAAGGGTGAGGTCCTCCTTTCCTTCCATCTGACCCTAGCCTACCAGGTCTCATCAGGAATGGCTGCATTGTCTTTTACTTCTGAAGTGAAAAAAGAGGAGAGGTGGATCTGGGTGAAAGAGGAAGTGTGTTGGGAGGATGGATAGAGTTGAGTGAGTAGAAACTTTGTTCATTATGCATTTTATGAGAAAAGGATTAAAAAAAGAATTTCCAAAATCTTGGAAACTTTTGGATATTTTTTATAAGAACCAGTTTGATTATGTTAATTATGTTCTACAATGCATACCAAATTAGAAATACAGTGGATAAAACTTTTATACCAATTTTTTAATGGTAAGAGAGCAATTTATGTAGACAATATATATGCATTATATGATTAAGGATGTCAAGCTTTTTCTAGTTAACTGGCATGACTGTTCCTACAAGCAATAAAAATCACGATCAATAAAGAGATTGTTTGTTTTGATTTCAGTGGTGTGTATGTGTGTATATCTGTGTAGTTGTTTAAAATGTAATAATAGAAGTAGTTTTTTTCCAATATACTTGTTGTTTTATGATTAGGAAATCTCAACTTAATTCTAATGTTATTGAGGTTTGTGCCTCTATCAGAGAGTGTGCTGAAAGATAAAGACATATACATGCATTAAACTGACCCAATCCCGATTCTCACAGAGCCTGCTGCCAGTCCCTAAGCAATTGAGGTATTCAGCAGCATGACTAACAACTCAGGGGGTTCTGCTGTTCCAGCTTGCGGTGCTTGGAGGCAATTTTCCACTGAAAGAAACTACAGGGTGTTTGTTGTTGCTGTTGTTTTGTTTTGTTTTTAAATAGTCTGTTGAGTGAAAATGCAGACTTACTCTTCAACCTGCTTGAGATGCAGCTTATCTTTATGCATGGGTACCTTTTCTTGCATTTCTATCTTAGTCCTTGTTGAGTTTCTCTGATATTTTCTTTATAATTTTTATGCCATTATTTCTTATTTGTTAAGAAATTGACTTATCTTTCTTCTGCTGAGTCAAGATCTGCTACTGAAAGCAGTCGTCTGCTACAATTATCTTGTCTCCTCTGTTATGCTAGCCATTTCCTACTTAGATAGGTTCTCCAATTTAATGGATGAGTCCCTGATATGCATCTCTACCTCCTTCTGGAGTTTGAGGCTGTGCTCAGATTGCTGAGCCTTCAGCTTCTTCTCCATTGCAATCAGCTACTTCTGGTCCCCTCCCCCTACATTTGCTTATAATGACACCTGCTCTACATCTGCTCGTGAATCTGCAGTATAACCATACATAGTGATCATGACAAAGCATTTTCCATTCCGGTAATAAAAGGTCCATTTCAAAACTCACTGGTGTCTCAGGCCAGGCTTACTGGTGCCTTCCTTATCCTTTAGTAATGTGGGATTCTTTTTGTGATCTGTGAGGAAATGATAGGTTATTGTGGTTTGCTCTGAATACTGAGGAACATGGGTATGCTCTCTTCCACGACTTACAAGATGTTCACAATGTAATTCGTTATATAGATGCTCATGAACATGCTGGGGAGGGAGTGGTTGCTGAACATGCTTTCCACTTCACTGCTTACATCACTTCTCTTTTCTGTTTAGCTCTTCTTCTCCTCATCCTCCTTCTTCTCCTTTTCATCCTCTCCCCACACCCTTCTTCCTCATTTATTCAAAGTTTCGTTCTGAATCTCCTGGAGAAGAATGTTTTTATTTTTCAGTGCTCTAGTTTATCTAGCTCCTCTGTAGCAACTTTTTTTTTGTAAGTGGTTAATGAAGATAAGTAGTACTCACCCTTGTAGAACAAAGTTTTGACCCAATGGTTCCACTATATTGGTTCTTTCTAGGGTATGAGGTATTCTTCCATCAGAATCAACAAATCTCATGAAGGAGTCTATCTGTTCCCCTACTGAAACATCATTGAGAAGTCATTCTTGGTGTTGTGATACAGAGGGTTCAATAAGAAGTTGTGGAGAAAGGTCTTTCATTTTGCAGTTAAATACTGGTGATTCCTGATAAAGAGATGTCATTTTTTCTATCATACTGTTCTCAATGCACAGAAAAGATCACTTTTAAGGTAGAAAGTTTGAAGCTCTGAACTTCCAACTAACTTCAGAGACTGCTCTTAACTAGAACACCATTACCAAACAAGCAGGATGCTTTTTATTTAAGTACAGATATTAGAAGGTGGAAAGACCTCCCATGCTCATGGATTGGTAGGATTAACATAGTGAAAATGACCATATTGCCAAAAGCAATCTACAGATTCAATGCAATCCCCATCAAAATACCTTCACAATTCTTCATAGACCTCGAAAGAAAAATACTCAACTTCATATGGAGAAACAAAAAAACCCAGAATCTCCAAAACAATCCTCTACAACAACAGATCATCTGGAGGTATCTCCACCCCCGACCTCAAGCTGTACTACAGAGCAATAGTAATAAAAACTGCGTGGTATTGGCATAGAAACAGAATAGTGGATCAATGGAATTTAAGTACATTTTTATTCAAATGTTTTGTGATTTTTCCACTGTCATAAGATTAACTCTTTTAAGACCACAAGTTCAAGATTACATAAGCAGCACAAACTAGGTTAATTTAATTTTTAAAAAGATGACACAGTTTTGAGGTAGTAGAAAATAAGAGATGGTCTGTGAAGAGTTGAATGAGGGGCAAATATGATCAAAATGCATTGTCTGAAATTCTCAAAGTACTAATGAAAATGAGAAAACAAAAAGTGTATCTTGCTCTTTTTCACATGTCTGCTTCTTATTTTAGGACATTTCATTAATAACTATGACAGCATCAGTGTGAGTATTTATGGCATAATAAATGACTCAAAAGCTCTCATGTCCAATTCCATGCACATTGATAAAAAAAGCACTTCAGAGTAATCTTTGTAGAATAACTAGAACTCTGGATTTTCACCATTGTTTTATGCACGGTGACCAGTGTTATAAGCATTTTACTTTTGATAGCCCAGTCTTTTGCTTGACTCATAGAGAATTATTTCCATTTTTGTAAATCTTCAGTACCTTGTACTGTGTGACAAAATACACTGTATTCATCAGATTCATTTTAGGAGCAATATCTCGTTTACAACCAGTCTTTTGTGTGTAGGATGTACCAAATCCTTGAAAATTCCTTGAAAAGTAGGAATGACTGTTACCAGACAAGATTGCCCTGTGCTCATACTGTGAATTATCACATGAAAGGAGGAAATATATTCATCTAGAATAGTTTTTAATATTTATGCAAGTTCTTAGTACAAATGAAAAATTTCAGGCTTCCTTTTTTTATCACAAAGTGCTCACATTATTTTGACTTTCCAGATTAGACAAAATAATTATTCTTTGTTAATAAAGGGAGTGTTTTAGCATGTTTTCTGTAGCACCACACAGAAGAAAAATAGAGACATTGTAATACTGGACAAAAAAAAAAAGTGCTTTGGTAAGACTTCCCATGGTAGATAATATGACTTAATATTTATTATGATAATTCAGTATTTTGTGTATTTTTCAAAGAAAAATAGCTTTGAAATGATGTATATGTATACACATTCACCTTTTAGAAACTAAATTGGTTTAATACTTCCATTAAAATTTCTTCAAAGTACATTCCTGTGCTTCTTCTTTACATTTTTGTTTTGTTCCAATTTGATTTTTGTGATTTGGTATAGTGATTGCTGTGTAACGCAGGTTGTTTTCAGGCTTAGCGTGTATTGCTACCATCTTACTAATACTGGTATTACAAGTATGTGCCACCCCACATAATTTCTGATATTACTTTAAAATATGTATGTGCACTTTTTAATAAGTAGGAAAACGTTTTGCTGAAGATCAGTCACAAGATATGTCATTCTTTACTATTTGACAGTGGACAGAGATAAGTATTTCTTTCCTTTTTAAGTTTCTTACTTGATTTAATATGAGCAAATGTTTAATCTGTATACATATTTTACATATTTATATATGCAACATTATATAAAAGTTTCTGAGAAATAAGAGGATGGTACATGGTAAATATTTAAGAGGCTCCATTACTTTCAAAATTATATGGGTTTGTAATATGAATAGGAAAGAAGAAAAGAAACCATTTAAATTGCACAAGAAAACCATATAAGTAACTGTTAGTTTATTTTCTAAAAATTGTAATAAGCATGATAACAGATCTTGCAAGGAAAAATTTTTTAAAAATTCTCTTTTCTCAAATTTAATTACTATATGCATTTTTGACACAGTAAATACCATAGTCATAAGCACGGTGCTTTCAGCTCTTCTAAGAAACTGGTGTTGCTGTGTGGCTTTTTCTTCTTAGGGTGTGCTGGTTTATTTGATGTTAAAAATCAATGCTAGGGTAGACATAGCAAGTCAGACCATAATATTTTACTTGGAATCAAAGAAATATAAAGTAAAAGCCAATAGGATAGAATATATGCCTTATTTAACAACACTAAGTATACTTCCTATATTGGTTAAGATTCATTTCGGCAAAGTAAATTTGTATGAACGGTTTCTTTCTCTTCTGTTTTCATATCAAGATTAATTGTGCTCAAGCTCTCTTTACCATTATGATGACATGATTTTTGGTTAAAATAAGTAAAGAAACAAGCAAAGTTAACCTGGCAGGAGAGGTAGCCTAGCATTCGCAGAAGACACTCACTTGCCTGTAATTAGTGTCAAGCATGTGCTGACTGGTCTTGTCTCCTTGAGCATCTGAACACTGTGGAACACATAAAAGTTCCTACAGGCATCCACACATACACATGAAATACAAAATAAAATCAGTCTTCAAATATTACAAAATGTATGAATCAAATTAGCAGTTTTTGTATCCTAAATCAATTATTAAGCAATATATGTAACATTGGAAATCAACAGATATATCAAAACATTAATAATGACTCAAAATCTTAATGATGATATTTATAATTATTTATTAATTTCCAAATATGTTTTATAGAGGGAATTTAACATAGAGTATTTTAAAACTTTCAAGAATATTGTTAAATTAGTGCGAATAAACATATAGCAATGATTTATTATCTTGATTAGAGTAAATACTTATATCAAAAAAGTGGGGAAGAGCATTGAAATTATTGGCACAGAAGACAAAAAAAACTTGCTGGACATAACAACAAGAGCTCAGGCTCTAAGGTCAAAAATATTACAAATAAAGATGATACAAAGATGGTTGAACAAATATCCTGGTTGTGTACTTGAGCATATTTTGGATATATGTTTAGGAGTGGTATAGCTGGATCTTGAGGAAGTGGTATTTCTAATTGTCTGAGAAAATGCCAGATTGATTTTCAAAGTGGTTGTATAAGTTTACATTCCCACCAGCAATAGAGGAGGGTTCCCCTTTCTCCACATCCTCTCCAGCATGTATTGTCAATTGAGTTTTTGCTCTTAGCCCTTCTGATGGTTGTAAGGGGAAATCTCAGGGTTGTTTTGATTTGCATCTCCCTGATGACTAAGGATGTTGTGCATTTCTTTAAGTGTTTCTCTCCCATTCTATATTCTTCCACAGAGAATTCTCTGTTTAGCTCTGTACCCAATTTTTTAATTGGATTACTTGATTCGTTGCTTTTTGACTTCTTGAGTTCTTTATATATTTTAGATATTAGCCCTCTGTCAGATAAAGGGTTGGTGAAGATCCTTTCCCAGTCTGTAGGCTGTTGTTTTGTTCTGATGACAGTGTCCTTTGCTTTACAGAAGCTTTTCAGTTTCATAAGGTCCCATTTATTGATTGTTGATCTTAGAACCTGTGCTCTAACCTCACTTATGACAGAGCTCTAATATCCTACATAACTAAGGACTTGAGCATTCCTTTAAGTGTTTCTCTACCATTCAGTATTCCTCTGTTGAGAATTATCTATTAAGTTCTGTACCACATTTTTAATTTGATTACTTGGTTTGTTAGTGTTTAACTTCTTCAGTTCTTTTTATATTTTATATTTCACACAATAAGGACACAGTTTCTTTTTCCCACACTTCCAGATAGATCAGTATATCATATCAGGACAGACAGGCAGAGACATCATCTGACTTCACATGATGCCAGGAATCAGAGAATGATGTAGAAGTGAGCACAGAGAAGATAGCATCAAGGAACTATCTCCAGTAGCTTATTTTCCTAACCTTGCCACACCTCATGATGTTTAAAAACTCTCAAAATATCACCAGGATTAGGAAGGATAAGCAATCAAATGATAAGTCTCTAAGGGCCACCTCACAACCAGTACGAATGAAATATGTTTTAATCAAATATTTGAAGGTTATGATTTTTTCTTATGTTCCATAGATATGTTTCATGTAAAATAAAAGCACACATGAAATTATTAAGGTACCTTTGAAAGAACTGTGCATAATGAAAATATTAACCATTTCTAAAAGACAAATATTCAGATGAATCATTTATCAGTTTCATTCATGAGGAGTAGATATTTTAAATCCTGTTGTTACCAATGTGAAATATACAGTTTGATTTTAACTTCATAAAGAAATATCATATTTAATCATTTTATCATTTTTATAACAAAATTTAGTAAATGGTAAATAAGCAATTGTTTCTCAGTATGACTTTAAGTTATAAATGCAAGTGGTTTGGATTGTAGCTTATGAAAAATACAGTATAATAATGCCATAAAATTTTAACTACATACGTATTTACTTGGTAAAGGTTTTCCTTTCATACATTTTCCCTTAATATTGTAACTGTAAAATAGGGAAAAGGATCTTTATTAATTTATGTATTTTTGTAACTCAAAATTATGAGTTATGATAATATAAACTAATATAATATCCAGTGTCTTCTCTGCATTTATGATTAGTGGTAAACCACCTTTCTGATAAGATTAAATAAGCTAAAACATACATCTTGTATATGAATATTCTTCTTTAGCTGAATGTGACTTTTGTTGAAGTATAGTTCATGTTAAACTGTGACTCTTCTTCTAAGATTAATCCACACTTAATGGACAGTAATAATAATATAGTTTTGGAAACGGGATTCAAAGTGGTAGAAGCATAGGAAAGCAGTTAATTCTTCCAAATTATATAAATGTGTGGAAAGTGAATCTTCTACCACCCTGTGGTAGTTTAGAATCATTGCATATTATAAGCATACTTCATTTAACTTTTCTGCTTAATTGATGCTTTACCAATGATTTTGCATATCAGGCCACCTTTAGGAAAGAAATAAAGAAAACAAACAGAGCAGTTCGTGTTCAGAGAAAATATACTGCTGCATACACAGACATGTTTTAGTTTCATGAGTAGTAATAGCACTCACTTGCATTAATAATTTAATCAAAAAGCCACAGGTGGCTTAATTTGCATTTGATCATTTGAGGGATCTCTAAAAGAGATTATTGAGCCAAGCTCAAATAATTTCTGGAGGGAATTATTTAAAATAAAATAATCTCTTTTGAAATTTTCCTGAATTTTTCTTAGGAAGTAGTTTACCAACATTACTCAGAAGCCATGTTTCCTTTGTTATATCCTGTAAACTGTGAAACTTATTTAAAAATGAGGAAATTATGAAAGCAAAATACTTCTAAACTCCTTTATTACTATTTATGTATTGGTGATCATTTGATTTCATGCCTACTTCTGTAAATTTTAAAATACCATCTTTCTGTAAATCCTAACTATTTGGTTCTATCCACCCAAGTAGAAGTTCTAATTACAATCATAACTTTCAGTTGAAAGAGAATTATTTATATCTGCGAAGTATGGATGTCAAGTCAAATAATTAACCTATAGCCTTCCATACATCTCACCACCTACAAAGTATTCCAACCCAGTATATGAACTAAGCAATAAAAAAAAAAGAACCTCTTTAGAAAAAATAGACTGGATTATGTGCTACTAAAATTCAGAGTTTAGATATACACTAGAACATGTAACACAAATGAAAGAGTTTACTCACTAGAAAGTAGCAGGTACTCATTCAACAATTAATAAGGACAATATTAGTTTAATTTCCTTTGCTTTCATCTCACTGATTTATTGTCTTTATATCTATCATATCTATTGATAAAATTTTAATAGTAAAAACATCACACACATAACATTTTGCATTTTAAATATATGGTATAAACCAAAAATAATTAAAAGAGTAACAGTTTTCACACACTGCAAAACTTCAGCATTTTTTATCCAGACTGTTATACTTATCATGATGCCTATCTTTCCAGATGTACTTTGAAACTATATTAACAAAAATATATAAGGATAAGGGTTATTCTTGTATGTTTAGATTTGCAAAAACAACCTTGTACTCAAACATTTGTCCATGTATTTTTTCTTTAATTTTATTATTCATAGAATTTTACAATCTACTCAGTATTTTATTTATTATGAAATTGCCTCATTCTTCCTTCTTGAATGATAAATAGACCATGAGTCTTTATTTTTGTCACTTGTATCTATAGGTATAAAATGAATTTTTATAAGTACAATTTCTGCTTAAATATGTATATAAGTGATTACAATTGAAATCGTATGTACTTGTCCTCCAAAACAAATCATCACACAAAAATGTTGTTAACATAATAATTATTTGTTATTTAATGCTTAAATCTTCTTGATGCATTTCATTTATAGGTACCTGAGATGAACTGATACAATGAAATAAAAATCAAATTTTATCTTATGTTCAATTAGTCAAGAGGAATTTTGCAGAATGACCTAGTTTGCTTTTCTGTTGTTGATATACAAGATCAACCAAAACAAATTAGTGGTGGAAAATAATTTATTAATGTGTATGACTAAATATGTTGCATACTGTTTTTATTAAAAAGAGAGTAAAAAGTACCCAATTACAATTAAATCCAAGCAAACCAAACTCCAACAGTTTAAATAGCTAAATATCTGGTACAATGAAAAAACTCAAGGTACTTCTGTGATAAAAAGGGCTTGGAACAGCTTCCCTTCTCAAGCTCAGCCATTCAAAACACATCACTGTCTACTAGCCTCAAGCTGGCTCCACTTCAAAACTATCACTGCTCCTGTGTTCCTTCTAAACTCCTGGACTTGCCTGTACCCTGTAAGCTCCAGTGGAATTGATGCTGCACTGACTACAGTCACCACGGCTTCAACTCAATGATTCCAAAGGTGCCATTTGGTGCCAAGCCTCAGCTTCTTTCCATGATCCCTTCACACCTTTACAAACCAGTACCATGTGGGAGACCTACATATTGTTTGTCAAGTTCTGCTACCAGCTAATGTTTAGCCCTGCCCCGCTTTTACCCCAGTCCCCCTCAACAACAGCCACTACGGCCCTCATCTTCCCAATGATAATTCCAAGAACACCCTTTTACAGAAGAATGTTGCTTCATTGGTGCTTGTCCTTTACTAAACACAGCTAACCAAGACTTACTGACTGTTCCAGTGAAATGAAGGTTTTACTTCAGCAGTGCAGGTCTCTTGCTTATCACAGTTGATTGTTAAGGCCAGCAAACCAGAAAATACCAAATATCATAGGTGTTGCCCCAATGGAGTCTTTGAGCAATTCTCAAACTTTGCTGTAAAATGTCACAAGCCAGGAATGTATTATACACACTTTCCAAAACAGTATTATCTTCCAGTCTCCAACAGAATAACTCACTGAGCTCTGAACACTCAACAGTTTTTCAAGCCCAAGATACCCAACCCAGCCACAATTTGCCCTCAAACAATTTTCCCAGGTCCGTCACAGAATGAATCCAAACTATGGAATCAATTTCTGTTATAGCCTGTTAATCTACTGCTAAGATAAAACAGTATACATAAATTTGGGAGGAAAGGAATAATTTGCCTTCTAGTATCCATGTCACAGTCTATCATTCTAAGGTACGTGCTCAAAAACAAATCTGGAGGGAAGAACTGAAGTAGAGAGCAAAAAGAAATTCTGCCTAGTGGCCAGCTATCTATAGACTTTCTTTATCTTGCTTTCATATTCAGCTCAGAACCTTCTACCCTGATGTGACAATGCCAACAGAGGGCTGGACCTTCCCACATACAAAATTCATCAAAAGATGACTTACACACATGCCGACAGGAAAGTATAATAACAAGACTTAATTTTCTGACAGGGTTCTTGTTTTGGTGTTGACAGACTGATCAACATACCCTCTGTCCAGAAAATAGTATATCATTTTGGGCCATATGGTGTGGCAAAGATTTTTACCTCATGGTCAGACTAGAAAGAGGAAAAGTAAATTGTAAGCATCATTCTTTTCCATAAGAGCATGAACGATTGGCTGTGAGATATTACATAGGCTCTACATCTTAAAGTTACCATGACATTTAAGAGTAGCAAAGACAGAGAACAAAGCCTTCAAAACTTGGAACTCTGGGAGACATCAGATGTGTTTAGCACCATATACTTCGAGAGACACCAGATATGTGTAGTATAGCACACATATCCTAAAAATTAAAGACTGGTTAATCACAGAGATGCAGAGAATGCCCTATCTTTTGTACATAGAACCCTTCAGAGGTAATAATGCACGAGTAAGTGTTTTTTTTCCTTTAAAATTTTTTATTATTATAATTTATTACAATGTATTCAATTTATATCTCTGCTGTGGCACCCTCACTTGCCTCCTCCCAATCCCATCCTCCCTCCCTCTTCTCTCCCTATGCCTTTCCCCTAGTCTACTGATAGGGCAGGACCTCCTCCCCTTCTATCTGACCCTCCTATCAGGTCTCATCAGGACTGGCTGCATTGTCTTCCTCAGTGGCCTGGTAAGGCTGTATCCCCCAGGGGAGAGGTGATCAAAGAGCCTGTCACTGAGTTCATGCCAGAAAAAAGTCCCTGTTCCCCTTAGGAGGGGACCCACTTAGAGACTGAGTCTATGGGCTACATCTGAGCCAGGATTTTAGGTCCTCTCCATGCATTGTCCTTGGTTGGTGTATCAGTCTCTGCAAGGACCCCAGGGTCTTGTTTGTTTGTTTGTTTGTTTGATATTCACTTAAAATGATCTGGAATATATACAAAAACCTTAATTATATATGAAGCTTGAAGAAATAGATGCAATGTGATGTGTCTGGGAAAGAAATAGTTCTCGTGCTCTCCTTTTACATTTTTACAGTTTTCTGCTGATATTAAAAATATCAAATTGTAGACTTAGTTAATCAGTGTCTTTTCTGTACCATTTTACAGTTTCATGAAAAGTGATTGGAATGCTATGCTAATCTCACATTTGCAATGATCAGCTTTAACTGGTTAATAGTGAGTCAAGATTCATTGACTTAAAGGTATTTTATAAAGCACTGTGCTAAGTATCTACAAAGTATTGAAGATACTATAATTCATTCAAGGTAGCCTCATCATTTCTTTATGTGACTCCAGGAAAGCTGATTGCCCTCCTGATATCACCATTTCTCCATTTGTAATAAAAATATGTGATCACGATTGCTATTAAGGGCCCATTATATAATAAGGGAGTACAATAGTGCCACTGCTGTATAAAGAAATGTAATTATATTGCAATTTTTAAGTCATGGAAAATAAATCACTTAACAGATCAGGGAGACATGAAAACACAGTGGTTTAGAGACAAGTAAGTGACCAAGTGGTATGACATAAAGTCCTTTTAGGACAATATTTCTATCTAGTCCATTAGTATACATTGGCCTAAATTCAGAAATTTTGGAAATAACAATGTGCCAGAAAAATTCACTAATTGTAAATATGTCACTTTATTGAGGGAACTTTATCGTGGAGGAGACAAGGTATGCTGGTCAGGTACAGAAGATATATGAGTAATCTTTGTACCTTCTACTCTATTTTGTTGCAACATAAAACAATTTTTAAAATACACTCCATAAAATTATATATTTAAAATGTTTCTAAAAATCTGAACATTGGAATTAATGCATCATGGTACTTAATTTTTCATGTCACCGTCCATGTGATCAATATGGCTATAGAAGTAAATTCTTGTTATAGTCTGTCATTTTCAAACATATTTATTAACTAATTTTGGTTAGCAAAATTAAGACCATGCTAACCAATCAAAGTCAACATTATTACAGCTTCTGCTTTATAATTATTTCATTAAAAATAGAAAATAGTGGGAATACTAATCAGTTATACTAGACTTGGCCTAAGATTATAATCTTTTTGACTAAAAAATAATAATTTCAAAAATATTATAAGAACCATTATAACACGAATTTAAGCACAGTCTAGTGAGTGAGCAAAATGCATTCAGAAGTATATGCACTGCAAAGACAGGAGTGGCTCAGTTATCATATTTTAAAGGAGGCATGAATTTTGTGATGGTTAGGAGGTAGGAGTGGATCTGTGATTCCTTAATGGAGAAGTAAGAAATGTATGCAATTAAAATACATTGTCTAGCATCCTAAAAGAATAAAATGTTTATTTTAAAAATTGTAAAAAACAAACAAAAAATAACACAGACGTGATATTTTTATCAATTGTATTAAAAGGTCAAGTATCAGGGCTTGGGAAATAGCTCAGTGGATAACATCATGTGCAATCCATGAAAAACTGAGATTGAGTACCCAGAAGGTAGGTAACAGGCAGATACATACATAGCACAAAGTGTCTGTAATTTAAGTTTTCCTTTTGGGGGAATGAAGGCTAAGGGATGTAAGAGAATCCTGTGAAGGCTGTGGGCCATTTATTCTGGCCTACATAGAGAAAATTAATGATGATAAGCAGTGTCAGAGTAAGTAGGAGGAATGTATTGACACTTAAGTTCCTCAGACTTCCATTGTCATAACTGGGCACGAATGTTCCTACAGTCACATACACAAATCACAAATAACCCCCCACATATGCACAAACATACACATACACATGAAACATGTCAAACAAATTATCTACTGATCTGTTGAAGAATATACTATTACTATTTTGTTTCCATTTACCCCTGTAAATATGGCACGTCTCTAGAATTGAGCTTTTGATGATACTATCAGTGTTAATACAATATTTAATTTTTTTCTACTATAGATTTTATTTTAGTTAGTAATTAATGTTTCCTTTTTTGAATGCAAAAATTTGCTTTCATTCAGTTTTATTTTTATTATTATTATTGGTTACAATTTCTTTACTTTGTTTTTAGGTTTTAATTTTTCTGTTAATTACAGTTTATTCACTTTGTATCCCAACTGAAGCCCCTTCCCTCATTCCCTCCCAATATTACCCTCCCCCTCTCATTTCCTCCCATGGCCCTCTCCAAGTCCACTGATAAGGGAGGTCACCCTCCCCTGCAATCTGACCCTAGTTTATCAGGATCCATCAAAACTGGCTGCATTGTCTTCCTCTGTGGCCTGGTGAGGCTGCCACACACACCCGCACCTCAGGGGTAGGTGATCAAAAAGCCAGCCATTGAGTTCATGTAAGAGACAGTCTCTGTTACCCTTACTAGGGAACTCACTTAGATACTGAGCTGCCATGGGCTATTTTTGTGCAGGGGTTTCAGGTTATCTCCATGCATGGTGCTTGGTTTGAGTATCAGTCTCAGAAAAGAACCCTGGGCCCAGATTTCTTGGTTCTTTTGTTTTTCTTGTGGAGCTCCTGTCCCCTGCAGGATTTTCTATCTCCCTCTTGTTTCATAAGGTTCCCTGCACTTTGCGCAAAGTTTGGCTATGAGTCTCAGCATCTGCTTTAATACCCTACTTGGTAGAGTCATTCAGAAGTCCCCTGTGGTAGGCTCCTTTCCTGTTTCCTGCTTTATACCTCTTCAGATGTCTATCTTCTTTGTCTTTCTGAATGAGGATTGATCATATTAGTCTGGGTCCTCCTTGCTTAGCTTCTCTAGGTGTACAGATTTTTATATGTTTATCCTATGTTATTTGTCTAATATCCACTCATAAATGAATATATACCATGTGTGTCTTTCTGATTCTCAGATACCTCACTCAAGATTATCTTTCTAGATCCCAACATTTATCTGTAAATTTAATGATGTCCTTGATTTTAATTGCTGAGTAGTATTCCATTGTGTAAATACACCAAATTTTTGTATCCAGTCCTCCTTTGAGAGCATCTGGGTTGTTTCCAGGTTCTGGCTATTACAAATAAAGTAGCTACGAACATAACTGAGCAAATGTCCTTGTTGTGTACTTGAACATCTTTTGGATATATACCTAAGAGTGGTATAGCTGGGTGTTGAGGAATCACTATTCCTAATTGTCTAAAAAAGCGACAAATTGATTTCCAGAGTGGTTGTACACGTTTACATTCCCACCAGCAATGGAGGAGGGTTCCCTTTTCTCCACATCCTCTCTAGCATGTATTGTCAAAGGGATTTTTTTTTTTTTATTTTAGCGATTCTGATGGCTTTAAAGTGAAATCTCTGGGTAGGTTTGATTTGCATTTCTGTGATGAGCATATCTTTTTAGATTTATTATTGTTATTGTTATTTTATTAATTATAGTTTATTCATGTTGTATGCCACCTGTAGCTCCCTCCAACCTCCCTCCCAATCCTACCCTCTCTCCCTCTTCTCCAACCATGCCCCTCCCCCAGTCTACTGATAGGGGAGGTTGTCCTCCCCTTCTTTCTGATCCTAATCTATCAGGTCTCATTGTAAAGATCATCCTGAGTGAGGTATCCCGGAAGCAGAAACGCACACAGGGAATATACTCACTCATAAGTGGTTATTAGACATATAATATAGGATAAACATACTAAAATCTGTACACCTAAAGAAACTAATCAAGAAGGAGGACTCTAGGTAACATACTCAATCCTCATTCAGAAAGGTAAAGAGGATGGACATCAGAAGAGGGAGGAAAGAGGGAACAGGACAAGAGTCTACCACAGAGGGCCTCTGAAAGACTCAGCCCTGCAGGATATCAAAGCAGATGCTGAAACATATAGCCTAACTCTGGGCAGAGTGCAGGAAATCATATGAAAGAAGGAGGCGATAGTAAGGCCTGCAGAGGACAGGATCTCCACCAGGAGATCAACACAACAAAAATATCTAGGCACAGCGGTCTTTCTGAGACTGATACTCCAACCAAGGACAGAGATAACCTAGAATTTCTGCACAGATGTAACCCATGGCAGTTCAGTGCCCAAGTGGGTTCCCTAGAAATGGGAAATGGAACTGTCTCTGGCATGAACTGTTAGGCTGGCTTTTTGAGCACCTCAGCCTGAGGAGGGGTGGGGTGGGGGGAATGCAGCCTTACCAGTCCACAGAGGAAGAACATTTTTTAAAAGTATTTCTGACATTAGATATTCCTCTATAGAGAATTCACTTTTAGCTCTGTACCACATTTTTTAATAATTTTGATTTTTTTTAATATTAATCACAGGTCATTTACTTTGTATCCCAGCCGTAGTCCCCTTCCTCATTCCCTCCCAATCTTATCCTCCCTCCCTCCCTCATCTCCTCCCTGCTCCTTTCCAAGTCCACTGATAAGGGAAGTCCTCCTCCCATTCCATCTGACCCTAGGTTATCATGCATCTTCAGGACTGGCTGCACTGTACTCCTCAGTGGCTTAGCAAGAATGCTCCTCCCTCAGGGGCAGGGGAGCTCAAAGAGCCAGGCTTTGAGTCCATGTCAGAAATAGTCCCTGTTCCCCTTACTAGGGTACCCAGTTGGATACTGAGCTACAATGGGCCACATCCAAGCAGGGGTTCTAGTTTATATCCATACACAGTCCTTGGTTGGAGAAACATTTTCCTTGAAGCCCTCTATGCCCAGCTATATTTGGTCCTTGTGGAGCTCCTGTCCTCTCCAGGTCTTACTAACTCCCCTTCTTTCTTATGATTCCCTGCAATCTGCCCAAGGTTTGATTATGAGTCTCAGCATCTGCTTTGATAAAATGCTAGATAGAGTCTTTCAGAGGCCCTCTGCTGTAGGCTCCTCTCCTGTTACTTGTTTTCTCCTTCTTCCAATGTCTACTAATTAGTCTTTCTAAGTGAGGACTGATAACCTTACCTAGGGTCCTCTTTCTTGTTTAGCTTTAGGTGTATAGATTTTAGTATGTTTATCCTATCTTATAGGCCTAGTACCCACTTCTAAGTGAGTATATGCCATGAATGTCTTTCTGCTTCTGGGATACCTCACTTAAGATGATCTTTTCTAGATCTCACCATTTGCCTGCATATTTCATGATTTCCTTGTTTTTAACTGAATTTTTTAATTGGATTACTTGATTTGTTGTTTTTTAACTTACTGAATTCCTTATATGTTTTGGATATTAGCTCTCTGTCAAATATAGGGTTGGTGAAGATGTTATCCCAGCTTGTAGGTTGTCATTTTGTTCTGATGACAGTGTTCTTGCTTTACAGATGCTTTCCTGTTTTATGAGGTCACATTTATTGATTGTTGTCTGTTCTTGTGGTGTTCTGTTCAGGAAGTTGTCTCCTGTGCCAATGAGTTCAAGGCTCTTCCCCACTCTTTCTTCTAACAGATTTAGTGTGCCCGGTATTATGTTGAGGTCTTTCATCCACTTGGACTTTAGTTTTATGCAGGGTGATAAATATGGATCTATTTGCACTTGTCTACATGTAGACATCCACTTACACAAGCACCAATTTTTAAAGATGTTGTCTTTTTTCAATTGTACGGTTTTGGCTTCTTTGTAAAAAATCAAGTATCCATGGGTCTGTGGGTTTATTTCTGGGCCTTCTTTGATGCCACTGATCCACCTTTCTGTTTCCATGCCAATAACATACAGTTTGTATTAGTATTGTTCTGCAGTGTACCTTGAGACCAGGGATGGAAATATCTCCAGATGAGCTGTTGTTCTTTTTTGACAGTTCTGTTTTGTTTTGTTTTCATGTGAAATTGAGAATTGTTCTCTCTTACAAACATTGATGCAAAAATACTCAATGAAATACTTGCAAAAGGAATCCAAGAACACATAAAATATATCCACCATGACCAAGTAGGTTTCATCCCAGGTATGCAGGTATGATTCAATATACAGAAATCTATCAACTTAATCCACCATATAAACAAACAGAACGAGAAAAAATAACACATGATCTTCTCCTTAGATGCTGAGAAAGCATTTGGCAAAATCTAATACCCATTCATGCTTAAAGTCTTGGAGAGCTCAGGGATATAAGGCACATACCTAAACATATGGTAATATACAGCAAGCCTATAACCAACATCAAACTAAATGGAGAGAAACTTAAACCTATCCCACTGAAATCAGGGACAAGGCAATCCTTCCCATTCTCTCTATATCTCTTCAACATAGTACTTGAAGTCCTAGCTAGAGCAATAAGACAACTAAAGGAGATCAAGTGGATGCAAACTGAAAAGGAAGAAGTCAAAGTATCACTATTTGCAGATGGTATGATAGTATAGATGAGTGACCCCAAAAATTCAACCAGAGAACTCCTTCAGCTGATAAACACCTTTAGCAAAATGGCTTGATACCAAATTAACTCAAAAAATCAGTAACCCTTTTGTATACAAAAGAAAAAAGGGCTGAGAAATAAATTATTAAAATTCCATCCTTCACAATAGCCACTAATAATGTAAAGTACCTTGGTGTGACTCTAACTAAGCAAATGTAATACCACTTGAAAAAAAACTTCAAGTCTCAGGAGAAATTGAAGAAGATATCAGAAGATGGAAAGATCTGCCATGCTCATAGATCGGTAGGATTAACATAGTGAAAATGGCCATCCAACCAAAAGCAATTTACAGATTTAATGGATTTGTAATCGAAATACTAACACAATTCTTTACAGACCTTGAAAGAACAATTTATTTAACTTTTATCCTTGCTGGAGCCCCCTCCCTCCTCTCCTGGTGCTCACACCCTATCTTCCTGTTTCTTCCCTATGTTCCTCTTGTATTGACTGATGGGAGAGGTCCTCCTCTCCTACTATCTGACCCTAGCCTATCATTTCTCAGCAGGACTGTATGGATTCCTTTTCTCTGCAGCCTAGTCAGACCATATCACTGGAGGGAGGTGATCAAAAATCAGGCACTGGAGTTTATGCTAGTGACTGCCCCTTTTCTCCTTACTAGGGAACCTACATGGAGACTGGCAACATATATTTCTAAACTTAATTTTGGAAACATGGTATGGGAATAAAGTGAAATTCAATGTATTTCCACTTGTAATGGATCTCCCAAATATCATGTAAATTTTTATCTTCATCTAGAGATTCTTTAGATAACTAACAAGCTCAGTGAGTCAATCACAATGTAATTCCTTCCAAAACCTGGCTTTGCTCTTCTTATTAATCTTAGCAGTAGTAATAGAAGTTGATACATAATATCTACATACAGCTCAAGGTGGCCTTGAACTTTTATTCTCCTGCCTCAATCTCCTTAGATTTGGAATTACAAGTGTGTAACACACATGGGTAGAACAAATATAATCAGTTTTTGTGGTTTGTTTGTTTGATTTAAATAGTTCAAACTACGTATCTTTCAACTCTCAAGCAGTGTCAATTATACTTTCACAAATATGTGAGCAGTTACTCTAATGCATAAACAGTTATGAATACGTAACAGTATTGTCTTCCTGAAGATTTACTGACTATCAGCTATATTACTAAAAATGTTAATGATAGTTAATTAACAAGTCAAAATTATTTTGGGGAATAATAACACTATTTTATTCAGAAGTATTAACCTCTTTGTGAGCTACAGCTAATAAAGAGAACAGAAACAGTTATTGACACAGATACTCTTTTGTTTGACACAGACCAAACTTTTGTTTGTTGAAATTTAAAAAATATAATATGGGATGGACATTGAGTGGAGGAGAAAACAAGCAACAGGACAGGAGTATGCCAAGGAGGACCTCTAGGGGGGTCAACGTAAAGATGTATCAGAGCAGATATTAAGACTCGTGATCAAGCCTTTGGCAGAGGGCAAGAAGTGATGATAGAAATGGAGGAGGTTGGTGAAACTTGGAGAGAACAAGAGCTCCACAATGACTAAACTGAGCAGGGCACAGGGGTCTTGTATGAGACGGTTTCTACAACCAAGGACCACGTGTGGATGT
>CM053745.1:36039959-36056314 GCA_028658305.1 Pachyuromys duprasi | reverse complement strand
TGTGCAAGGTGATAAATATGGATCTATTTTCATTTTTCTGCATACAGATATCCAGTTGGACCAGCACCATTTGTTGAAGAGGCTGTCTTTTTTCCATTGAATGGTTTTGGCATCTTTGTCAAAAATCAAGTTTCCATAGGTGTGTGGGTTCATTTCTGGGTCTTCTATTCGGTTCCATTGATCCACTATTCTGTTTCTATGCCAATACCATGCAACTTTCATTACTATTGCTCTGTAGTACAGCTTGAGGTCAGGGATGGAGATACCTCCAGATGATCTGTTGTTGTAGAGGATTGTTTTGGAGATTCTGGGTTTTTTGTTTCTCCATATGAAGTTGAGTATTTTTCTTTCACGATCTGTGAAGAATTGTGAAGGTATTTTGATGGGAATATCTGTACAAGTATAAACTTCATCATATGTGACTGTTTACAAAGAACATGACAATAAAATGCCTCCATATGATGTTTTTCATTACCCATAAATAGTGCCTCAGTCCGCTATCATCAGAAAGGCTTCCTTTCTTGTATGAGATGGGAAATAATACAGAGACTCACAACTGTATAATATATAGAGAGTGAGAGATTTTAGTTATCTTGTCTTTTTTTTTCTTCCAAAGCTGAGGACCGAACCCAGGGCCTTGGGCTTCAGCTCTACCACTGAGCTAAATCCCAACCCTGAGAGTGAGAGATTTTAGAACACTCAGTCCTTAATGGAATGTTTTCATCACATCCCCACTTCAGGACTCAGAAAGCAGGGCTGAAGAAGAGATGCAAAGATTAAAAGAGTAGAGGGAGGTTATGGAAGACAATCAAAGTGACTTCCAACTGTAACAGAACTGAAGTGTTGGCATGTATTTTTTCAAAATCTATTTTATTTGGGTTCTTATACTTCTACCTCCCTTCTAACTCTATGCACCATAATCCATTCCACCCTCACTCCCACCCCCATACCCAACACTAGGTGGAGAGATAGAAGCTCTAAGGGGAAAGTGTTAGCATATGTCTCTTCAGAATAATTCTGCTGTTTAAGGACATAGTTATTGTGGGTAAGTCCAATCTTCATAGTCAGAACTGCCAGCAGTCCTGTAAACATGCAAGGCAGCAAACCAGCAGACCAACGAAGCAGCAAACACAACAGAACTTAGAACAGCAAAAGCAGCAGCAGGACGAAGCAGCAGCAAGATGAGCAGCCTCAGCGAGGGCAGCTGCCACCTTTCACTTGCTGCTTTTCCTGTATAAATTCATGTCAGGATGGGTCCCGGTGCTAGGAAATAAAGTAAGTGTTTCCTTATACATCATTTAAATATTATGGAAACCTAGTTAACAGCTAGGTGCCCGTAAAAACAGATTCTTATGAAGGAATTATTGTTAAGAACTAGAGCCAGGAATTGAGTGACTTTTAATAGGAAGGATTCAGAATCATTCCGACAGAGTTAACCTTACTTCAAAACAAACCTGGTTCTTTTTAATGAGTTTAACATTACAAAAATTGTGTGGAAAAATGAAAAAGAGTGATAATATACATTGCCATATTTATGGGCATTTGATAAATAAAACTAATCATGTTACAAAAAAAACTAGATTGCTTACATTGCAGGCTTTAAAAAATTGACTTGAGAGGTACATGGCTCACAAGTCAATTTTTTAAAGCCTGCAATGTAAACAATCTAGGTTAGTTGATTCTCTGTTCTTTTTTATATTATTATTATTTATAATTTATTCACTTTGTATCTCAGTTGTAGCCTGCTCCCTCATCTCCTCTCAGCCCCTCCCTCCCTCCCTGTACCTCTCCTATCTCTCCTCCTAGCCCACTGATACAGGAAGTCCTCCTCCCCTACTGTCTGACTCTAGCCTATCAGATCCCATCAGGACTGCCTGGATCCTCTTTCTCTGTGAGCTGTCTAGGTTGCTCTGCCATGGGGAGAATTGATCAAGGAGCAGGCAACCAAGTTCATGTCAAAGACTGCCTCTTCTCCCCTTCTTAGGGAGCCTACATGAAGACTGAGCTGTTTGTGGGCTACTTCTGAGCTAACACAGGGGGTACAGATCCTCTTTAGGTATTGTCTTTTGTTGATATATCAGTCTCTGCAGTCCCCCCAGGCCCTGCTTTTTTTGGGGCCAGGGCTCCTGTGCCCTCTGGGTCTTTTTATAGCCCCTTCTTCCATAAGACTTCCCTGTGCTCTATCAAAGTTTGACTGTGAGTCTCTGTATCTGCTTTGACCCTCTACTGGTTGGAGTCTTGCAGAAGACATCTGCGGTAGGCTGTGATTCTTTGTTCTTAATTACTTATTTGGAAAAATACTACCAATATTTAGAGGATACTATATCAATAAAAATATAACCTATGTGGAAGGTTTAAAGTATGATGAAAATAATTTTCAATTATTCAAAGCAATAATGAAGAGGTTTATTCATGCATGACATTATGCTCTGATAGTAAAAGGGTCTGTTTTTGTTGGTGGAATGGGAAAAAAATACCGTAACAGGTCCTTCTATATGAAGGCTTGGCTTCAAACACAGCTGGGATGAAAATCTAGGTGTATTACTCTTAACCTTAAAGAAGTAAATGGAAAAGACCAAGAATATTTTAAAATTCAGATTTCATAATTATTTATAACTATTGATACTAAAAATTATAGATTTAAAAATAATTTTATTATGTTCTATTCATGCAAAACAATAAAATAATTATATTCCCCAAATTTTAATAGAATCAAAAATTTAAATGAAATATTCAAGAATGCTTTTCTTCTACTTTCTAGTTACTCAAAGTAATTAAAAATGAGGAATTTATAAATTTTTTGTAACCCTAGCTGTCTCTCCAACCCAACAATGGAATTTTCCTGTTTTAATGGCATCTTAAAATTTTATATATTATCAATTTCCATATGAATAGATGTTCAAGATTGTTAATACAAATGATAAACTCATAAATTGTTAAAAATAGAAAATATTTTAACAAAAAGACATTTACAAATGAAACACATCTGTAAGTAATTGCTAATACTTTGTAAATCAATAGGAATAAATAACTTTATGGAAATCAGCATCAACTGTTTAAATTGCCTATATAAACTAATATGTTATACATTCTAAGTTCAAGCAACTAAAAATCAAAACTATTGGAACAAAATAATTGCACATCTGCTGAATAGATACATTGGTTTCTCATCACTATTTCTTAAGTATAATGAATATAAAGACAGTGTTTGCCTAGTATGAGGTGCTATGACATAGTGGAGAGGTGAACTATATGGAAGTGTTTTCATGAGATATCTAAACATATGATGCTGTGCTTTATGAGACTTTTTCCTGTGATGATTTTTGTAGCTGGAAGGTAGGTTTTCTCTAAAAGGTATAGTAATTTAGCAATATGTACTTAGCATAAGAAAAACGTCTAAAAAAACCTGGCTAGGCATTTGTTCTCAGGCATAGTTTCCACACACAGCATATGTGAAACTACTTTAGTGTATAAAATATTCACACCAACCTCTGGGTAGCAGAAACTAAATCTTCCTTAAAATTTGATATTTTGTACTAACATTTATGAAGAAAAATGATATTTATCAAATTCTACTTTTTGAAAGGTGAATACAATTTTATATGATTTTTCTCAAAGGGAAACAATGAACAAGCCAAGGCATGATCTAATAGTGAGTAAAGCTGAACATTAAAATTTGGTAACATCATTGAGAGCATACTTTCAAAAAATAGCCTTAGCTAGGCAAAAATGACTTCAGAGAAGACAAATAAGTGAAGATTATTGAGTTTCATAATATAAATAAGACTGTTGGGGGTTATTCTGATGCTTTATTTTGATACTGGTTGCTGGCTCTTAAGATCTGGTTACTCCCTGGATACAACTATCCTTGTTGTGCATGCCTGCCTAAGATATTACACCTTAATGGTTGATTAAATGGCCTATATCTGGGAAGAGCCAAATGAGGTAGGCGTAGCAAAGGTTCCTGGATGTTGGGTTCAAGATATTCACAGGAAACAGAGATAAATGAAGAGAGGAGAAAAGAGGATGCCATGTTGTCTTAGCCTGGAGAAGAAACCTCGTGGTCCAGAAGGAAGGACTCCAATAATGGTGTGAAAAGGCCCAGATGAAGAATATAAGCAAGTATCTTGGGATTATGGGTGGAAGGTAGATCAGATAGGAATGATTAAGAAGGATGGCATTGGACAGGGGTGGGGAGATAGATGGCGTATGTAGAAACATCTGCCTGACCCAAGGTAGTAAGGCAATTATAAAATCTAACAACAGGTCTCTGTGTCTTATTCATGATAGTGGATCAAATCATACCTCTGCAATAAGTATAGGGCAAATAATAAATAATATAAAGCCCAACACATCGTTTTTTATTTAATAAAACATAGGTCAGGGTAAAATATCCCAAAGGCAATAAATCCACAGAAAGAAGAACAATGCATTATTATCATGAAGTGCTGGGATACCACATTAAACCGAAGATATAGATAAGTAATCTATAACTAATTCTGCAGTGCTCTTTAGAAGGCTTGATTTGCTTGCAAATAATTATAGTTTATTGAAAGGTTGGATATAAAGAAACTTATTTAACTCAACTTTTTATTTTTATTTTAAAATTAATTACAGTTTATTCACCTTGTATACCAGCTGTTGACCCTTCCCTATTTCCCTCCCAATCCCACACTCCCTCCCTCATCTCTTCCCATGCCCCTTACCAAGTCCACTGATAAGGGAGGTTCTCTTCCCCTTCCATCTGACCCTAGCCATCAGGTCTCATCAGGACTGGTTGCATTGTCCTCCTCTGTGGCTTGGTAAGGCTGCTCACCTCTCAGGGGAATTCATGTCAGAGACAGTCCTTGTTCTCTTACTACGGAATCCACTAGGACACTGAGCTGCCATGGGCTACATCTGTGCAGGGGTTATAGGGTATCTCCATTCGTGGCCCTTGGTTGGAGTATCAGTATCAGAAAAGACCCCTGGGCTCAGAATCTTTTGTTCTGTTGCCCTCCTTATGGAGCTCCTGTGCTCTCCAGGTCTTTTTATCTCCCTCTTTTTTCATAAGATTCCCTGCACTCTGCCCAAAGTTTGGTCATGAGTCTCAGCATCTGCTTTGATAATACTGCTGGGTAGAGTCTTTCGGAAGGCCTCTGTAATAGGTTTCTGTCCTGTTGCCCATTTTCTTCCTCTTCAGATGTCTATCCCGTTTCCCTTTCTGAATGCGGATTGTTCATGTTATCCAGGGTGCTGCTTCTTGCTTAGCTTCTTTAGGTGTACAGATTTAAGTATGATTATCCTATATTAATTATCTAATATACACTTATAAGTGAGTATATACCATGTGTGTTTTTATCCTTCTGGGATACTTCACTCAGGATAATCAATCTTTTAATTGTCTAATGAGTTCTATGTTGTAGCCAAAAGTTATAAGAATAAGTAAAATATCATTAATATTTTAAAATAATTGTATCTAAATCCTTATAATGAAAGAGTTACTTCATAAGCTTCACAGAAAATAATGGTAACATTTTCCAAATGAGTTCTCCTGTGAAGGCTTTATTAAGCTTCATTGAGATAATACTACACTTTACAATCTGAAAGATACCTGGGACATTCTCAAGAAGTCAAGGACCCACTGTTACATTGCATTAGGAAAGATGATACTTGATCAAATATTGTCAAGGCTGTTTATTTCAAATAGAAACCTGTCATTTAACAGATATCTACAGAGAGAAATTAGGAATATCTATTTCAAAATATTTTCTAGTAAAATTAGAGTTATGATATTTACAAATTGTTGATGCACTAGGTATTTAAATTCCTTCAGACATGCTTGGAACAAGCTTTTGTTACTGTCTTACATTATGTGCATGTATCACCAGAGATGGTTTATTTTTAATTTTCTTTTTAAAGTACTTGTAGTTAAGTATTTCATCAACAAATTCTTACATGTTTGTGATGAATTCTAATGTAGCCCACACCCTCCTTTATTTTTCCATTCCCCTGTAACTCCCAATTTTTCCTACTAAAATTTTCTTACATTCATGCCTTTGCCTATTTCTTGCATTCCTATATGCTTGACAAATATTTTTCTGTGGCTTTATAATTGGAAGTTTCCACTGGAGATTACTGAATTCACTGGTAAGGGCATGACTGAAGACAATAGTTACCAATTTTTCCACAGTTGGTCAGTACTCAATAGCTTTGTTGTAAAGTATAGACACTCCCTAGCTCATCATTGCTTCATGAATGACTGCTGGAAGGTCAAGTCTTTTGTAACACCAATGAAACCAAACATACCTTTTGTTAGTTGAAGACTACATAGTTTTTTTTTTTTTTTTAGGTTTAAGGGAATAAATTTTAAAAAAGCAAAAAACAAACAAACAAACAAAAATGGATCTTTAGCTCTTCTCTTTTTTCCTATAGTTTCACCCTCAATTGTTTTAGTAATATTTTCTACTGCTATGGTAAAACAGCATGACAAAAACCAGTTGGGAAGGAAAGAACTTATTTCATCTTGTAGCTTGTAGCCCATCATCCAGGGATGCCAAGGCAAAAACTCCAGGCAGAAACTTAAAGACAGGAACTGATGCAGAGGCCACAGAATTCTTCTGAGTTACCTGTTTACAAGGTTTGTTCATCCTGTTTTCTTACAATACCGTAAGTGCAGGATTGGTACCACTTTCAGTTAGCTGGTCACTCAACACTAATCATCAGTCAATAAAATACACTACAGGCTTTCCTACAGGGAAATCATTTTATATAATATTTTATTTTTTGTTATTTTCAAATAATGTATTCACATTATATCCCAATTATAGCCCCCTCTCTATTCTCCTCCGGGTTCCACCCTCTGACTTTCTTCCCCTTATTGCCTTCCACTAGGCCACAGAAAGGGAGAGCCCTTCTCCCTTAACATATGACCCTAGCCTATCAAGTCTCATGAGGTATGCCTAGATCCTATTCCTCTGTGGCCTTACTAGGGAGTTCATATGGAGACTGAGCTTCCTCTTGGCTACATCTGAGCAGGGGTTTGGGTCCTCTCCATGCATGGCCCTTGGTTGATAATTCAATTTCTGTAGACCACCCCCCTGGCCCATATTTACAGAGCCACTGTCTCAACTGCCAGTTCCTATTCCTAATTTACTCTAGTTTCTGCCAAATTACAGAAAGCTAACCAGGACAAACAATTCCTTATCAATTTGACATACAAACATACAACTTCCTAAGTCATAATCTTTTCTTTTGTGTTGTACCACCAGATCTTATGTTGATATCAACATTGTAATGGGACAGATTCCCAACTTTTGAAAGTCCCATAGTTTTAAAACTTCAAACAACTTTAAGAATCTATCTTTTAAAAATATTCAAATTACCTGTAAAACTTCAAAATTTCACTAAAATTCCAAAGTCTGTTTTGAATATTCATAAACTTGGAATAACATAAAAATATTTTTAAAAGTTCAGTCTTTCAAATCTGGGATCCTGTACTATTTTCTTAATCTTAATTTAAGGAAAGATAATCAGAGTAAAGTCAGTCTGAACAATGAAAAACCAAATTTCAACAGTTTAAATAACCTAGTGCCTAATATCCAGGATGCACTCATAATTTTCTGGGCTCCTCCAAAATATTTTCTCAGGCTCCACACTCTACAGCACACATAACATTTACACTTCAAAATCTAATTCACACAAAGTATCTATAAAATGTCCAATGATTATTAACTGTGGGCTCCCACAAAACAAAGTAAATCAAATGCTTTCTTATTTCAAAAGGAAAGCGATAGAGTACAGTCACCAATGAATCAAAGCAAAAACAATGTCCAACAGTAAAATACTCAGTCTCAGACTTCTATGGTTTCCTGACAGTTTGGCTGCTTCCAAGTGGCTTTATTAGCACACTCACCTAGGCAGTGATTTGTGAGCTGTGTGAGCTCAGAGTTGCTTGACTCCAGCACTTATACTGCTGGTGGTGGTCATCCTATGATGTTGTCTTCTTTAGAATTCTGGGGAGCACAATACAGCTGGGCTGCATATTCTCCAAATGCCTTCACAAAGCATCCTTCAGTGATGCTAATCCTGCTGCACGATGACGGGCTTCAACATTCTTTATGGCACCTTCAATTCTTATGCTTTGGCAAGTAAGTCAGTACCTTCACCAGTGACCTCTCCCAACTGCTCTTCAGGATCTCCAGCCTTACGATACAGTGGCAAGTCTGGGTTATACTCTATGACCCCATCATGACTTCAAAATCATTATCCAGATGACTCATAACACCCAGTTTGGCTACAAGCCTTAGTGGTCTCTGTATATCTGTATGATGAAACTAACAAAACAATTTCCATGAGATTACCCTTCAATGATACTTGCCTTTTTTTAAATTCTCAAGTGATTCTACATCCTCAGCTATCCGCCATTCATTGTCCCAGTAAAGACAAAGTTTTATTCCAGTTCTGTTGATCTCTTGTTAACTTTAGCTAATTCAGACTTGAGTTTATCAGACACTATAGAGTCTTAACTCAAAAGGTAGAAATATATCAGGGCACAGGGGCCCGCTATGAGACTATTTCTCCAATCAAGGACCATGTATGGATATAATCTAGAACCCCTGCTCAGATGTAGCCCATGGTAGCTCAGTAACCAAGTGGGTTCCCTAGTAAGGGGATCAGGAACTATTTCTGACACGAACTCAATGACTGGCTCCTTTACCTCTTCCCCCTGAGGGAGGTACAGTCTTGCTAGGCCACAGAGGAGGACTTTGCAGCCAGTCCTGTAGATACCTGACAAGCTAGGGTCAGATGGAAGGGGATGTGGACGTCCCTTATCAGTGGACTTGGAAAGGGGCAGGGAAGAGATGAGGGAGGGAATGTATGGCTGGAATACAAAGTAAATAACCTGTGATTAATATAAAAAATACAAATTATTTTTACAATGGCAGAAATTCGAGGCAGCAACTTGGTGGAAGGACTGGTGCAGAGGTCAAGGAGGAACACTGTTTACTGGCTTGTTCCCCAATAGTTTTCTCGTCATACTTTCTTACACATTTTCTCAATACCACCTGCCCAATATGATAGCACCTACAATGATCTGGGCCCTTCTAGTGCAATAACCAGTTATGAAAATGCACTACAGATTTTCCTGCAGGCAAATTTTACGAAGGCATTTCATCAATTGTTGACCCTTTTCCCAAGTGACTCTAGCTGTGTCTATTTGACATAAAATTAGTCAACACAGCAGTCTCCCATGGCTTATTTAGGGCAAGTTTTTTTTTTTCTGTTAGAAAATTACTCCTCAATAAGTATAATTTTTATAATTCTTAGTTTTTTTAAATGATAAAATCTATTCAAGTTATGACATGTGTTTGGGTAAAACATTTTCACATTATATTCTTTTTTCAAACATATTTTTTTTAATTTTATGTGATTGTGTATTTTGCCTACACGTATGTCTGTGTACTGCATGTATCAGTGCCCACAAAGGAAAGAAGAGGAAGCCAGAGCCTCTGGTTTCACACGATTATTAGCCACATTAGGAAAAGAGAACAAAACCTAGATCCTCTTCTAGCAAAACAAGTGCTGTTAACTTCTTAACACTCACTTCAGCCTCATTATGTGTTACAATTGCACATTTTATAATTTATAAAATGAGAAATATATACAAATATATATATATGTACCAATTATAAAAAAAACAACAAAAAACACATGTATATAAAGTACAAATATCAAACATAGAAATTAGGCTCTTCTGTAAGCATTTAATAAGTTAATGATAATTATTGGAAAATAGTTAAATAAAGAAGAGAATAAAGGTATTTTCAAAACTCAAAAAACATACATCTTGAAACAAAACTATATTTGAACAAAATTTAGCAAATGATGGATTGTGTGTGGTCAGAATATTAAAGGTTTTTCTCCCTAATCCCATAAGAGAATCAAGGTGAATATAAGTTTTTTCATTCTCTTTTAAGATTTATTTATCATTACCTATTCTAAGGCATGACAATGAAAAGGTGATTGTCCTTGTATTAAGTATGTCCAAACATACTCGAATTTGCTAAGATATATATAGGGGCAAGTTGAATCCATGTAAGAAATTATTGATTTGTCATTCCTGTTTTATGGACTTGTCATTTACTTGTTGTCTATTTATCACTATAATATAAAAATCAAATTAGATGAGAAATCACAAACAATTAAATGCAATAAAATGAAAACTATTTTTAAGGTACACTTTCAGCAGACTGATTTGGGAAAATATTTCTCCTTTATATTTAATTTCAATTGAAAGAACATTGAAGCCCACTTTTATGACCCACAGAGCTATGCAAAAAAGGACACAGAAAGATTATAAGAACCAGCCTGGTGCTGTGGTGCATGACTATAGGCTCATCTCTTTTAGTTCAAGGCCAGCCTGGTCTACAAAGCTAGTCCAGGACAGCCAAAGCTACATAGAAAAACTGTGTCCAAACACAAACACACACACACACAAACAAACACACAACAACAAAAGCAAGAAGGCAAAAACAAAACCAAAAAGATTGTAAGAGCCAGTGAGGATGGATGATATCAAGACAAAAAAGTTTTCTAGACACAAAAAGGACTGATATATACAAGAACTCATAGAAACAGTGACAACATTCACAGGGCCTGCACAGGTCCAAGCTAGATGGCATCCCCAGTTCTGAGAAGGTAAGCAGACAAATGCTCCATCTTTAGCAAAAAACTATCTCTAATCAACACTTACTTGCAAAGTAAAATTAATCTATTGAATGGATTTACACAAATTATAAACCCACACTTGAGGGCAGGGCCTATGCTACAAGAGTAGACAACCAGGACAAAACAAATTCTATGGTATTTTTAGGGTTTGTTTGCCTCATGTTACTTTGTTTGAATATTTTTTTTGTCTTATTAGTTCTTTGCTTATATATTTTGGTTTCTGATTTTTATGGTTTGTGTGTGTGTGTTTACATGGGTATGGGTTTCCCATACTTTTTTCTTTGATTGTTGTTTTATTTACTTTTTCTTTTTTTAACATTTTTATTTTATATTAATCACAGGTTATGTACTTTGTATCCCAGCTGTAGCCCCCTCCCTTATTCCCTCCCACTCTTCCCATCCCTCACTCTTCTCCTCCCTGCCCCTTTCTAAGTCCACTGATACAGGAGGACCTCCTCCCCTTCCATCTAACTCTAGCTTATCAGGCCTCTTCAGGACTGGCTGCAATGTCCTCTTCTGTGGCCTAGCAAGGCTGCTTCTCTCTTGGGGAGGGGGGCAGGGAAGTTGAAGAGCCAGCCATTGAGTTCTTGTCCGAAATAATCCCTGTTACCCTTACTAGGGTACCCACTTGGATACTGAGCTAACATTTACTAAATTCAAGCAGGGGTTCTAGGTTATATCCGTACATGGTCCTTGGTTGGAGAGACAGTCTCATAAAAGACCCCTGAGCCCTGATATATTTGGTCCTTGTGGAGCTCCTGACCTCTCCAGGTCATACTAACTCCCCCGTCTTTCATATGATTCCCTGCACTCTGCCAAAGGGTTGGTTATGTGTCTTAATACTTGCTTTGATACACTGCTAGGTAGAGTCTTCCTGAGGCCCTCTGTGGTAGGCTCTTGTCCTGTACTTGTTTTCTCCTACATTTTTTTTTAAATTCTGGTTTGTTTGCTTCTATTTTCAAGCTTGTTTTCTAAAGAAAGAGAAAGAGAAGACATAGAGGGAATGATTGGAAGAGGGATATATGAGGGATTTTAGAAAGTAACCTATGATCAGAATATATTTTCAAGAAATAAAGAAAGACTGTTGGGCATTGAACATTATTAAATATTTACTACAAATGATAAATGTCGTTTTTACATTGACAATGCTAAGTTGGTGCTACCTACCATTTACACTATGACTAACATCATTAATATATTTTTGATTCATGCTTCACATAAGAAATTCATCACCTGTTATGAGTCAGGCGAAAATGATGACACATAGTCTTTTTTTTTTTTCTTTTTACTTTTCTAAATGTTATAAAGAAACACCATCACCAAACCAACTTTAAGAAAGAAAACTTTTTCAATTAATTTTTTACATTAAGTGCATTTTATTCGATTTGTACCCCAGCTGTAACCATCTTCCTCATTCCCTCCTTCATCTCACCATGCCCTTCTTTAAGTCCACTGATAGGGGAGATCTTCCTTCCCTTCCATTTAACCCTAGCTTATCTGGTCTCATCAGGACTGGCTGCAATATCCTCCTTTGTGGCCTGGCAAGGCTGCTTCTCCTTCTGGGGTTAGGTGTGCTCAAATAACCAGCCACTGATTTCTGTCAGAAAGTCCCTGTTCCCCTTAGTAGGGTACCCACTTGGAGACTGAGCTGCCATGGGCTACATCTGAGCAGAGGTTCTAGGTTATATCCATGAATGGTCCTTGGTTGGAGTATGAATCTCAGAAAAGACCCCTGTGTCCAAAAATTTTGGTTCTGTTGCTCCCCTTGTGGAGCTCCTGTCCTCTCCAGGTCTTACTAACTTTCGCTTCTGTCATATGATTCCCTGCCCTCTGCCTAAAGTTTGGTTATGAGTCTCAGCATCTGCTTTGATAAACTGCCTGGTAGAGTCAGCTTTTAATGGGGCCTTGTGGGTCCATAACTGTCATGGTTAGGAGCCTGGTAACAGCCAAGAGGCAGGCATGCAGGATCTGGAGCTGCAAGTGAGAAAAGAGATTAAAAGAAGGGAGAGAAACAAGCAGAGAGGGAGAGAGAGAAGGGAAAAAGGGAGGGGCAGTGAGAAAGGGATAGAGGGGAAGGTGGGGAAAAGGTGGGAGGAAAAGAGACAGAGAGGTCTTCACATATGTTTTCAAGACCTCAAATCCCAAATATAGTGACATATCTCTTTCAACCAGAGGATACTTCCTGAAAAATGTTTTCAAACATGTTTTGGTAGAAAGGGACATATAACTCTTTTGAGTCTTCATATCATGAAAAATCCTATATGACCACAGTTTATCTAAGACTTCAAAAATTTTTCTGTTATTTGAGTTAAATTTACTAATAACACTATTTTTATGATCACTGTGTGTTGCTTACAAAAATTGTTGCTAGCTACATATTTTAGGCAGATAGTGCTTTATAATCAGCTTGTACATGGAAATAATTATTTAGCAGAAACACAATATTTGAAATCATATCCAAAAGAAAGAAATATTAATTCTACTTCCCCCCAAATGCTTTCCACAATTCAGACATGATCCTATTATATAGCCTATAATGTACTTGAACTCACTATAATAAAGTTGGTCTCAAACTTCTAATCCTACAGTCTCAGTCGCCAAATGTGATGGGATTGAAAACATGCACCATATAACAGCAAATACCAATTTTATACAGTTGACCATAACTTAATTCTAAAATTTTAATGAAATTTAATGAACTAATTTTTAAGAAATACTATATTAACATTTCCATAGTTAAGTCCAAGTTATATCCTCAGGTAATTCTCTACAAGCAAGCATCTTTTTCATACTCACATTCCTTAGAAAGTTGTTTGGGTCAAGTCTTAGATAACTCATCATAGACGCTATTAAAAAAAAGTGCCTAGGTTTTCACAAAACTAGATTTAATAAATCTAAAAGTGAAAACTGATAATCCTTTCCTCTTCTGTCATTGCAAATCATACTATTAAAAGATGTAGCAACCCAGAGTGGTTAGATGGACAAATGGGATGGACATTGAATGTAGGAGAAAAAAAGCAACAGGACAGGAGTCTTCCACAGAGAGCCTCTGAAAGACTCTGACTAGCAATGTATCAAAGCAGATAAAAAGACTCACAACCAAGCCTTTGGCAGAGTGCAGGGAATCATGATAAAAGGGAGAGCTAGTAAGACTTGGTGAGGACAAGAGCTCCTTAGATCAGGGCACAGGGGTCTTTTATGAGACTGTTTCTCCAACCAAGGACCATGTATGGATATAAACTAGAACCCCTGCTCAGATGTGGCCCATGGTAGCTCAGTATCCAACTGGGTACCCTAGTAAGGGGAACAGGTCCTATTTCTGTCATGAACTCAATGGCTGGCTTGTCGACTCCCCCCGCACCCCCAGCCCAAGGGAGGAGCACCCTAGCTAGATTCCAAAAGAGGACATTGCAGGCAGCCCTAAAGAGACAATAATCTAGGGTCAGATGGAAGGGGGGAGGTCCTCCTCTATCAGTAGACTTGGAGGGGGGCAGGGAGAAGATGAAGGAAGGATGGGAAGAGTGAGAGGGAATGAGGGAGGGATCTATGGCCAGGATACAAAGTATATAACCTGTGATTAATATAAAAATATAAAAAAATATTTAAAAAATAAATAACATAAAAAAGATGTAGCAAATACTGTAATGTTGGAAAGCTATTCCCTATGGCATTTTTGGTATATGTGACAGTTAAAATCACAAGATTTATTATTTAGGACATATCTACATTTGTAGACTTTTTTCTTTTATTCATCCTGAGTCAAAAGTTGAAATTTAGCATTAAAAATATAAGAAATAGATCATAAATCAGCTTCCATGGAAATGAAACAGTAGCTATCCAAGCATCAAATGAGAAACAGTTCACATGTCTTGCAGAACATGACTAGAAAAATTACTCAGGAAGTTTCTTTGAGATTTTGATATATATAAAGATAGTGAAGGATCCTTTAACCATTTTGCCTTTGCAAATGTCTTTTGATTTCTCATAATTTATTTATATCATGAGAATGACATTTTCTTCTATGTTAAAATATAATAGTATATAAAATATCTAGGACATACCTATAATAAAATAATACTGGTAAATTCAGAAAGAGATGATATTTTTAAAATAAAAATAAATGTATTTTAAATAGAAATAATGTAGCAAAATGTACAGTAATGTCAAATATATATAATCATTAACATTTGTAAAATGTACCCAAAGTAGAGTATAGGGAATTACCATTACCCAGTGGATTATTCATAACCCTGACATTCACAATTGAATAATATTAATCAGAGTGTATTCAGACAACTTCTTAGAAAACAAAAATATGGGGGGCTTGAAGAGATGGCTCAGAGGTTAAGAGCACTGATTTCACTTCCAGAGGCTTGAATTCAATTCCCAGAAACCACATGGAGGTTCACAACTATCTGTAATGAGTTTGGGTGCCCTCTTCTGGTGTGCAGATGTACAAGCGGACAAAAGATTGTATATATACTTCTTTAAGTGTTTTCTGCCATTCTACAATCTTTTACAGAGAGTTCTCTGTTTAGCTTCATACCCCATTTTTAATTGAATTACTTGATTTGTTGTTTTTTTTAACTTCTTGAGTTGTTTATATTTACTGGATATTAGACCTCTGTCAGATGTAAGATTGGTGAAGATCCTTTCCCAGTCTGTAGGCTGTCATTTTGTTTTGATGACAACAACTTTTGCTTTACAGAAGCTTTTCAGTTTCATGAGGTCCCATTGATTGATTGTTGATCTTAGAGCCTGTGCTGTTGCTGTTCTGTTCAGGAAGTTGTCTCCTGTGACAACAAGTTCTAGGGTCTTCCCCACTTTTTCTTCTAACCGATTTAGTGTGTCTGGTTTTATGTTGAGGTCTTTGATCCACGTGAACTTTAGTTTTGTGCAGGATGATAAATATGGATCTATTTTCATTTTTCTGCATGTAGACATCCAGTTGGACCAGCACCATTTGTTGAAGACGCTGTCTTTTTGCCATTTAATGGTTTGGTTTCTTTATCAAAAATCAAGTATTCGTAGGTCTGTGGGTTTATTTCTTGGTCTCCTTTCCTGTTCCATTAATCCACTATTCGGTTTCTATGCCAATACCATGCAGTTTTTATTACTATTGCTCTGCAGTACAGCTTGAGATCAGGGATGGAGATACCTCCAGATTAAAGAAATGTTGAAAGTCCTTAGCCATCAGGGAGATGCAAATCAAAACTACCCTGAGATTTCACCTTACACCCATCAGAATGGCTAAGATCAATAACTCAAGTGATAACATATGCTGGAGAGGTTGTGGAGGAAGAAACTCCTCCATTGTTGGTGGGAATGCAAACTTGTACAACCACACTGGAAGTGAACAACTAGGAATAGTGATTCCTGAAGACCCAGCTATACTACTCTTAGGTATATATCCAAAAGATGCTCAAGTACACAACAAGGACATTTGCTCAACCATGTTCTTAGCAGCTTTATTCGTAATAGCCAGAGCCTGGAAACAACCCAGATGTCCCTCAGTGGAGGAATGGAAACAGAAATTATAGTACATTTACACAATGGAATACTACTCAGCAATTAAAAATGACAAAATCATGAAATTTGCAGGCAAATAGTGGGACCTGGAAATGATCACCTTGAGTGAGCTATCC
>CM053745.1:36013327-36039459 GCA_028658305.1 Pachyuromys duprasi | reverse complement strand
CTAAGTGAGGTATCCCCAAAGCAGAAAGAAACATATGGTATATACTCACTTATATAGACCTATAGGATAGGAAGGTCATGCTGAAATCTACACACCTAGGGAAGATATACAAGAAGGAGTACCCAGGTTGGTATGATCAATGCTCATTTAGATGAACAAATGGGATGGACATTGAATGGAGGAGAAAACAAGCAACAGGACAGGAGCATACCAAAGAGGGCCTCTGAAAGAATCGATATAGCAATGTATCAAAGCAGATATTAAGACTCACAACCAAGCCTTTGGCAGAGGGTGGGAAATAATAATAAAAGGAGGGGAAGTTAGTAAGATTTGGGGAGAACAAGAGCTCCACAGAGACCAAACTGAGCAGGGCACAGGGGTCTTATATCTCATATAAGTTTCTCCAACCAAGTACCGTGTATGGATATGGCCTAGAACCCCTGCTCAGATGTGGCCCATGGTAGCTAGGGTCCAACTTAAGACCCTAGTAAGGGGAACAGGGACTGTTTCAGTCATCAACTTGATGGCTGGCTCTTTGACCCTCCCCCATACACGCCAGGGAGTAACAGCCTGGCTAGATCCCAGGGGAGTACATTGCAGCCAGCCTTGAGGAGACAAGATGATCTGGGGTTGGATGGAAGGGGAGGAGGTCTTCCCCTGTAGGTGGACTTGGAGGGGATGGGGAGGAGAGGAGGAAGGGATGGGGAGAGTGGGAGGGAATGAGGGAGGGGGCTATGCCTGGGATGCAAAGTACCTAACCTGTGAGTAATATAAAAATAAATAAATTACATTTAAAAAATAAATTAAAATGTTAAAATTAAAAAAGATAAATATACTAACAAAATATAGTGTTATAACTTCATTTTCCTTTTTTCCACATACCCACATTCCTATTCTCCTTCAAATTCATGCCCCCTTTTCATGCCCAGCTTTGTTAGGTGTACAGATTATAGTATGTTTCTCCTATATTATATATCTAATATCCACTTATAAGTGATTATATACCTTGTGAGTTTTTATGCTTTTGGTATACCTCACTCAGAATGATCTTTCCAGTTCCCACCACTTGCCTGTAAATTTCATGATTTCCTTGTTTTTAATTGCTTAGCAGTATTCCATTGTGTAAATGTACCAAAATTTCTGTATCCATTCCTCAGTTGAGTTTCATCTAGGTTGATTCCAGATTCAGATTATCAAGAATAAAGCTTATATGAGCACGGCTGAGCAAATGTCCTTCTTGTGTACTTGAATAAGTTTTGGATATGAGGATCCAGAGTAAGATGATTAATCCTCACTCAGAAAGGCAAAAATGATGGACATGGAAGAGAAAGAAAAAGGGAACAGGTCAGGAGCCTACCACAAAGGGCCTCTGAAAGACTCTACACAGCAGAGTATCAAAGCAGATGCTGAGACTCATTGCCAAACTTTGGGCCATGCAGGGAATCTTATGAAAGAAGGGAGAGATAGAAAGACATGGAGGGGACAAGAACTCTACAAGGAGAACAACAGAACCAAAATATATGGTCCCAGGGGTCTTTTTGGAGAATGATACTCCAACCAAGGACCATGTATTGAGATAACCTAGAACCCCTGCACAGATGTAGCCCATGGCAGCTCAGTATACAAGTGGGTACCCTAGTTAAGGGAAACATGGACTATGTCTCACATGAACTCAGTGGCTGGCTCTTTGGTCTCCTCCCCCTTGGGGGGGGGGTGGCAGCCTTAGCAGGCCATAGAAGATGAGGCAGCCAGTCCTATTAAGACCTGATAGTCTAGGGTCAGAAGGAAGGGGAAGAGGTCCTCCCCTAACAGTGGACTTGGGGAGAGGTATGGGAGGAGAGAGGAAGGGTGGGATTGGGAGGTAATGAGGGAGGGGGCTAGAGCTGAGATGCAAAGTATATAAACTGTAATCAATAAAAATTTTTAAAATAAAAATTAAAGAAAAATGGATTGAGATCTCAAAAAAAATCATGGCCTCTTCCCTGTATTAATTGTTATTGCCTGTGTATATGTGTATAAATATATATTTGTATATATAGCTTGTTCATTCTGTATAATGTTATTTGTATGTATGTTTTCAGGGTTACATATTTATGAACATCATTCTGTATTACTGGCATTCAGATACTGAAATAATTCCACAATATAGCACTCTTTCCTAAACCATTCATGTGATCTGATTTTATTGTCTATTTAAACACTCCTATCATGTTTATCATGTTAGTTAAATAAAATATGATTTACATAAGCTCCAGAGAACCCAGGTCTGTGTTGTGACCAGCACCCAAATTAAGAAAAATCTTAATCATAATTAACTTACTTAATTGAACTTTAATCAAACTTTAATTAAAATTTTAATCTCTGTTATCCACATTTAGGATTAGCATAGATCCTTTCAAATTCTTCTATAAAAATTTATTTCTATCACTAATTAGTATGTATATTACAGGTGAATAAAACTTTGGTCTAAGTAATTGCAATCTCCTTTTATTACTATTTACATTACAGAAACTGACAGCTATGTTGAATAATGGCCTAGGCATTTAAGTCAGTCCTGGTGAATATGAGATATAATTCTATTACAAACTGCCAAAAGTTATTTGTATCCCAAATCAGTCAGCATCAAAGAGAAAACAACTGGTGACCTAGATAAATATTAGCATTTAAATTTTTTCATTTCTGCTGTTCATTATTTTTTAATTAATTAATTATTATTATTCACTTTGTATCTCAGCACTGTCAATCTCCTTCATATTTCCCAATCCCACTCTCCCTCCTTCATCTTCTCCTATGCCCCTCCTTCAGTCCACTGATAGAGGACCTCCCCTTCCATCTGACCTTAGTCTCTCAGGTATCATCAGGACTGGCTGCATTGCCTTCCTCTGTGGCTTGGTAAGGCTGCTTCCCCCTCAGGAGGAGCAGATCAAGGAGCCAGACAGTGAGTTCATATCACAGACATTCCTTGTTCCCTTTACTAGGGAATCCACTTGGAGAATGATCTGCATGGGCTACATCTGTGCAGAGGTTTAAGAGTTACAGGTTATCTCTATGCATGGTCCTTGGTTGGAGTATCAGTCTCAGAAAGACCCCTGTGCCCAAAATTTTGGTTCTGTTGTTCTCCTTGTGGAACATCTGTCCCCTCAGGGTCTTTCTTCTCTGCCTTCTTTCATATGATTCGCTGAACTCTGCCCAAAGTTTGAATATGAGTCTCAGCATCTGCTTTGAAACCTTGCTGGGTTGAGTCTCTCAGAGGCCCTTTGTAGTAGGCTCCTGTCCTGTTACCTGTTTTCTCACTACCCAGATGTCTATCCTGTTTGCTTTTTTGAATGAGGATTGATCATATTACCCAGGGGTCTCCTTCTTGCTTAGCTTCTTCATATGTACAGATTTTAATATGTTTATCCTGTATATCCACTAATAAGTGAATATATATTTTTTAATTCCTCAATGGTATTCCATTGTGTAAATGTACCACAATTTCTGTAACCATTCCTAAGTTGAGGGACATCTGGGTTGTTTCCAGCTTCTAGCTATTACAAAAAAAGCTGCTACAAACATGGTTGAACAAATGTCCTTGTTGTATACTAGAGCATATTTTGGATATATGCCTAAAAGTGGAATGTCTGGATCTTGAGGTAGCACTATTCTTATTTGTCTGAAAAAGTGCCAGACTGATTTACAAAGTGGTTATACAAGTATACATTTCCACTAGCAGTGGAGGATGGTTACCCTGTCTCCACATTCTCTACAGCATTTGTTGTCACTTGAGTTTTGATCTTAGCCTTTCTGCTGTGTGTAAGGTGAAATCTCAGGGTAGTTTTGATTTGCATTTCTCTGATGACTAAGGAAGTTGAGCATTTCTCTAAATATTTCTGTGCCATTTCATATCCCTCTATTGAGAGTTCTCTGTTTAGCTCTGTACCCCATTTTTAAATTGGCTTACTTGATTTGTTGCTGTTTAATTTTTTGGGTTCTTCATATTTTCTAGATATTAGCCCTCTATCCCATATAGGGTTGGTGAAGATCTTTTCCCAGTCTGTAGGTGGTCATTTTGTTCTGATGACAGTGTCCTTTGCTTTACAGAAGATTTTCAGTTTCATGAGCTCCAAATTATTGATTGTTGATCCTAGAGACTCTTCTGTGGGTATTCTCTTCAGGGTGTTCTCCTGTTCCAATGAGTTCAAGGCTCTTTCTCTCTGTTTCTTCTAACAGGTTTAGTGGGTCTGGTTTTATGTTGAGGTCTTTGATCCACTTGGAATTTAGTTTTGTGCAGTGTGATAAAAATGGTTCTATTTGCATATTTCTACTTGTAGACATCCCGTTAAACCAGCACCATTTGTTAAAGATGTCTTTTTTCCATTGTATAGTTTTGGCTTCTTCATCAAAAATCAAGTATCCGTAGGTGTTTGGCTTTATTTCTAGGTCTTCTATTTGGTTCCATTGATCCACCAGTCTCTTTCTATGCCAATTCCATGCAATTTTTAGTACTATTGCTTGGTAGTACAGATTGTGATCAGGGATGGAGATACCTCCAAACCATCTGTTGTTGTACAGGATCGTATTGGAAATTCTGGGGTTTGTTTCTCTATATGAAGTTGAGCATTGCGCTTTCAAAGTCTGTAAAGAATTGTGCTGATATTTTAATGGGAAATGCATTGAATCTGTAGATTGCTTTTGGTTGGTTGGCCATTTACAGTATGTTAATCCTGCAGATCCATGAGGATGGGAGATCTTTCCATCTTCTGGTTAATTCTTCAATTTCTCCTGAGACTTGTTTTTTTTTTTTTTTTCAAGTGGTCTTACATTTGCTTGGTTAGAGTCACACCAAAATATGTCATGTTTTTAATGGCTATTGTGAAGGGTGTAATTTCCTGAAGTTCTTTCTCAGCCCTTTTATCTTTCCTATAAAGTAGGGCTACTGATATATATTTTTTTATAGTTCACTTTTTATCCAACCACTTTGCTGAAGGTGTGTATCAGCTGAAGAAGTTTTCTGGTTGAATTTTTTGTGGTCATTCATGTATACTACCACATCATCTGCAAACAGTAATACTTTAAACAGTATCCTCTTGATCTCCTTTAGTTTTCATATTGCTCTAGCTAGGACTTCAAGTACTATGTTGAAGAGATACAAAGAGAGTGGACAGCTTGCTTTGTCCCTGATTTCAATGGGATTGATTTAAGTGTCTCTCCTCTTAGTTTGATGTTGGCTAGAGGCTTGCTGAATATTACCTTTACTATGTTTAGGCATGTGCCTTGTATTCTTGAACTCCCTAGGACATTAAATCTGAAAGGGTGTTGGATTTTGTCAAATGTGTTTTTGGCATCTAAGGTGATGATCAGATCATTATTCTTCTACAGTTCATTTATATGGTAGATCACATTGATGGGTTTCTGTATATTGAACTCATTCCTGCCTGTCTGGGAGAAAGCCTACTTGGTCATGGTGGACTATATTTTGGCATCAATGTTCATAAGCAAGATAGGACTGAAGTTCTCTTTTTTGTTGGATCTTTGTGTGCTTTATGTATCAAGGTGACTGTGGCTAAATAGAATGAGTTTGGTAATGTTCCTTCTGTTTCTATTTTGTGGAATAGTTTGGTGAGAGAATAATGAAGGAGTTAGTCTTCATACCTATTGCCCATCTCCATGCTGGGATTTTTGCACAGTTTTAAGACTTTGACAGGTATTATGCAGCTTTCTGATTCACAGTGCATTTATGTATCCAGATGCCTTATTTTGTTTTGGAAACACTATTCTCTTGTGGTCATTTACTTCCTCTTGATCTTTCAGTCTATTTGTGTCTCCCTTTCACAATGATCCATGAGTCTTAGAAAGAAGAGGTATAATATTGATGTCCTAATTTGGGCTGATGACTCTGTAAACAGTTTCTGAGCATTTGAGAACCTAGGTGTTTGTTAGTTGCCATTTACTGGTATAAGAAGTTTCACTGGTGAGGTTTGAAAATGCCCCTGCTCAGTCTCCCTGCACTAGTCTTACTAGTGGGTTCTCTAGTAAGTGTAACAGGGGCAGTCACTGGTATGAGCTTGTTTGCCTGCTTTTTCTTTCTCTCCCCTGGCAAGTTGACCATATTAGGCCACCTAGAAAGAGGATCCAGACAGTTCTGATGAGACCTGATAGACTAGGGTCAGATAGTAGGGGAGGAGGACCTTCCCTATTAGTGGACCAGGGGAGGAACATAAAGAGGTAATAGGGAGAGAGGTTGAGACTGGGCAGAGATTTAGAAGGGAGCTACAGCCAGGATACAAAATGAATAAACTGTAATAATAATAATAATAATAATAATAATGCTGAAAAATTATTTAAAAAACATAGTGATTGATGGCCATAAAGATAACTCATTAGAAATCAATTTAATACTGTGATACATTAGTAGAATAACAATTATAGGCTATTCCTAGGGCTCATGCCTGTTTCTAGATGGAATTTCTCATCCTTAATAACCATACCTGCTATGAGTTTTGCCATGCCTTCAATCCCAGAACCTGGGAGGCAAGGTATGCATGTATCTGTGAGCTCAAGTTCAGATATTCTACACAGCAAGTACAAAATAGTGAGGTAGTACATTAAAACTAAAACAAATAGAAACACAGCTTCTTAATTTCATAAATAACTCATAACATGAAAATATTAAAGTTGCCATATACAGAAATCATATTTACAATGCATGGGATATATATATTTAGCCTATTTTAATTAAATTTTTAGTTTTTTACATTAATTACATTTTGTTCACTTTGTATCCCAGCTATAGCCTTCTCCCTCATTCCCTCCCAATCCTATCCTCCCTCACTCATCTCCTCCCATGTCCCTCTCTAAGTCCACTGCTAGGGGAGGTCCTTCTCTACTTCTATCTCACCCTAGCTTATCAGGTCTCATCAGGACTGGCTGCAATGTCCTCCTCTGTGGCCTGGTAAGGCTGCTCCTCTTTCAGGGGGTGAGGTCAAAGGGCCAGTCACTAAGTTCATGTCAGAGAAAGTCCTTGTTCCTCTTACTAGGATACTTGGATACTGAGCTGACATGGGCTGTATCTGTGCAGGGGTTCTAGGTTATATCCGTGAATGGTCCTTTCTTGGAGAATCAGCCTCAGAAACGACCCCTGTGCCCAGATATTTTGGTTCCTTGTGGAGCTCCTGTCCTCTCCAGGTCTTACTAACTCCCCCTTCTTTCATATGATTCCCGGTACTCTGCCCAAAATTTGGTTATGAGTCTCAGCATCTGCTTTTATGCATTGCTAAATAGAGTTTTCAGAGGCCCTCTATGGTAGGTTCCTCTCCTGTTTTTTGTTTTCTCCTATTTCCAATGCCCATCCCATTTGTCTTTCTAAGTGAGGATTAATCATCTTACCCCAGGTCCTCGTTCTTTTTTAGCTTCTCTAGGTGTACACATTTTAGTATGTTTATCCTATCTTATAGATTTAGTATCCACTTATAAGTGAATATATACTGGGTATATCTTTCTGCTTCTGGGATACCTCACTCAGGATCATCTTTTCTAGGGGGAACAAATGTCCTTATTTTGTACTTGAGCGTTTTGTGGATATATGCCTAGGAGGGGTATACCTGGATCTCAAGGAAGTGCCATTCCTAATTGTATGAGAAAGTGCCAGATTGATTTCCAAAGTGGCTGTACAAGTTTACATTCCCACCAATAATAGAGGAGGGTTCCCCTTTCTCCACAACCACTCCAGCATGTGTTGTCACTTGAGGTTTTTTATCTTAGTCGTTCTGATGGGTGTAAGGTGAAATCTCAGGGTCTAATTGTTTTGCATTTCCCTGATGACTAAGGAAGTTGAGTATTTCTCTTGATTGTTTCTGTGCCATTCTATATTCCTCTACAGAGAATTCTCTGCTTAGCTTCATACCCCATTTTTAAATTGGATTGCTTGATTTGTTGCTTTTTAACTTCTTTATTTCTTTATATATTCTGGATATTAGCACTCTGTCAGATATAACCTATTTTTATCATTATTTTAAATCTGAGAAATCTTGAATCATTGACATGTTTCCTGATATGTTTTTACATGGCTGACCCATGCAGTATCTCTGAAATGTTGAATGTGAAAATAACTGGTTTTGACTTGTTTTAAGAAACACAAGCCAATATTGTTTTTACAATGATATTGCTTTTAAATTCCCTTTTCTGTAAAATCACAACCTTAATAATGGAAAAAATGCAGCTATATGAAAAAGCATTCTCAAAAGAGAAGGAAACTGCATACCTGGAAAATAAAGTTTAAAACAATAAAGAAAAATCATAAAATGTTTAAAAATATGACATAAAACTTCTACTTTAGCATAAAATGTAAGCGTAGATTCTATAACCCAGCCAGTAAAAAAACAAACAAACAAACAAAAAATGTTGAGACATTTTGATTGAAGCATATGCACACATAATCAGAAATATATTTTTCTACATTGATTTCTTTTATCAAGAATTTTAAATTCACTTTATTTACTTTATATCCCAAGGGTGCCCTCCCTGTTTCCCAAGACCCACCTTTGCCTCCTCCTGCCTTTTCTCTCTTTTTCCCCAGAAAAAGGGAGTCCCCCTCCCCCTTTTATGAACCAACACATCAAGTTACATAAGGATTGAGCGTATCCTCATTCCCTGAGGCCAGACAAGGTGGCACTGAAAGGGGAAGTGATCTAAATAGAGCAATAGTGCCCATGTTAGAAAGTGGCCAACCCTCCGTTTGGCACACCACCTGAAGACAAGCTGTCGACTGGACACATATATTCAGGGGGTCTATGTTCAGACCATGTATGTTCCTAAGTTGAAGATTCAGTCTCTGTAAACCCTGATATGACTGGACTAGTTGTCTCTGTTGATCTTTTTGGGAGGTTCTTGTTCCCTTCAGCTCCCAAAACTTTCACAGAACCCCAGGAGCTCTGCCTCATCCTTGGCTGCAAGTCCCAACATCTGTCTTGATCCACTGCTGGTTAGAGCCTCCCAGAGGACAATCAAGTTAGGCTCTTGTCAGCAAGCGTAACAAAGCATCATTTTTAGTGTCAGGGGCTGGCTTTCTACCATGGGGCGAGTTTCAGGTTGGGCCAATTATTAGATGACATTCCCTAAATCTTTTGTTCCCTCTTTATCCATGCACTTCTTGCAGGCAGAGTAATTTCTGGATCAAAGGTTTTGTCGGTGGGTTCTTTTTTTCCTCCTACTAGTCCTGCCTGGCTAGGAGGTGGTCACTTCAGTCTTCGAATCTCTTCCTGTTAGGAGTCTCAACTAGAGTCACACCCATATACTCCCAGAAGCCTACCCTGTAGGCTTGACAAAAAGATACACACTTTCAGTTTTTCTTCTTGATCCCAGTCCTCTCACCTCCCACCCCTGTTCTCCCCACATTTGATCACCCGTTTCCTTCCTCATTCAATTTCCTGCCGAGTTTCCTTTCTTCATCTTCTCCTTCTGTTATTCTATTCCTTTTTCTGAGGGACATTTAAGAAATTGCCCTTGGACCCTCCTTGTTATTTAAGATTTTTTCTTTTTTTTGGTCTGTTGATTGTAGTATGGTTAACCTGTAAAATCGTAGCCTAGTTTTAGGCCATGGTTGTCTGATAGGGCACAAGTGATTATTTCAATCTTTTTTGTATCTGTTGGGGCCTTCTTTGTGTCTGACTTTCTGGCCAGTTTTGGAGAAGGTTCCATGGGGTGCTGAGAAGAGTTTGGGTGAGAGGTTCTGTAGATGTCTATTAGGTCCATTTGAGTTAGAAACTCTGTACGGTCTCATGACGATTCAGGAAAGATTTCCTATTATGGGTAACAACATTTTGTTTTGTTATTTGGGTTATTTCTTAACTCTTTTCATCTTAACGCATCTAATTTCTTATTCAGTGGTTACTTTGAAATTTGCCTCCTCCACAAACACATTTTCTCTTCGCCCTTTCTCTTTTGAGCTGCTTGCTCTGGTCTTTATCCTGTATTTGTGTGTCTAGCACAGTAAGGATACACTGACCAATAACATACCCTACAAAGAAAATGCCAAGATCCTCTGAATTCTTAAACTAGCATCTGAAACATACACACAATAAATTTAATATAGCTATTATATTGTAATAGAAACAGAAATGGAAGGACAGCAATACTGGCGATCTGTATGCACCCATCTGCCTTCTCCTTGTGGGAGGATGATAAAAGACCTTTCATAAATTTATTAATTACAATTTATTCACTTTGTATCCCTTTTCCCCTCCCAATCCCAACCTCCCTCCCTCTTCTTCTCCTATGTCCCTCTCCCAGTCCAATGATAGGGGAGATCCTCCTCTCTTTCCATTTGACCCTAGTCTATCAGGTCTCATCAGAATTGGCTGCATTGTCTTCCTCTGTAGACTAGTAAGGCTGCATGCCCTCTCAGGTGGAGGTGAAGAGAGCCAGCCCATGAGTGCATGTCAGAGAATGTCCCTGTTCCTATTACTGGGGAACTCTTTTGGACATTGAGCTGCCATGGGTTACTTCTGTGTTGGGTTTCTAAGATATCTCCATGCATGGTGCTTTTTGGGAGTATAATTATCTCCCTTAAAATTAACTATGGGAATTCAGAGAAAATAAATGAAATGGTGCCTCCTAAGTACAGACAGATGAATAGGCAAACGATTATCAGGGAGCCTACCAGGGGAAAACCTTCTACATGGTTAGACATTTAAAAAGGCACCTCTGTCCCTTCATAAATTGAGAGACTGAATTTTCTTTTTAGTTCTTTTCAAGGAGAGCATATGAGAATTTCATTTGCTGCACCTTCTCTTACCTAGACTCATCTTCAAAGATTTATAGGTCTACTTCTAAAATTATCATTTAAAAAATTGCCATTTGAGTTAATTATTTCACTTGGAAATACTATGTCTGTAGCAGTTATCTATTATGGCAAGTAGAGGTAGAGATCATGTCTATTATCCGTGCCCTTGTGGGCACACTTAGCAAAACATTGGAACATTGTTACAATGTTTTAAAAATGTATAAACTCCCAAATGGTATTAATACTGTATATTCCACTATACTATAAAATAAATTATCTGCTTGACTGGAGATACTATGAAGGAAAGTATAAATGTTAGTCAACAATGGGTTTCTAAATCTGAAAATACAAACAAGAAATAAAATATAGACAATTTATTGATCCCAATATATATTTTTTCTTAATAGTGGAATACTTATAGAATTTTGAAGTAAATAAATTATAGTTTCATATTCATTCACAAAACCACTACTGTGTTTCATTTCATGGTTGAGTGATCTGACCCTGCAGAATGTTGATTAGATTTCATGCCTTACCAAAAAGCAAGAATAATGTATTTTTCAAGCTTTGGTCTTGGTCATCTAAGATTGAAAATTTAATACATAATACAAATGGTGAGAATTCATCTTAAATTCTTGAGGGTTTTTTTTTTTCATTTCTTTCAGTGCTTTAAGGAGCAACTCCTGTTGTTTCTGAATTATGTCTGTGATTATTTCTGTTCAACTTCTTATCAGGAGCTAATTCTAGTAACATATTTTTATACAATAAGATAATGGTATTGCTTTAAAATGTACATAAACAAGAAAGTTGCTATGTTGAATTTAATAACAAGCTTCACTGAATATAATGTGATCACTTCTTTGTTACTTAATCTTTAAAACTTACCAATCATTTAAAAGTCAATATAATTGTATAGCTATGTCTAAAATACAAATATTCAGATCACAGCAAGAAAATGATTAGAATTTATCATAAAAGAATTTATTTTTAAAACATACACAGTATGTAACAACTTTTAGGGATATTTTGTTCTTTATTTATTGTTCATGTGGTAGCAATGTCTGTATATAATTTTGTTATCATATAAATTCGACAGTCACTGACTGTCTATTTTTTATTTATACATGCAAATTTAATTTGAAGCAGGCTTTAGTGCTACCCTATGAATTTTACATGTGTATATTAGAAATAAAATTTGTAGTTGTATTATACATTATTGAAGATGATCTTAGTAAGAGGCTGTACATTGAATAATTTCTTCTCTTCAATTCTCCTCATTTTCATGTTAATGTCTTTGGAAATGTCACTTCAGTATTTTTGTTATTACAAACTTCCCAAAATCTGTCTCTAAATAATGTATCTATGACAATATTGTCCTAATAACTTATTTAGGCCATAATTAATTCACAGCTCCAGGCATACTTAAATAAGAGTCTACTTTAAAGTTTGTAACTTTCAGCATTGCTTGTTTAGGCAACAGATATGAAAATAAAATTCAAAATGAAAAGAGTATGTGGCTCTATTCTAGAAACTGCAGTCTGAAACAGATATGTGCTAAATAAATTACTGAAAATATATGAATATGTGTTCCCTACCCTTACTAGGGAAGCCACATAGAGACTGAAATGCCTATGGGATACATCTGAACAGGGAGACTAGGTCCTCTTCATTCATGGTTCTTGGTTGGAGTATCCGTCTCTGCAGGGATGGAGCTCCAGTCCTCTCCAGGTCTTTCTATCTCCTCATTCTTCTATAACATTCCCAGAACTCTGCCCAAAGTTTGGCTAGGACTCTCAACATCTGCTTTGATGCCCTGATGGGTAGAGTCTTTCAGAGGCCCTCTGTGGTAGGCTCTGCCCTAGTCCCTGTCTTCTCCCTCTTATGATGTCTATCCCGTTTGCCCTTCATAATGAGGATTGGACATTTTCCCTAGGGTCCTCCTTCTTGTTTAGGTTCATTAGGTGTATGGACTTTAGTATTTTTATCCATATTACATGTCTAATATCCACTTGTAAGTGAGCATATACCATGTGCGTCTTCATGAAAAGAAACTAATCAGATTATAATCTCATAATTAAATCAGATAATTCTAATTATCCAGTAACTTTTTATTATGGTACCTGGTTAGAAATATGGTACCTCATGTGTTAATGCATGTGAACATTTGGCTTTTTAGAGAAAAATTATGCTATTAAGTCATTAAATAGTTAAATAGGGGATGGAAAAGCCATTAAATTTATTCTAGTTGTATAAAACCAAAGTTAGATATTGCCTTCTAAAAACTTAACTAGATCAGTTGGAGCATAGACTCAATACAATCTGACCAAATATAAGATGAAGGTTAATTTAAGCCAATATCTAGTTTTCTATTAAGTGAAGGAATGCCATTTCTCCATTGAATAACAGTATGTTTTTCTTTGCCTTGAATATGAAAAAAGAAATGTAAGGAGGCAAGTTTCCAAAATAAAGATTCCTTACTTCTGTTAAAGTAAAGCAGCATAGCATTCAAGGGCTTTTCCTAGTAAGGGGAGCAGTGATTGTCTCTGAAATGATCTCAGTGGAGGACTCTTGGACCTCCCTCCTCCTGAGGGAGGAGCAGCCTTGCTAGGTCACAGAGGAGGACATTATGGCCAATCCTGATGAGAACTGATAAACTAGGGTCAGATGGAAGGGGAGGAGGACCTCCCCTATCAGTGGACTTAGAGAGGGGCGAGGAGGAGATGAAGGAGAGATGGTGGGATTGGGAGAGAATGAGGGAGGGGGCTACAGCTGGGATACAAGGTAAATAAACTGTGATTAATATGAAAATTACAAATTAAAAAATTAAAGTAAGTGTAGTTTGAAATAGCTTACCCGCCTTGTAGTTGGAAAGTGCTATCTTGCCTAATGAATAACTGCATTATGATGCTGATTTATTGTAAAGTGGAATGACATGCTAAAAATAGTTTCATCATGCGATAATTATATTGGGAAAAGAGGTACAATGTATGTTTTCATATAAAAAGAACTATTCCACCTTTCATTGGGACTTCTTGATACTGAAAAGCCTCTGTATAACAAAGGACACCAATATTAGAATAGAGTGGCAGCCTACAGAATACAAAACAGTTTTCTTACCATCTCCACATTAGAGAGAAGACTAATATCTAAAATATATAAAGAACTTAAAAAAAGACTAGACATCAAGAAATAAACACAAATAAATAAATAAATGGGATACATATCTAGTCAGTTGTTTTTCAAGGAGGAAACATAAATGGCTGAGAAGCAAATAATAATGAATATTATTCAAGAAAATGCAAAATACAACTAACTGGATATTCTTACAGTGGTGATCAATAAAACAAATTGCAGCTTATGCTGGCAAAAATGTGGCAAAAGGAGAAGAATCATCAGTTGCTGGCAAGAGTGCAATCTTGTACAACTAGTATGGAAATCAGTGTGGCAGTTCCTCAGGATGATGGAAATCTATCTACCTCAAGATCCTGCTTTATAATTCTTGTGCATATTCTCAATGATACTTCATCCTACCACTGAGACACTTTATCAAATATCTTCATTGTTATTCTATGCATAATAGCCAGAAACTGCAAACAACCTAGATATCCCCCAAGAGAAAAATAAATAAAGATGATGTAGTACATTTGTATAATTGAATATTACTAACTCTTAAACAAAATCATAAACGTCATAGGTAAATTGATGGAGCTAGAAAAAAAATCTTCAGGAAGTTAACCCAGAACCCCCCCCAAAAAAAATTGGGACTTCCAGTGGAGAGAGGGGACATCAACCCATTAGTAAAACCTTCCACCCAAAATTTGTCTCACCTACACAAAGTGTAGGGATAAAGATGGAACAGAGATTGAGGGAATGGCAAACCAGACTTGAGACTCATTCCACGGGAGAGAGCGATCCTTGACACTATTAATGGTACTCTACTATGCTTGCAGACAGGCTTCTAGAATAACTGCCTTCTGAGAAACTCCATTCAGCATCTGATGGAAACAGAGACAGCCAAACAATAGGCTGAGCTTGGGAGTTTTGTGGACAAGCAGAAAGGGAGAATGAGGGCTCTGGAAGGGCCCAGGACACCACAATAAGACTAACAGTGTAAACTACAGAGCAACTTGGGCTCAGAGGGGTTACCAATACTGAAGCGACAAACAAAGAGTATGTGCAAGCTAGACCTAGACCCTCTACACATATGTAGCAGATATGTAACTGGGCATCATTTGGGTCCCCCAACAATGGGAGAATGGAGTATCTCTGATCCTGTTGCCTGCTTTTGGGTCCTTTTCTTCTAGCAGGCCTACTTAGTTTGCCATTAGTGGAAGGGGTTGTGTTTAGTGGAAGGGGTTGTGACTTGGGGTACCAGGGTTTGTTGGTAACATTTGGAAGTGTCCCCTTCTCTAAGAAGGAGAGGGGGAATGGTGGGAGGGCTGAGTATGTGAGGGTGGGATAGGGAAGAAAGGTGGGAAGAGGTTAGGATCAGGTTGTAAAGTGATTAAATAAATAAATAAATAAATAAACAAATGGAACAGTCAAATATGGTATGTATTCACCTGTATGTGGAAGTTAGCTGTTAAGTCCTTTGATAAACAGGCTACAATCCATATTACCACAAAGGTTATGTAAAAAGTATAGGACTTTGAAGAGGATTGAGTCATTCTAGGAACAGGAAACAGAATAGACAGTTATGGATTGATGGTGGGTCCTGGAATGGAAGAATCAAATGAGGAGATAGAAAAGAGGGAAGTTACAAAGAAAAGAACTTGATTGGCAGCTGGAACAAAGGACCACTTAGGGGCTTATATAGAAACTAAATAAAGTATAAGCTTCCTAAATTATATAGCAATCTATCTATCCATATTAATAGATAGATAAATAGATAGATAGATAGATAGATAGATAGATAGATAGATAGATAGATAGATAGATAGATATGAAAGAGATCTAAAAGGTAAACACCAAATAACTGTGGATATATAGTCACAGCCAGATATCCTCTGTCTCCAAATTAAGCCTGTAAATTTGAAAATTGGTTACATCTAACCAACTTGTTGGCCAAAGGTGTCCCATGCTGTTGCCAAAGCTTTGGATAGCACTCCACAAACTGATGGTAAGGCCCTATGGTTGAGGACAAGCACTAAACAATCCATTAAACATGGATAAGTCACAATGGTGCCTATCTAGAGCCTTCACCTGTACTAACAAGTGCTCATACTGCTAGCAGTGATTGAATATAGGACATATTCTGAATAATAAGTATAAAAAAGAATATAAAACACATATGCTGTTTTTTATAACAATTTTAAACTTTAACATTCATATGAAGGTTTGTAAAGTTGACCCTTTTCTGTATTCCATTTAGTAACTGTTCACATTGATCCTATATACTGTTTTTCTATGCACTAGGAGACTTAAAAAAAAAAGCCTTGCAATTATAAAAAAATGTGCCAAATTAATAAGAACTTTCATCACATACAAACATGATATATTTTTACTTTAATTCACACATTAAAATATTTGATATCACAACTGACATATTTCATATTGAACACTATTTCACACATTCGTATAGTCATGATTTTTAAGTTTATTACAGTATTATAGTATTTTGGGTTGGTATACGAACATTTTAAGCAGTTTAAAACTTAGAGCTACAGAACCAAAATCTCTAGGCCTAGGGGTCTGACTCATATGCCCACCAAGGACCATTCATGGATATAACCTAGAACCCCTGCTCACATGTAGCCCATGGCAGCTCAGTATCCAAGTGAGTGCACTAGTAAGGGGAACAGGGACTGTCTCTGACATGAACTCAGTGGCTGGATCTTTGTTTACCTCTACCTGAGGGGGGAGCAGCTTTGCCAGGCCACAGTGGAGGACATTGCAGCCAGTCCTCATGAGAACTGATAAGCTAGGGTCAGATGGAAGGGGAGGAGGACCTCCCCAATCATTAGACTTGGAGAGGGGCATGGGAGGAGATGAGGAAGGGTGGGGTTGGGAGGGAATGAAGGAGGGACTACAGCTGGGACACAAAATGAATAAACTAATTAATGTAAAATAAATTAATATAAAAATAAAATTTTGATAAAAGATTAATATTTTTGGTTCCATCAGTTATCCTTACCGTTCAGGATTGTTTGTAGCAGGGGTCTGCTGGTCATGATATCCACAAGAGTTTCTTTGTGAAAGTCTTTTTGTTTGCTCTGGTTGGTATACTTATTTATTTTCTGTATTTATTGTATTATACTCCTTTTCCTCCTAAAATATATGTATTTTGTGATAAACAAAAGCCAATTTAACTTCATCTAATTTTTATATTATTTTCCTTGACATTTGTAAAAATCTAAACTCTATAGGAATATCTCTTACTGCTTGCCCACCAACTCCCCAAAAAGCACACCCAACAACAGCAAACTGTGCCCATACCATGAACTACATTTTCTGGCCCACAACTCTTTCTGTTTTGCAGGAAGCCTGCCAGCATGAATAATACAAGTAAGATCTTGCTATATGCCCTATTCACAAATTCTTCTTAAAACACACATAACATCAGTAAATTGCACCCCATCTTCTTAGCTCCATTACAAGTCCACAAGTCTGCCTACTTTTTCTGAGGCCCACAGGTACCAAGAACACTAGATAAGATCCTGACTGAAGCCCTGTGCCAGCCAACTCCTCTGAAAACACATTCAATAGCCTTTAAGTGAACCCCGTGAGGACTCCATTTTCAGGCCCATGACTCCCAATGATTTTTCAGTCCAAACAGGAACCAGGGACTCCAGACCCCACTACAACTAAACATCTTTGAGGTAGCATTAACATCCAAAACTCCAGAGGCCATGCAGACCAGAAAGAAAAGGAGTTGAGACACCCTACTTGGACCTCTTAACTCATTTTAGCCAAAAGATCCTCAGACCACTAAAGCCAGAACACCAAGAGAAATATAACAACCACAAAAAAGGAAACAAAGTCTAAACAAAACAAACAAACAACAACAACAACAAAACACCCATCCAAGAAAGATAAACTCAAAAATCAGTACCTAATCCTGATCACAGAACCCAGATGGCTTTGGGCAAAAATGAAAACACAATCAACCATATCCAGGATGATATGGCACCATGAGAGCCCAGTTATCCTACTAGAGCATGCTTTGTATATGCTAATGTAGCAAATAAAAAGAAATGACCATAAACCAAACTCATGAAGATTACAGATCCTTTTAAAGAGAAAATTAATAAATCCCGTAAAATACAGCAAAACACAATCAAAAATGGTGAAGGAAATGATAAAACTGTTCAAGAGCTGAAAATACAAATGGTTGCAATAAAGAAAACAAACTGAAGATATCTTCCTGACAAAAATCTGGGTAAGAGAACAGGAACTACAGAAGCAAGCACCAACAACAGAATACAAGGGAAGAGAGAGAGTATTGTAGTCAGAGAAGATAGAGTAGAAGTTCGCACATTGGTCAAAAAAAAATGTAAAATCTAAAAGAGTTCCAGACACAAAATATCCAGAAATATGAAACAATATAAAAGCAAATAGAACACCAACAATACAAGTTCTAAGATAAAAAAAAAATCAATAAATGTAACCACATAAAACTGAAAAGCTTCTGCAAAGACAAGGACACTATCTGCATGTCTACCTGCACTCCAGAAGAAGGCAACAAAGTTCATATTAGATGGTTGTGAGCCACCATGTGGTTGCTGGGAATTGAACCCAGAACCTCTGGAAGAGCAACCACTGCTCTTAACCTCTAAGCCGTCTCTCCACCTCCCTACTCCATTTCTGGAATGTAAACTTGTGCAATCACTTTGGAAATCAATCTGGTGCTTTCTCACACAATTAGGAAGAGTGGTACCTCAAGATCTAGCTATACCACCCCTAAGCAAATATCCGAAAGATGCTCAAGTACACAATAAGGACATTTGCTCAACCATGTTCATAGCACCTTTATTTGTAATAGAAATTGTGGTATATTTACACAATGGAATACTACTTAGCAATTAAAAACAAGGAAATCATGAAATTTTCAGGCAAATGGATAGAACTAGAAAAGATCATCCTGAGTAAGGTATCTCAGAAACAGAAAGAATCACATGGTATATACTCACTCATAAGTGGATCTTAGACATATACTAAAATCTGTACACCTAAGGAAACAAAGCAATAAGGAGGATCCTGGTAAGATGCTCAATCTTCATTCAGAAAGGCAAACAGGATGGACATCCAAAGAGGGAGAAAACAGGAAACAGGACAGGAGCTTACCAAAAAGGGCCTCTGAAAGACTACCCAGCATCATATCAAAACATATGTTGAGACTCATAGACAAACTTTGGGCAGAGTGCAGGGGATCTTATCAAAGAAAGGGGAGATAGAAAGACCTGAGGGGGGGTGGACAGGATCTCCACAAGGAGAATGAGAGAACCAAAAATTCTGGGCACAGGGGTCTTTTGTGAGACTTACACTCCAACCAAGGACTATGCATGGTGATAACCTAGAAGCCCTGCACAGATGTAACCCATGTTAGCTCAGTGTACAAGAGGATTCTCCAGTAATAGGAACAGGGACTGTCTCTGACATGAACTCAGTGGCTGGCTCTTTGATCACCTCCACCTGAGGGATGAGCAGACTTACCAGTCCACAGAGAAAGACAATAAAGCCAGTCTTGATGAGACCTGATAGACTAGGGTCAGATAGAAGGGGAGGAAGACTTCCCCTATCATTGGAATGGGGAAGGGGCATAGGAGAAGAAGAGGGAGGGAAGATGGGATTGGGAAGGGATGGTGGAGGGGGCTACAGCTAGGATACACAGTGAATAAACTGTAATGAATAAAAATAAAATAAAAATTACAAAAAGAAGAAGACACTTAAAAGTGAGGATATTCCTAGAAAATGACAGCCTACAGACTGGGAAAAGATCTTCAACCCCACCCCCCACTTCTGACAGAGGGCTAATATCAAATATATATATATATACATATATATATATGTATATAAAAACTCAAGAAGGTAAACACAAACAAATCAAGTAATCCAATTAAAAATAGCATACAGAGTTAAACAGAATTCTCAACAGGGGCATATATAATGGCAAAGAAACACTTTAAAATGCTCAATATCCTTAGTCACTCGGAAAATGCAAATAAAAATGGCCCTGAGATTCCACCTTATATCCATCAGAATGGCTATGATCAAAAACTCAGGGAATGATGTATGGTGGAGAGGTTGTGGAAAAAGGAGAACCATCCTCCACTGTTGATGTGAATGTAACCTTTAACAACCACTTTGGAAATCAATCAGTGCTTTCTCAGAAAATTAGAAATAGTGCTACATCAAGATCCAGCTGTATCACTCCTGGGCATATATCAGAAAAATGCTCTACCACACAAGAAGGACATTTGCTCAACTATGTTCATAGCAGCTTTATTCATAACAGACAGAATTTGGAAACAACATATATGTCCCTCAACTGAAGAATGGATGCAGAGATTGTTGTACATTTATACAATGAAACACTACTTAGCTATTAAAAACAAAGAAATCATGACATTTGCAGGCAACTTGTGGGAACTAAAAAAGATCATATTGAGTGAGGTAACTCGGAAGCAGAAAGACACCCATGGTATATTCTCACCTTTCAGTGGATATTAACTGTATAATATAGAAGAAACATACTAAAATTGATAGTCCTAAATAAACTAAAGAACAGGAAGACCCCATGGAAGAGGATGAAACCTCACTCAGAAGGGCAAGCAGGATAGACATTGGAAATATCAGAAGACAAGGAACAGGACAGGGGGTCTCTGAAAGAGTGTACCCATCAGGGTATGGAAGGAGATACTGAAGCTGATAGCCACACTTTGTGTAGAGTGCAGGAAACTTTATGGAAGAAGAGTGAGATGGAAAGAAGTGGAGGGGACAGGATCTGCACAAGGAGACCAAGAGAGGGAAAGAACCTGGGCCCAGGGGAGCCTGCAGGAACCAATACTACAACCACAGACAGTGGATGTAGAGGACCTAGACCTCCTGCCTAGTTTCCAAGTGGGTTCCCTACTAAGGGTGGCAGGGGCTGTCTCTGACATGAACTCAATGGCTATTTCTTTAACCACTCTGCCTTTTTGTTAGTTTGGCTAGGGGCTTGTCTATCTTGTTGATTTTCTCAAAGAACCAGCTTTTAGTATCATTGATTCTTTGAATAGTTTTATTCATTTCTAATTGATTGATTTTAGCCCTGAGTTTGATTATTTCCAGCCATCTGCTCCTCTTGGGTATATCTACTCCCCCCCCCCACACACCGCCCCAGGGCTTTCACTTGGGCCATTAATTTGCTTGTATGAGATGTCACAAATTTCTTCTTGAAGGCACTTAGTTCTATGAGCTTTCCTCTTAGCACTGCCTTTATTGTGTCCCCATAAGTTTGGGTATGTTGTGCTTTCATTTTCATTGAATTCTAGGAAGTCTTTAATTTCTTTCTTTCTTTATTCCCTATCAAGCTGTCATTGAGTAGCAAGTTGTTCAGTTTCCATTTATGTGCAGGCTTTTTGCTGTTTCTGTTGTTATTGAGGTCCAGGTTTAGACCATGATGGTCAGATAGGATACAAGGGATTATTTCAATCTTCTTGTATCTACTGAGGCTTGCTTTGTGACCAACTATATGGTCATTTTGGAGAAGGTTCCATGAGGTGCTGAACAGAAGGTATACTCTTTTGATCTAGAGTAAAAGTTCTACAGACATCTATTAGGTCAATTTGATTTAGGTTCTCTGTAAGTGCCCTTGTTTCCCTGTTTTGCTTCTGACGGGATGATCTGTCCCTTAGTGAGTGTGGAGTGTTGAAGTCTCCCACTATTAAGGTGTTGGGATCAATGTGTGATTTCAGCTTTAATAATGTTTCCTTTACAAATATAGGTGGTCTTCTATTTTGGGCATAGATGTTCAAAACTGTGATGTCCTCCCGTTGGAATTTTCCTTTGATGAGAAGGAAGTGCCCCTCCTCATCTTTCTTAATTAACTTTGGTTGAAAGTCTATTTTATTGGATACTAGGATCGCTACCCCAGCTTATTTTCTGGGTTCAGTTGCTTGAAATACTTTTTCCAGCCCTTTACTCTGAGGTAGTATTTATTTTTGTTGCATAGGTGTGTTTCTTGGATGCAGCAGAATGTTGGATCCTGGTTCTGCAACCATTCTGTTAGTCTGTGTCTTTTTATTGGAGAGTTGAGTCCATTGATATTGATAGATAATAGTGACCAATGACTGTTACTTCCTTTTATTGTGGAGTTGGTTGTCTTACAATGATTCTTTGCTTTTTTTTTCTTTTTTGTTTGGGAGTTATTTGTGTCCTATATTTTCTTTAGTGTAGTTGTTTTCATTGGATTGAAGTTTTCCTTCTAGTATCTTCTGCAGGGATGGGTTGCTGTGTAGATATTGCTTAAATTATTTTTTTGTCATGGAATAGTTTGTTTTCTCCATCTATGTTGATTGAAAGCTTTGTTGGGTATAGTAATTTGGGTTGGCATCTGTTTTCCGTTAAAGACTGCATGACCTCTGTGCAGTTCCTTCTGCCTTTATAGTTTCTTGATGAAAAGTCTGATGTGATTCTGATCTGTCTACCTTCATATGTTATTTGACCCTTTTCCTTTGCTGCCTTTAACATTTTTCTTTGTTTTATAGGTTTAGTGTTTTGACTATGATGTGATAGAGGTATATCCCTTTTTGGTCTAGTCAATTTGGTGTTCTGTAGACTTCTTGTATGTTTATGGACATCTCTTTCTTTAAATTGGGAAATTTTTCTTCTATGATTTTCTTGAAAAGTATTTTCTTGTCTTTGGAGCCTGGAGTCTTTTTTTCATGTATTCCAATTATTCTTAGCTTTTGTCTTTTCATGGTTTCCTTGATTTCTTGGCTATGTTGTGTTTGGGAGTTTTTCAATTTTATTTTTTCTTTGAGTGAGGAATCAATTTCAGCAAGTGCATCTTCAGCTCTTGAGATTCTCTCTTCTATCTCTTGTATTCTATTGGTGATGCTTAACTTTGTGGTTCCTGATCTTTTCTCTAAGTTCTCAAGTTCCAGGTTTTTCTCTGTTTGTGTTTTCTTTATAGATTCTAATTCTGTTTTCATGCTTCATACCATTCCCTTCATCTGATTGAATGTGGTTCCTATTTTTGTTTGTTTGTTTCCTCTCTATATGTCTTTAATTGTTCCTGTACATGGGCAGTTATATTCTTCTTTATTTCTTTGAGAGCTGCAGTTATATTCTTTATTTCTTTGAGAGCTCTGTTCATTTCCTCTTTTTGTTCCTCTACTAACTGAATAAGCATAGCTTTAACATCGTTTGCCTGTGTCTCGTCTGAATTAAAATCTCCATTGATTTTGTGTGTTGCTGGTGGAACCATGGTGTCCTGATTTTTGTTGGGTGAGTTCTTCTGTCAACCTTTGGCCATTTGTTTATATATAATCAAGGAGCTGTTTGTTCATTGAGGCTGAACTTCAGACTGGAACTGTCAATCTATAATGTCTGGAATACTCTTCAGAAAGATCAGGGAGTTCCAGTGGTTTGAGAGTGTCCAGGTGGGATGGAGGCTGGTGAGGCCACCGGAGGCTGCGAGATCAAGGCTGGCAGATTTGCACATGCTGGTCACTTGGACCTTTTCCAGGGATTAACTGGGTGTCCCGAGGACCTTCCCACTTGATTTCCTCACAGTAGGATTTCCTCTCACCTGGCAATCACAAACGCTGGTGTTTTAGGTCCCAGAGTTCAGTCTCCTGGTCGCTGTGCTTTCACTACTGTCTTACTCCTCAGAGACAGTGTCCTCCTGGGGCTGCCTTCTTGATTACCCTCCTGCCCCCTCGGCCCCACCCCGAGCATTTCTTTAAGTGGTTCTCGGTCATTCAATATTCCTCTGTTGAGAATTATCTGTTTAGTTCTATAACCCATTTTGTTTTTTTTTACTTTTAAATTTATTTTATTTTATTTTTATTAATTATGGTTTATTCACTTTGTATCCCCCTTTCCCTCCTGATCCCACCCTCCCTCCCTCCCTCTTCTTCTTCTGTGTCCCTTCCCCAGTCCAATGATAAGGAAGGTCCTCCTCCCCTTCCATCTGACCATAGTCTATCAGGTCTCATCAGCCTTCATTATCTTCCTCTGTGGACTGGTAATGTTGTTCCCCCCTCAGGTGGAGGTGATCAAAGAGCATGAGTTCATGTCAGAGACAGTCCCTGTTTCCATTACTAGAGAATCCTCTTGGACACTGAGTTGCCATGGGCTACATCTGTGCAGGGGTTCTAGGTTATCTCCATGCTATATCCCATTTTAAATGGATTATTTGGTTTGTTAGTGTTTAATTTCTTTACATATTCTCTACATTACCCCTCTGTCAGATGAAGGGTTGGTGAAGATATTTACCCAGTCTGTAAGCTGTTCTTTCAGTGTCCTTTGCTTTACAGAAGCTTTTCAGTTTCATGAGGTACCATTTATTGATTTTTGATATTAGAGCCTGAGTTCTTGGTGTTCTGTGTTAATGAGGTCAAGGTTCTTCTCCACTTTTTTTTTTTTCTAACAGATTTAGTGTGTCTGTTTGACAACCTACACTGGAGAGGATGTTGAGAAAGTGGAACACTCCTCCATTGCTGGTGGGAATGTAAACTTGTACAACCACTTTGGCTATAATCTGGTGCTTTCTCAGAAAATTTGGAAGAGTGCAACCTCAAAACCCAGCTACACCACACCTGTGCATATATCCAAAAGATGCTCAACCATACAAAAAGTACATTTGCTTAACAATGTTCAGAGCAGCTATATTTATAATAGCCAAAGTTTGGGAATGACCTAGGTTTTCCTCAACCAAAGAATGGATACAGAAATTGTGGTACATTTACACAGTGTAATACTACTGAGTTAATAAAAACAAGGAAATCATCAAGTTTCCAGGCAAATGGATGGAACTAGAAAAGATCATCCTGAGTGAGGTAGCACAGAAGTAGAAAGACATGCATGGTAAATATTTACTTATAAGTGGACAACCATGTAATATAGGATAAACCTACTAAAATCTAGAGACCAAAAGAAGCTAAACACCAGGAGGACCCTAGGGAAGATGTTTAATTCTCATTCAGAAGGGAAAACATGATAGACACCTGAAGTGGTAGAAGAGAGAGGACAGGATGTGAACCTACCAGATATCCTCTTAAAGATTCCACCCTATAAGGGATTAAAGCAGATGCCGATACTGACAGTCAAACATTGGGCAGAGCGTAGAGTCTTACAGGAGAAAGGGGAGATAGAAGGACCAGGCACAGATAGGAACTCCACAAGATCAACAAAGCCAAAAAAGGTAGGACCACAGGGGGACTGCAGAGACTAATGCATCAACCAAAGACCATTTATAAAGAAGACCTAGACCCCTGCCAGATGTAGCCAATAGGGGCCTCAGTCTCCATGTGAAGTCCCTAGTAAGGAGAGCAGAGCCAGTATTTGACTCTAACTCTGTTGCCTTCTCTTTGATCACTTCCCCTTCGCAGGGAGACCTAGCCAGGCCATAAATGAAGAGGCTCCAGGCAGTCCCAGTGGTATCTGACAGGCTAGAGCCTGACCATAGGTGAGGAGAACTTTCCCTATCAATAGACTCTCAGAGGATGTTCCCAGACAGTAAGGTAGGGTTATAAGGGGGAAAGAGGGAAGGAGTGTGAAACCGGAAGACGATGAAGTAGGGCACTACAGTGGTGATACAAAGTGAATAAATTGTAATAATAATAACAATAATAATAATAGAAAAAAAAGAGAAAAAAGAAAAGAAATGATTTATTCAGTTTACACCCTATTTACAGTACCCCTTCCTATCCTACCCACCCCCACACACCCTTCTCTCCCACTTTTCCCCTCTCCTTCTCCTCAGAGAAGGGGGTGGTACCCCATGGGTACCAATCTGTACTACAAGGTGCTGCAGAACTAGGTGCATCCTCTCCCACTGAGGCCAGGTTAGGCAGCAGCTAGGAGAACTGGATCAAAACAAAGGAATCAGTGTCAGAGAAGGCCCACATCTGGTTGTTGGGAGAATCCACATGAAAACCAAGCTGCACATCTGCTGCATATGTGCAGGGCACCTAAGACCTGTGCATTCAATCTCTTTGGTTGGTGATTCAGTCCGTGTGAGCCCCTATAGACTCAGGCCAGTTGACTTTAGAGGTCTTCTTGTGGAGTTATTGTCCTCTGTGGCTCCCTCAGTTGTTTCTCTAGCTCTTCCATAGGAGTAAAGTTTTGCTGTGGGTCTTTGCATCTGTTTCCATTAGCTGCTGGTCTAAGTCTCTCAGAGGAATTATGCTAGGTCCCTGTATATAAGAATAACACTAATAGT
>CM053745.1:35985646-36012827 GCA_028658305.1 Pachyuromys duprasi | reverse complement strand
CTCCCTTTGTGTCTTCTTTATAGTTTTTAATTCCGTTTTCATGCTTTGTACAGTTTCCTTCAACTGATTGACTGTGTCTCCTATATTGGTTGTTTCCTCTCTGTTTATCTTTAATTGTTCCTCTATGTGGGCAGTTAAATTCTTCTCCATTTCTTTGAGGGCCTTGTTCATTTCCTCTTTTTGTCTCTCTTTTTGTTCCTCTAATATTTGCATAATCATAGCTTTAAGATAATTTTCCTGTGTCTCCCCTGAATTAAAATCTCTATTGCTTTTGGGTGTTTCTGGCAGGGCCATGGTGTCCTGATTTTTGTTGGGTGAGTTCTTTCACTGATTTCTGGGCATGTGTTTATATATAATCAAGGAGCTGTTTGTGCTTAAAGGCTGAACTTCAGACTGGAACTGTCAATCTCTTGTGTCAGGAATATTCTTCAAGATGATCAGGGAGTTCCACTGGTTTGTTTGTATGTGTGTGTTGTTGCCTCAGTTGAACTCTGTTGTGGGCTCTGTGTGCCCAGCTTAGTGCTCTGTGCTAGAAGCTGTGAGCACAGTAGGCTGGTCACCCTTCTGGTCTGGAGTCTTTACTCCTCACTCTGTGCTAGTGTCTGAGTGTCCAGGTTTGAGATGTCAGCTCGGGGTTCTGTGCTTTGCCCTGGGCTTGCTGCTAAGGGCTCTTCCCTGCACTGGATACTTGGCGCCCCCTTCAGGGCCAGGGGCTATGCACCATGGTCTGAGGTGATATTTGGGGCACACACTGTGGGTCTGGATTGGTTGCAGGCATTGCAGAGCAGTGTGCATCAGCTGTATGCAGGCCTGTCTGAAATGGTGCCCAAGGCCTTCTCAGACCAGCCCGTGGACACACACAGGGACTGAGGTGGTTGCTGGTGGACCCGTGCGCGCAGACTGGTTAAAACTATCTCCTAGGCCCTCTCAGTCTGAAGTGTTTCCGGAGGACACGATTGCTATGCACCTGCTGAATGCCTGCTGGTTGAAGAGCCCCGCAGTGTGCAGGCCAGACAAAACAGTCTCCTAGGTCCTCTCAGTCTGGTTTGTGTACACACACACACACACACACACACACACACACACACAGAGGGACTAAGGTGGTATCCGGCGGACGCGATTGGTGTGTGCCTGCTGTATGCCTGCTGGTTGAGACAGAACCAGGGTCTTTCTTAGACTGGCCCTTGGATTCCCACACGGACTGAGGTGGTTATTGGCGGACCTGCAGTGTGCAGGTCAGTCAAAAAGGTATCTGGTTCCTCCTCTGTCTGTCCCAGAGGCTGAGACCCAGTCTGGTATTGCAGCTCCGGGTGCCCAGCGATCAGAGCTGTGTGCCGCCAGTCACTGGGAGATTTTTCCTGGGAATAACTGGGTGTCCCTAGGATTTTCCCACTTGATTTCCTTGCCATAGGAGTTCCGCTCACCTGGCATTCACAAATGCTGGTGTTTTAGGTCCCAGAGTTCAGTCTCCTGGTTGCTGTGTTGTTTCTGCTGTCCTACTCCTCAGACATAGTGTCCTCTCCTGGCAGCCATCTTCCCCAACACGAGAATTTTTTTTTAATCTTAAAATAACATGAATTAAACATCTAAATTATCATGTTATACATAAATATCACAATAGTCAACAATTATGTTTAATACATTTGCTAGAAGAAAATAAAACATTATTTAGATATAATATCAATAATCACAAATACATGCTATAAATCCTAATGAAACTATTTTTTCTTTAATAACATTTTAGGTGACACTTCACCTAAAATGGTAAAAGATTTATATATTAGATATACTTAACTAATTTCCAATGAGTTACATATAAAAAAAAAATCTGAGTACTAAGATGTAAACTTAAACCTTTCTGCTAGATGCCACCTTAATAGTTAAGTCATTGGAAGTCTTATGGAAGAAGGGGGAGATAGAAGGACCAAGGAAGGATAGGAACCCTACAAATAGACCAACAAAGCCAAAATATCTGGGCCCAAAGATGACTGTAGAGACTGATGCATCAACCAAAGACCATGCATAGAGAAGACTAGACCCCCTGCTCAGATATAGCCCAGAGACAGTGTCTTAGTAAAGGCAAAAGAGATAGTCTCTATCATGAACTTTGTTGCCTGCTCCTTGATCACTTCTCCCTGGTGGGGCAACCTAGCCAGCCAACAGAGGAATAAGATCCAGACAGTCCTGATAGGCTAGGGTCAGATAGTAGAGGAGGAGGACTTTCTTATCAGTGGACTAGGAGAGAGGGTTAGAGGAGGAAGAGGGAGGGAAAGTGAGACCTGGAGGGAGAGGGCTAAAACTGGGATACAAAGCGATTAATTTATAAAATAATAATAATAATTAAAAGGAAAAATATTTCCAGCCATCTACTCCTTTTTGGTGTGTTTGCTTCTTTTTCCCCCCCTCAGGGCTTTTAGGCAAGCCATTAAGTTGCTTGAATGAGATGTCCCAAATTTCTTCTTGAAGGCACTTAGTGCTATGAACTTTCCTCTTAGCACTGAATTGTTGCCATAGAAAACCAGAAAATATTGAACACAGTTTCATTCTTTGGGGGAATTCCAGCACACAAGGCATGGTCATTATTAAATTGAAGCTTGTACTTGTATGTTGTAAAAGTAACTTTTATTCTCCTGATGCAGTTTTCATCTTGGAGGCTTACTGCTTCTTCCTGCTAACTTATGCCTAGTCTTGGAAGCTTCGAGACTCCTTACAATCTTATCTAGCACTACAATGCTTTCAACCTCTGAGACTTACTGCTGAATTAGTTCACCTTTTCTAGCTCTTTCTGAACTCTGGCTAGCTGGTTCAACTCAGCTGTTCTGGCTAAAACTCCAATCCAAGCTAATTGATTCAAACTAGTTTTTCTCAATTCCTAACTGAATTACTCTTCTTGGCCCCAAGTCAACTTTGGCAATCTATTCTAATCTTCTCCTCCATCCTATGCTCTGGCTTGTTCTGTCTTCAGCTGTGTCTAGCTTGTTCCCTCTTCAACCTATCTGTATAAAACTGTCCCAGTAATACTGCTTCTTACTCTTTGTGCTGTTCTCTCAACTAGCTTCTCTTCCCTCTCTTTCTCTGCTTTGCTGCTTTGCCTGCCTCTCAATTAGTTGTCATTTTCAAACAAAGATACTTCCTTCTACCAACTAACTTTATCTTCATGTTTGGAGTTAAAGGCATGTGGCAAGGGCATGTCTACATTCTAGCAAGATCACACAATCTAGAAGGTCTTTGGATGTGATCAGAGCAGCTATGATGCTTGATTAAAATTTCTCTACTTTCACATTAATCAATAACAATAGTAAACTGTATTGCTCCCTAAAATATTATGAAAATTAAAGTAACTTTGCTTCATCTAAATTATTAAATATGTTCAAGAAACTGATGATTTTTAAGAGATTGTAAGCATGTATGTAATTATTTTTTGTCTTTTAACATATAAATCAGATACAGGCTTTAAAATGGTCATTTTAATTTGCAAATAAAATTCATATAAACGCATATGTGTATATGTGTGTGTATGTATGTGTAGATTTCTGTAGAAATAATCTCTGCTAAGTAGTGTAAACATTTAATGCTCCTTCTTTTCCTTATTGCTTCAGTACTCTACTTTATCCATGTCCTGTCAATTCCTATATCATTAAATGGTGGAATTGGTTAAGACCTCGGGGTTGAATCAGTTTTATACTACATACACAGAAATTGAAACCCTGATACATAAAATTACTTGCCTTAGGCTAGTTTATGGTAGAACTCTATGGTATAAATATGTCAAACAGATTTCTAAAAAAACATATTCTCTTGAAAGTACATTCTTTTATATAAAATTTATTCTACAATAGAAAACCATGTCATTCTGAAAACGTAAGATGTTTTGTGTTTTGAAAGAAAGTATTTTCTTTTTTAAAGTTTCAGGAGAGATGACTTAGCAGCAAACTGGAAGTTATAACCTGCCAGAGAGAGCATTAACCTTCCTAAAATAATCACTGGTTTTTAATAATGGAAATAAGAAAAAAAGTTACAATCTTCTATCAGAGCCATGAATGGATGGAAGCAGTTTGTAAAATTATAGAAATTTCATGCAATCAACTGTACTGTTTTTCCCATCACAATACATGGGAAAGTGAAGTTGGATAAATAACAGAATAAATCTTTTTAGTGCAAAGGGCACACAAATCTTATTTTTTTTATATTGTGACACTTTTCCTGGAGTTCCATAAAATTTCTCCTATAAATTCTCCATGGAAACATGTTTTAAAAAAAAGAGCAAGACACCTATGAAATTGTTTGACAATATGGCTGGGCTTGGCTTAATGCTCAATAACTTAGATCACATTCCAGGTAGTCAGAACTCAGGTATGTAACTATATAATGATAAGACTGGACTTAGAGAGGGGCAGGGAGGAGAAGAAGGAGGGACGGAGGGTGGGATTGGGAAGGAAAGAGGGAGGAAGCTACAGCTGGATACAAAGTAAAATAACCTGTGATTAATTAAAAAAATATTTAAAAAACAGAGCATTTTGGATGAAAAAAGACATACAAATGCAGATGAATTAAGGTTCTTCTGGGGATGGTATCATCCTCATTCAATATATATAGCATGTAGTATTTAAATTACCAGTTAGCATCCTAAATACATATATTATTATGTAGGCTACATAATGCTGCTAACTATAACTTTTTGTTCTGACTTATAATCTTAGATTTGTTATTTTGTTGTTAAATTAGCACTGCACTGCTGTTGATGTATATTTCTTGAGGTTATAAAAGAGAAAAATATGTTTTCAAGGTAATCTAAGTTATGGGAATATGCAAACCCAAATGTAATACTGCTGAAATGTGAAAATATAGAGTCAGTCGTATTTTAAAGGACCTGCGTACTCTTTAAAGAATGATGGTTTTAAGAGCTCCACGAAGACCAAACTGAGCAGGGCACAGGGGTCTTATATGAGACAGTTTCTCCAACCAAGGACCATATATGGATATGGCCTAGAACCTCTGCTCAGATGTGGCCCATGATAGCTCATTGTCGAACTGAAGACCCTAGTAAGGGAAACAGGGACTATTTCAGTCTTGAACTTGATGGCTGACTCTTTGACCCTCCCCAATACATGCCAGGGAGTAACAGCCTGGCTAGATCCCAGGGGAGGACATTGCAGCCAGCCCTGAGGAGACAAGATGATCTGGGGTCAGATGGAAGCGGAGGAGATCCTCCCCCGTTGGTGGACTTGGAGGGGGCGGGGAGGAGATGAAGGAGGGTTGGGGAGGGTAGAAGGGAATGAGGGAGGGGGCTATGCACGGGATGCAAAAAACCTAACATGTGATTGATATAAAAATAAATTTATTTTAAAAATTCTAAAAAAATGAATGATGGTTTTCTGTATTAAAGATAAATACCTCATTTTTTCCTTGTAATAAATTATTGTAATTTTTTTTAAAAAAATGGGGATTCCGGAAAGCCCCAAGTTTAATAGTAAAAAAAAAGACTGGGAAAGATGAACACACACACACACAAATACACACACACAGTTTCAAGATTTAGCTGGGTGTGGTAGGATGCAGTTATAAAAACTAGTTTCATACGTCAAAAAGTCGAAAGAAAACATGTGAACTTATACAATTTGAAAACAAATGAATTTTATGAAATAACACAACACTCATATAGAAACATTTTAATTTATGATATGTGTGTTTTTCAAGAATATATGTCCAAAAGCTTACATGCCTAAAGGATTATTTTCAAATTTGTGAGAACCTGTCATCCATATTTGATAGTTATCTATTCAACATTAGTTTAGTTTCAACCCATGTATATGTTATATTGTCCCTCAGAAGAGTGTAAATATTATTTTAATGGAGAAACAGCATGCACCACTTCCATTGTTTCTTGAATGTACATAATTCTATGTGTGCTCCAAAAAGAACAAAACTTAAATGCAGTTCAAATATCTTTTAGCCTCCAGAAATATTCACTAAATAAAAGTATAATTTGTTTTCTATATCTAAACATTCTTTTAATAAAGTTTCCAAATCAAAGATGAAATTTTTAGCCTTAGATTCTTGCTATAAATAACTAGGTGAGCAAGTTTCACTTACTCCCTTTTATTATTTGTTATAAAGGTTATAATTTACTATTTTAAAACTCTAAGAACGTAGAAAACAATCTAATTATAAAATCCAGTAGATAATCTACATACCTTAAATGGTAATTAGTTTTAATGAAGGAGTTGTGCTCACATGACCGAACCTTTAAAATTCTTTGGGATATTACTTGGAGCTCCATCAAATCTCACTTTGTTGTCTCCTGGAAACATGAACAGATTGATGTATTAATAATTTGCTTATTTTTAGAGGTTTTTATTTTTATTTTGTGATATGATTATAAGTGAATAGCCTTGATATATGAACTAAAAATGGGGATGATTCATATTCGCTAAGTTTAAGGAACTTAGAAGATGTTCTGGAAGAATGACAGATGAAACTGATTCACAGAAAGCATACAAAACTAAATAACCCTCATTGCTTTGTCTTAGAGATTTGGTGCAATTTCACCCAATAGGTAAGTGAGGCATGCAACTTTGAATTCCTTTCCACACCATGCTTAAAAGGATAAAACTGTTTTAGTTAAAGTAGCCTGTAAAGATACACAAAATAACAATTATACCTGAAAAAATGTTCAGATATATATAAGCTTAGTACTCAGTATACCCATTCAAGATGGTAGGGAAGTTGTAATTTTATATAAAAAGATATAAGAAAGAAGGGATTTATATGAGAAGTAAAATATGCACATGGACACTCTAAGACTTTTTAATGTAAAGTGTGTAATACGTTTTGAATTTTCAGACAATGGAAGTTGAAAATTTTTCAACAGAAAAGTAATTTGCTTAAAAATTACAAAAAATATTATAATCTATTTTGTAATATTTTACTATATCTACTGCTGTAGGTTTTCCCTGAAAATGAATGTATGTATACAGGCACTAAACAGACATTCATATATATGTATGAATATACATATGTATATATATGTGTATAAATGCATATATATGGCATATATGATATGTGTATGCATAGGAGGTAAAACAGGGTCTAGAATACTTCTTAAGGAAAATGTATTAAATTTCATACTGTATGAACTATTAGCACAAAAATATGCTATTTCTCCAGGTATAGTATAGCATTTTTTTTCTTCATGATTAACTGTAATTGATATCTGCACTAATCTTACAGGGTTTCAAGTAAATATGATATCACTTATTAGCTTCACAAATACCTATAACGATAACTCAGTTTTACCCTTTTGGCATTTTGTGCAATTTGAGTGCTATGGTTTATTAAAAACAGAATGTTTTATTTACAAATGTAAACATTCCCTTAACTAACAGGATCATAGCCAAAAATCTTTCCAAATGAAAAAGCTACAGATGCCTGACAATTATCAGTCATTTTATTTACTCTATCCTGTATGCTACTATGCTATAAGTATAAAAATTCAATTAACCAATTTCATCTATAAAATAAATATATTAAGTTCAAAATACTCAAACCATTCAGAAAAAAGTGTTGCTACTTGTGAATGATATACTTGTTGGCTTTATAACATTGCCAAACCATTCACAAAACCATAATAAACATAAAGTTATTCAGAATACATTTTAGAGAAAACACCACTTTCCTCCTTCTCCTTATCTTTAATTACTATGTACATATAGTAAGAGATTTTTGTATGCATTTCATTTAAATATGTGACTAATTCATACCTTGCCACTAGGTATGTTGAGGAAGGTATAGCACTATGCCTAATATTCTGAGAAAGAACCAGACTGATTTCCAAAGTGGTTGTACAAGTTTATATTCACACGAGAAATGGAACATAGTTCCCCTTTATCTAAAACCTAGAAACATGCATTATCTGTTGAGATTTTGATCTTTTTTTTATTAATTACACTTTATTCACTTTGTATTCCCCCATAAATCCCTCCCTCATCCCCTCCCAATCCCACCTTCCCTCCCCCTTCTCCACACATGCCCTTCCCCCAAGTCCACTGATAGGGGAGGTCTTCCTTTCCTTCCTTCTGATCCTAGTCTATCAGTTCTCATCAGGAGTTGTTGCATTGTCTTCTTCTGTGGCCTGGTAAGGCTGCTCCCCCATCAGGGTGAGGTGATCAAAGAGCAGGTCAATCAGTCCATGTCAGAGGCAGTCCCTGTTCCCATTATTATGGAACCCACTTGGATACTGAACTGCCATGGGCTACATCTGTGCAGGGGTTCTAGGTTTTCTCCATGCATGGTACTTGGTTGGTGTATCAGTCTCAAGAAAGAACCCTGTGCTCAGATTTTTCAGTTCTGTTGCTCTCCTTGTGGAGCTCCTGGCCTCTCCCTATGTTACTATTTCCCACATTTTAGGAGATTTTGATCATGATCATTCGGATGGGTGTGAGGTGAAATCTCTGGCTTGTTTTGATCTGCATTTCCCTTATGACTAAGGATTTTAAGCATTTCTCTGCCGTTCAATAATCCTCTGTTGAGAATTTTCTGTTAAGCTCTGTACCCTGTTTTTACATTGTTATTATAATTAATTATAATTTATTCAATTTTTATTTCCACTGTGTCCCCCTCTCATCTCCTCCTAATACCACCCTCCCTCCCTCTTCTCTCCCTATGCCCCTCCCTAAGTCCACTGATAGGGGAGACCTCCTACCCTTCTATCTGACCAGAGACAATCAGACTTCATCAAGAATGGCTACATTGTCTTCTGCTGTGGCCTGACAAGGATGCATCCCCCAGAGGGAGGTAATCAGAGAGACTGCCACTGAGTTCATGCCAGAAACAACCCATGCTTCCTTTACTAGGGAACCCACTTAGAGACTTAGTTTATGGGCTACATCTGAGTAGGGGTTTTTGGTCTTCTCCATGCATTGTCCATGGTTGGGATTTGAGTCTCTGCAGGGTCCCTGGACCCAGGTGTCTTTGGCTCTGTTGACCTCCTTTTGGAGCTCCTGTTGCATCTAGGTCTTTCTATCTCCAACTTCTTTCATAAAATTCCATGCATTCTGCCCAAAGTTTGACTGAGTCTAAGCCTCTGCCTCCATCAATAGAGTCTTTCAGAGGCCTTCTATGATAGGCTCCTATCCAGTTCCCTCTTTTCTCCTACTTCTGATGTCTATCCTGTTTGCCTTTCTGAATAAAGTTTCAGCCTCTTCCCCAGGGTCCTCCTTGTTGTTTAGCTTCTTTACGACTATAGATTTTAATATGTTTATCTTTTATTATATGGCTAATATCCACATATAAGTGAGTATATATCACATGTGTCTTTCTGCTTCTGGGATACCTCACTCAACAGAACCATTTCTAGTTCCCACCATTTGCCTGCAAATTTCAAATTTTCATTATTTCTAATTGCCGAGTAGTAGTCCTTTGTGTAAATGTACCACAATTTCTGTATCTATTCTTTATTTGAGTGTCATCTAGGTTGCTTCCAGATTCTGGCTATTATGAATGAAGCTGCTATGAACATAATTGAGTAAATGTCCTTGCTGTATGGTTGAACATTTTTCAGATGTATGCCTAGCAGTGGCGTATAGCTGGATGTTGAGATAGCACTATTCCTAATATTCTGAGTAAGTGCCAGATTGATTTTCAAAGTGGTTGTACAAGGTTACCTTCCCACTGGCAACCTCTCCAGCATGTGTCATCCCATGACTTTTTGATCATAGCCATTCTGATGTGTGTGAGGTGTTGTTTGGTTGTTTGGTGTTTAACTTCTTGAGTTCTTTATATATTCTCGACATTAGACCTCTGTCAGATGTAGTGATAGTGAATATCTTTTTCCCATTATGTAGGCAAGATCCAGCTATACCATTCCTGGGCATATATCCAAAAGATTATCAGACATACAACAAAGATATTTGCGCAACTATGTTCATAGCAGCTTTATTCATAATAAAGAGAATCTGGAAACAACCTATATGACCCTCAACTGAAGAATAGATACAAAAATTGTGTTACATTTACACAATAGACAACTACTCAGCAACAAAAAAAAACAAGGAAATCATGAAATTTGCAGGCAAATAGTTAGAACTAGAAAATAATCATTCAGAGTGAGGTAACCCAGAAGCAGAAATACATACATAGTATATATTCACTTATAAGTAGATATTAGCTATATAATAGATGATTAACATACTAAAATCTATAGTCCTAAAGAAGCTAAACAACAAGGAGGACCCTAGGGAATAGGCTTATTCCTCATTCAGAAAGGCAAACAGGATAGACATCAGATGTTGGAGAAGAAAATGGGCAGGACAAGAGCCTTCCACAGAGGGCCTCTGAAAAACTCTACCCAGCAGGGTATCTAGGCAGATGCTGAGACTCTTTGCCAAACATTGTCCAGAGTACAGGTTATCTTATGGAAGTAGAGAAAGATAGAAACACATGGAGGGGACAGGAGCTCCACAAGGAGACAAACAGATCCAAAATATCTAGACCCAGGGGCTCTAGCAGAGACTGATGACTCAACCAAACACTATGCTTGGAGAGGACCTAGACCCCCTGCTCAGATGTAGCCCATGGGCAGCTCATTCTCCATGTGGGTCTCTAGTTTAGGGAAGCAGGGGGAGTCACTGGTATGAACTTGGTTGTCTGCTCTTTGATCACCTCTCTCTGGTGAGGTGGCCATGTTAGGCTACAAAGTAAGAGGATTCAGAGAGTCCTGAGGAGACCAGATAGCTAAGGTCACAAGTAGGGGAGGAAGTCCACCCAGATCAGTGGAGGAGGAGAGGGACACAAGGGTGAAGAGGAAGGGAGTGTGGGACCAGGAGGAGATGACAGAAGAGGCTGCAGCCAGGATAGAAAATGAATAAATTGTAATAATAGTAATAATAATAATAAAGAATAAAAATAATAAAAGTGAATGTTAGGATGCTTCAGGTTTAAATCTTTCTTATCCTTTTCCCATATCTCATGCCTATTAATTATATGCCCTGATTTAAAATACAAATGTAATAGACTTCCCTTACAACTGTTAACAATTTAAGAGACATTCCAGTTGCAAAGGTATAATGATTCTTTTCCTTTTGTTTTCCTCCTATATCAGTGTTTTCTCCTCCATTCTCTTTCTTTGGTTCTCCTTCATTCCTGCCAATTCTCCCTCATCCCTTTTGCTTCTTGCTTCCACAATGCAGCTTTTGGGTGTATGCATCTAAAGTATTTTTTCTCTGCATCCTTTGGGTTTGGCTTCCAAACCACTTTCAATTTTTAAAATTATGATTTACAACTTTTGTATATTACATTGAGATTTATAGCATTCAGGCAAGCAGAGATAAATGAAAAATATTAAACATTAGTGTAAACCTTCAGTGGATCCAATGATGCCCAGAGGCTCTGGCTTTGTCAATGTTCAAATAATAAAACAATGCAAAGACAACACAAGGAATAGATGACTGAGGGATGTTACCTCAAGGATTCGCTTTTGCAATAAAGCAGAAATTACATTTTCCTATTTACCAGCCTTGTAACACAACAAAAAAAGATAAATATAAAACTCAAAGGAAAGTATGTAAGTACCCTGTGCACTCAAGTATGCACAGTGCAATTCAATCTTTTGTTTCTTTGGTTTTAATACTAGCTGCATGCTGTTCTTGTATGTAATTGCACTATGGGATCCTTACCCATGGAAAAAAATCAGCTAAAAGTTAGAAAGCTCATGAAAGTCTATACTAAAGAGCCACTTTAAGACATAAAGGTCCCACCCATATAAATACTATATGGTATATGAACCTTTAATGAATAGATTTATTAATTGTTATCTTGTTATTTTAAAAGTTTAAACAAAATACACTTGTCAAATAATACATAATTATATGAGATGATCGTATTTCTTGCTAATTATACATACATAGGTTAAAATTTATGGTCTTGTCATTTTCTTTCAAAATGCCTCTGGTAGGCAAATTGTACATTATTTTGTTTTTTGCATGTATCTTTATTTATTAAATTTTATCAATAATTTATTACAATTTATTCATTTTATATCCCAGCTGTAGCCCCCTCCCCCATTCCCTCCCAATCACACTCTTCCTCCCTCATTTCCTCCCATGACCTTCCCCAAGTCCATTGCTAGATGAGGTCCTCCTTCCCTTCCCTCTGACTCTAGCCTATCAGGTCTCACCAGGACTGGCTGCATTATCTTCCTCTGTGTCCTGGTAAGGCTACTCTCCCCTCAGGGAAAGGTGATCAAAGCGCTAGCCATGGAGTTCATGTCACTTGATCCTCCAGATCTCTGCTAAAAAATTTGGAGCATCATATTCTTGTTGTCTGAAGTTATTACAAGTGATATATGTAAGAACAGGTGAGGGGTATGAAGAAAAATTTTTCCAAAAAAGAGAAAACAATAGTTGAAAACATGTTAAAATTGTTCAACATACTTCACTCTCAAGAAAATTCAAATTAAAATCATGAAATTTCTTTTCACACCAGCTACATGGTGAGAAGCAAGGAAACAACTGAGAACAAATGCTGGTCAGGATGTAGGTAAGAAGGGGATCTTCATCCACTGCTGGTGGGATAGCAAATGATAGAGCCAGTACAGGAATCAGTGTGGAAATGTTTCAAAAATGAAGAAATAAATTTCCCATATAACCCAACAAGTGGCATTATGATAAAAATATTTATCATAGTAGGGTTATAAAGCACACCTTTATTCACAGCACGTAGCAGGCATAGGAAGGCAGATCTCTGAGTTGGATGTCAGCCTAGTTCTAGAGTACAGAGTGAGTTTCAGGACAGCCAGAGCTACATACTATACAAAGAAAGCCATTCTCAAAATGACACACATACACACACACATATATGCATATAATATATACACATATATATGTACATGTGATACATATGTGTGTATGTAAAAATATGTGTGTATATGCATTTTCCAAAATGTCCCAGTTTATCTGATGCTAAATTACAATAAACCTTGCAAGATGTTCTTTAAAATGTGTATGCTGCCAAGGAGGACAGATGATCGAAATGACAGCATTTTCAGTTCAATGAAAAGATGGCTACTTGTTTCTTCTTCTATGAAAGCCCACTTCTAATTTTATTGATTGCATTAATTGATTATTTACTTTAAAATAATGCAATTAGAACAGAGGGCAGTAAAATTAACCTTACTGACAGACCACTCAGTGCATTCTGCATATAATGCTCCAACAAGCATGTTCTCCCCCTCCTTTATTTATTTAATAGAAAAACACTGTCAATAAAAAAAATACTCAAAACTTCCCTAAAGGCTGTACCTATAATGTACATGGTTAAAACGTTTCTGAAAAATACATTGGAGGTTAAATAGAGGAGTGCTGAAGATGAAATTGCCTAAAGGAAAGTAGTATGAGGAGGTCAGTTGCTTAATCTGGTGTGCAGACTCTAGCATTCAGAGACAGATAAAGTCCCACACTATAAACCTGCACATACTTTCATGTAGACCAAATCTACAATTCACAGAACTCTGCTCCATGGCCGATTTATCCACTGTAATGTTCAAGAGACTGGTCTCATTTAAAATCTAATGTTTTCCTCTGGTTAATACTGTTTACATAATTTTCTTTTATAGTATTTAAAAATTTCAAGTGTAGGAATATAATCCAAGTATAAAGTAGCATCATAATACGTACAGTGCTAATATATGAAGATATTTTACGTAGAAATGAGAAAACAAACATCCACAATTACTCTCTAGTAGTGGGAGAGGTTACTAAAAATAACATTAATATGGTTTTTATTTTCAATGCATAATTTTTTCCTTCGTAGACATTGTTAAAAAGATTCATTTAATTTGTTAAGAATAATAACATTTAAATACATTAGCTCCATAGGCTTATAAAATGAATAATTTAAATTCTAATATACTCGCAATAAATAATATTCACATAATAGTTTTAGAATGTATTGACTGTTGAAAACTACACTTCTCATCTCAAAAAGAAAAAGAAAACTGTAGTGAGGCAAATATGTGTGACTAGGACCAGTTCACTCTTTCTGCTTCAGAATGGAAGTTCTCAATTGGTTACTCTACCCACCATAGCTCCTACTTGCTCCCCCCAAAATGATAGACTCTTGTCTTTCTGGAATCATAAAGCCAAATAAACTCTTCTATCAGTTGCCTTGGTCATGCGGTTTTACCATTTCAAGAGAATACTTACTGAAACCTGAAACCGAAGTTATTACCCAGAAAGACTGGACTCTTTTTGCAGGTTATATTTAAGAAAATGCAGAAGATTTTTGGACTTTCATGTGTTAAAGTTAGACTTGAGTGATCCAAGGATCTCTGGAGCTTGGGCTCTTAAACCATATTGAGACTGTAGAAGAATCCATTTTGCATTATGATTTGGATATAATCATGTGGGGTAGTTAATTGGATATGGAGTTTTCAATGACAATGTTTCCCATTAGTCTCACATATTTGAATATTCAGATCTCTAGTTGTTGGGTCTCTTTGTAAAGATTAAGAGGTATGATTTTTTTAAAGCTTAAAACACCTATTTATTTTCCTACTATACTGTTTATTATGTATTTAAAGACATAAGTTTTTGTAAGATAGTGAAATAATGCATAAGTTCCAAGAGAAGACAACTCTGTAAACGTTTCTGATAATAATAGATTTAAATTCATGTCTTGAATAGAATGTGGTGAGTATCAAATGTCTATGATAATGAAATAGCATTGAACACATTTTAAGAAACAGATTTGATTTAATTAACAATGGCATTATACATGGCATGTCAGAAATTACTTTTTGTAGGATCTTCAACTTCAGCATATATATACACATTTTAACAGAAGATAAGATTCCAAGGTTCACAATTGTGTGTAAAGCTAGTAAAAATTTCTGGAAGTTCAATTATGCATTTGTTCCACTTACATATATGTGAATCATCATAGCTCTATGAGACAATACAATGTTCACATTGTACATCAGTAAATGATTAAGTCAAGTAAGCTTATAGTGACTGTCTTGATTGAATAAACTTTTACAAAATTTATTTAATTTTTTTATTAATTAGTTTATTCACATTGAATCCCAGCTGTAGTCCTCTCCCTAGTCCCGGTCCAATCATACCCACCCTCCTGCATCTCCTGTATGTCCCTCACCAAGTCCACTTATGGGGTGGACCTCCTCCCCTTCCCTCTGATGCTAGTCCATCACGTCTCATCAGGACTGGCTGCATTGTCTTCCACTGTGGCCTGGTAAGACTGCTCCCCTATGGAGGGGGGGGGTGATCAAAGAGCCAGCCACTGAGTTCATGTCAGAGACAGTCCCTGTTCCCATTACTAGGGAACAGACTTGGAGACTGAGCTGCAATGGGCTACAACTGAGCAGGGGTTCTAGGTTATAATAATGCATGGTCTTTGGTTGGAGTATCAGTCTCATACCTCTTTGCCCAGATTATTTGGTTCTCTTGCTCTTCTTGTGGAGCTCCTGTCCACTCCAGGTCACTAAATCTGTTAGAAAAAAAAAAAGTCGAGAAGAACCTTGAACTTATTGGTACAGGAGACAACTTCCTGAACAGAACAAGAGCACAGGCTCTAAGATCAACAATCAATAAATGAAACCTCATGAAACTGAAAAGCTTCTGTAAAGCAAAAACAACACTGTCCTCTGAACAAAACGACAGCCTACAGACTGGGAAAGGATCTTCACCAATCCTATATGTGACAGAGGGCTAATATCCAGAATATATAAAGAACTCAAGAAACTAAAAAGCAACTAATCAAGTAATCCCTTTAAAAAAATAAGATACAGAGCTAAATAGAGAATTCTCAATAGAACAATACTGAGTGACAGAGAAACACTTAAAGAAATGTTCAATGCCCTTAGTCATCAGGGAAATGCAAATCAAAACAACCCTGAGATTTCACCTTACACCCATCAGAATGGATAATATCAAAGCTGTCTCTGATATGAACTCAGTGGTTAGATCTTTGACCACCTCCCCCCAAGGGAGGAGCTGTCTTGCCAGGCCACAGAAGAGGACAATACACCCAGTCCTGATGAGCCCTGATAAGCTGGGATCAGATGAAAGGGGAGGAGGACTTCCTCTATCAGTGGACTTGGAGAGGGGCATGGGAGGAGATGAGCGAGGGAGGGTGACACTGGGAGGAAATGAAGGAAGGGGCTACATCTGGGATACAAAGTGAATGAACTGTAATTAGCATGAATAAATAAAAAGTTAATTAAAAAAACTCATGTGAAGATACATGCTGTAGAGGATGTTGAGAAAGGGGAACCCTCCTCCATTGCTAGTGGGAATGTAAACTTTTACAACCACTTTGGAAATCAATATGGTGCTTTCTCAGAAAATTAGGAAAAATAAATTTTATGTTCACTGATTTTAATGCATTAAAACGTCTTGGTTTTGGAATCATTGTTCATTTGAAGCAACACATTTTACGTGGCCTCTGTACTACTGTGTTTCTACTGCCATTATTTCAAAAAAGCAAAGAGTTATTGATAAGCATGTAAGTCCTTGGAGCTCATCTTTTCTTCAGCTTCTGTATATGTTGTTTGAACAACCCACATAATTAAAAAAATTACTATTCTTTCAATTAATTTCTTAAATGTTATATAAATATTTGAAATGATAATTATAGACTAGTTCATTTGTACAGTTCAATTTTACTCCAATAAATAAACTAATATATTTGGAATTGATAGAAATATTTAAGGAAATATTTTACATTGTAAACTGTAGTATTTCTTTCGTTAATTTGATTTTGTTCGTGTAGCATTTAATCACATAGGCAAATCTTTTTGCAGTGCTCAACTTAATATGTACTGTTAGGATACATACCGAAGAGATATTCAAATACTCATCCAACTAACCTATGAGTATATTACTTTACATGATAAAGGTAAAGTAGAAATAAGGCTGCCATCGACTGTCTTGAAAATAGGTAAAATTAGTCTGAATTCAATTCAGAAAAAATCATTATAATCATAGAGCTCTTTAAATGTGGAAGTAGAAGAGAAAATTAGGGCAATGTAATGAGAAAAGTTGACCTGAAGTAGTCTAGTTTGAAGATAAAAATAATTGGTTAATGAACTAAGCAATATGAACAGCTTCACAAAATTGAAAAAGGTTAGGAAATGGCTTGGCTCTTACAGCCTCTGATAAGGAATGAAGCTTCCCTGACCCTGAGTTCAATACTGTGAGATATATTTTGTTCTTCTGCTATTAGAATGTAATATAATACATTTCTGTTATTTTAATTTACTAAATTTATGGCATTTTTACAGAAAGTATAAAGAAAACTATTGTATTTTCTCTAAGGTAGATGAGACCTCTGCTAAGTAAATGGAGTTAGCGTATTTTTCAAGTTAAAATTCTCAAAGTCATCATGTAACACAATATTATAATTGTAAGCTTTTTTCTTACTATTGCACTAAAAACAAGTACAAATAAGTTACATTTTTTATTTACTGTATATTGTTCCATATTTTGCCTGCGTGCATGTTTATGCAGCATGCACATGTCTATTGCCTCCAGAGATAAGAAGACATACAGTTACCCGGAGTTATGAATGGCTTTGAGTCACCATCTATGTGCTGAGAATAGAATCTGGTTCTTCTGTAAGAGTAGCAAGTGCTCTTAATCACTAAGATATCTACCCAGACACAAACAGCTACAATCACTAATTGCAAACAGCCAATATATATTTGTGGAGCTTTAGCAAAGCATCTTCGGAAACCTATAAGGAAACTAAAAATAGATTAGTTGTTTGTCCAGAATCAAAAATAACAAGAACCAAAGGTTTTATCACCAACGTGATTGAGATTCAACCTAAAACGTTGGAGAATGTCATGTCATTCCGGTAATGTTATGGCAGACCATCAAGCCATTTCTTCACATAGTGATCAGGCCACTATGAGACATTCTTTTCATCTGTCTCTAAAATATCTACTACTCAAGGCCAAGTGTATATATAGGTCTACTCTCAACTTGTAAGTGAGTACATACCATGTGCATATTTATAGGGCTAGGTTACTTCACTTAGGATGACCTTTTCTAGTTCCATCCATTTGCCTGCAAATTTTCATGATGACTTTGTTTTTTAATAGCTGAGTAGTAGTCCACAGTTTAAATGTACCACAATTTCTATATCCAGTCTTTGATTGAGGGACATGTAGGTTGTTTTCAGTTTCTGGCTGTTATGAATAAAGCTGCTATGGACATATTTGAACAAATGCCCTTGTTGAATGGTGGAGCATCTTTGCATATATGCTCAGGAGTGGTATAGCTGGTTCTTCAGGTAGCGCTATTCTCAGTTTTCTGAGAAAGCACCAGATTGATTTTCAGAGAGTGTGCCCAACTTTGCAATCCCACCAGCAGTGGAGCAGGGTTCTTCTTTCTCCACATCCTCTCTAGCATGTGTTGTTATTGGGTTTTTGAACTCGACCATTTTGACAAGACCAACATATACAACTTACCCAATCCCATGGGAAATTTCAGAGACTGAGACAACAACTAAGGAGCATGCATGATCTGTATAGCTTATACCGCTGCATAAAAGTAGCCTAAGGGCAGCTTGTTCTATTTTTAACATAAACTCTATTTTCCTGCTTTTGGATTACTTCCCCCTGGCATTGCTACTTTGTCTGGCCTTAGGGGATGAAGATATGCTTGGTTCTGATGAGAGTTGATGTGCTAGGGAATGTTAATATGGGTGAGAGGCTATCACTTTTCTTGGAGCTAAGAGAGTGAGGAAGGGGAAAGGAGGGGAATAGAGGGATAAAAAGCAGTGGTGGGAGGGGGCACCCTTAGGATATAAAATAAATACTAATATAAAATTTTAAATAATGAAAGTTGTTCCTTGATCCTGCTGACTGAGTGTAAAGATAATATCAATGAAAAGTTTAGAAAACATAACTATACTTAAGACCAAGATCTTGATATTTCCATGAACTACTTGTAGAAAGGATTACTTTGATTTTTGACCCAGATTTTTGTCTTATTGGTCTGTAAACATATATGGTCCAACTCAGAGATATGTTGTGGTGTATACTGTGCCATTTACCAAACTTTTAAACACTATAAACACAGGAACTTTAAACATTGTATACAGTTACTATTTAATTGCTAAGTATGTGTCTACCATTTTTATGTATTTCTGCAGTTTCCACTCCTGTGTATGTAATGTACTAAGTTCTTTTGAATGCCTTTACTTTCTTTTCATAATGCCCATTCCCACATCTGTTAATTCCTTTTCATATATTTTATTGAATGAATAATTGAGATTATAATATATCATTTTCATCTTCCTTTGATCACTCAACACTTTCCCAAGCATTCCCATTTTCTCTCTTTTAAATTCATGGCTTTTTATTTCCTAAAGTTTTTGATACACACACATATATGCACTAAATATGCAAGTATAACCTGTTTAGTATATATAATGTTACTAGTCTCTCTGTGTGTGTATGTGTGTTTGTGTGTGTGTGTTTCTATGTATCTCTCTGTTTTCAGATCTGACTATTTGATATTTGGTTTTTCCCAATCTCAATATTAATGAGTTTTCTCTAGTTCTTTTTCTAAGGTTGAGATTTCATGAGCTTTCATCTTCCATGTTAGCATGTCTATTGGTTGATCCCTGTCAGGGTCATGTTTAAGGAGTCATATTGTTTATATTGGTATAGATTCTGATATGCTTAAGAAATATAATATCATAAAAAACATCCTTTTCCTTTGGTTCTTACATTTTCCCATCCTCTTCTTCAATGATCATTGAAACATAGATGCAGAAATGGTGTTTTGGATGTATTGGTGTATCAATCGAATCAGGGCTCTAAACTTTGTATGATTCTGAAAGATTCTTAAAGATTCTCTGTATGTTGCAGAGATATTTTTGATGAAGGATTGAAACTACTACTATCTGTGAATATAAGGATAACTATTTAGAATGTATATAAGGGATATGGTGGTTTAGTACAGTTGTAGGGGTTTTGTTTTTGTTTCTGCTTTTTTATGTATTTTTTAATTTTTTTACCAGAACACATGATTTCACTAGCCCTAGCTATTTGGCTATATTTAAAGTATAATGCATGATTTCCTTCTTGTTTAGAGGATCTTAAATTCAATTAAGTAAATATTGGCTACCAGCCAAATTAGGAGATCCATTAACGAACAGTCCTGGTTATCATTGACACACTGCTCTTACTTATAGTCAGTAGTCACCAAGGAGATAAGCAACCTACAGCTAAGCTATTTTCTTAATTAAAGCTATATTTGATTTGTACTAATTCTTCATGAAGATATTTGCTGTGATATAGTAAAAATTCCCAGCTAAAATTGAACAGAGATTTTTTTATAACAACATTTAGTCTGGAATTATACATATGCTCTAAATTTCAGCACTCAGGGTACAGAAATAGAGGGAAACAGAAATCATAGTTTAGGGTAACTTGGTTTGAATCGTGAGGTCTATGTTAGCTGGAGATATATATTGAGCATATGTCTGATAAAATACTTGAGGCTACTAAGGCCACATTATGGAGCTGATTTTCCAATAAAACCCATACTTTTATCTAGTGTAATTTAATTGTGAAGAATCTCCTGAAGACCTCAAGGAGAGGTGATCCAAGAGGCAGCCACTGAGTTCATGTCAGAGACTCCTTCTGCTAAGAAACACCTTCAGCAAAGTGGCTGGATACAAAATTAACTCAAAAAAATCAGTAGCCACAGGGGCTGTCTCTGGCTACTGATTTTTTTTACTTAATTTCATATTTACCCACTTTTCTGAAGGTGTTTACAAGTAGAAGGAGTTATCTGGAAGAATTTTGTGGGTCACTTACATATACTATAATATCTGTGAATATTTATACTTTGATTTCTTTCTTTCTGCTTTGTGTCCTCTTGATCTCCTTTAGTTGTCTTATTGCTCTAGCTAGAACTTGTAGTACTATGTTGAAGAGATATGGAGACAATGGGCAGCCTTGTCTTGTCACTGATTTCAGTGGAATTGATTTAGGTTTCTTTCCATTTAGTTTGATGTTGCCTATAGGTATGCTGTATATTGTCTTTACTATGTTTAGGTATGTGCCTTATTTCCCTGATCCCTCCAAAATCTTAAACATGAACAGGTAGGTGTTGGATTTCGTCAAATGCTTCTTCGGCATGTAAGTAGATGATAATGGGTTTTTAATTTCTATCAATTTGTTTATATGGTGGATTATCTTGATGGATTTTCATATATTGAACCACACCTGCATGCCTGAGATAAAGCCTACTTGGTTATGGTGGATGATATATTTGATGTGTTTTAAAATTTTGTTTCCTAGTATTTTTTGAGCATTTTTGGATCAATGTTCATAAGTGAGATTGGTCTGAAGTTCTCTTACTTTGTTGGGTCTATGTGTGGTTTAGTTATCAAGGTCATGGTGGACTCATAAAATGAAGTAGGTAATGTTCCTTCTGTTTCTGTTTTGTGGAATAGTGTAAAGAGTATTGATATTAGCTCTTTTTAAAAGATCTGGTAGAATTCTGTGCTGAAACTGTCTTGCCCTGGGGCTTTTTTCTAATGGGAAACTTTTGATGATAGCTTCTATTTCCTTAGGAGATATAGGACCATTTAATTCATTTACTTGATTTTTATTCAGCTTTGGTAATTGGATTCTATCAAGAAAATTGTCCATTTCATTTATGTTTTCAAATTTTGTTGGATGTAGGCTTTTGAAGTAGGACCTAATGATACCTTGTCTTATTTTTATTTATTTGTTTGTTTATTATAATATATTCACTTTCTATCCCAGCTGTAGCTCTTTCCTTTTGATACTCCCAGTCCCAACCTCCCTCCCTCCTCTCCTCCTATGCCCCTCCTCTAGTCCACTGATAGGGGAGGTCCTTCTCCCCTTCCCTCTGACCCTACTTTATCAGGTCTCATTAGGACTGGTCAAATTGTCTTCTTCTGTGGTCTGGTAAAGCCGCCCCTACCAGAAGGTGGGGGGTGAACAAAGAGCAGGACACTGAGTTCATTTTGTCCCCCTTTTCATTTCTGATTTTGATGATTTGAATAGTGTCTCTCTGCCTTTTAGTTAGTTTGTCTAAAGGTTTGTCTATCTTGTTGAGTTTCTCACAGAAACAGCTCTTGTTTTCATCGATTCTTTGGATTGTTTTCTTTGTAGTATTTATTCATTTCAGCCCTGTGTTTGATTATTTCCAGCTGTCTACTCTTCTTGGGTGTGTCTGCTTCATTTTTCTTTCCTTTTGTTTCTTTCTTTTAAAAAAAATCTAGTATTTTCAGATGTGCTATTAAGTTGCTTGGATGACATGTCTTGAATTTCTTTGTGAAAGCAATTAGTGATATCAGTGTTCCTCTTTGCATCACTTTCATTGTGTCCCATAAGTTTGGCTAAGTTGTACTTTCATTTTCATTGAATTCTAAGAAATGTTTCTTCCTTTCTTTCTTCCCCAACCCAGCTGTCATAGAATAGAGAGTTGTTCCGTTTCAGTGTGTGTGTAGGCTTTTTTGCTATTCCTGTTATTGTTGAGGCTTAGTTTTAGACTATGGTGGTCTGAACGATACAAGGGATTATTTCAATCTTCTTGTATCTGTTGAGGCTGCTTTGTACCCAACTTTATGGTCAATTTTGGATAAGGTTCTGTGAGGTGCTGAGAAGAAGGTATACTCTTTTGTGTTTGGATCTAATTTGTTTTTAATAATAAAAATTTAAAAGAAACATATATCTTTCTTTTACGTTCCAAAGTAATTTGCAAAATTAATAATTAAAAATAATACACTATACTTTCTAAAGTGCTTATTAGATTCCTTCACAAAAAAAATTATGTCAACACTCTTTTTCTCATATCTCTGTCAAATTTATTAGCACATATAGTACTTAGATTTTAGTCCATGTAGCTAAAGCACATTCATATAAAACATTTTTAGTGAATCATTCATTCGGATCTCTTAAACAAGTCTGTCTAGAAATGAACATCACATTTAAATGTTGCTGCCATGATAAATACTTCACACTCTTTGTTTCCTAGAAGATTGATTAGTTTCTGTCACTGCACAAAATGAAATTGAGATTTATAATTTAAGTAAATGAAGTTTCCTTTAGGTTATATTTGCATGAAACTCATCCATGAAACCTTTCCCAAAGATGAGATTATACTATTAATAAAAAACACACGTACACAGATAAAAAACACACATACACAGATACACGCATGCTCATACACACACACACATACACTTGAAATCTCCACTAATTTTGGGAGTATCTCGGGGGTTTTTCAAGACAGGAAATGACAACTATATGTTAACCAACTGATTTCCAGACATTGAATCAGTCTTGCTGTCCAGAAAAATTATTTGGAATGTTAAAATTTGTGTTATGGAAAACAAATATGTTTGCATCAGAAAATGTGCTTATCTTTGTCATATTCCTTTCAAGAAAAATAAATCATCATTTTGGGTTTTTTGTCTAATGATTTTCCATTTATTTTAATTTGATAAAAAGGATGGAAGCCAAGTAACTGGGTAAAACATATGTGTTTTCCCAATGAGCTAAATTTTTTAGCCTTTTAGTTTAACAAAAGGTCTCATTAAGGTGCCAGGCTATAGCATATCCTTAGCCTAAGCAATTACTCATATTATGATTTTCTGTAGTCATCCTGAGCTTGAAATATAGGTCTGTACCACTAGGGATTGCAAACATAAGCGAGAGATTCTGGTAGACTGGCTGTGAAGATTTTAGCAAACTTCCTGTAGGACTGGAACCACATAAATAGCATCCTAGTTTTAATATTTATTGAGCTGATATGAGGGGTCAGGAGAGGCAACAGATTGTTTATATTTGAAATTTATTTTTTTCTTTTTTTAAAATTTAGTTCATTCATTTACTTTACATTCCAAAATGTCTAAAATGCATTTTGTTTACTGTGAAGAATACCATAAAGATATAGGTGCAAAATCAGAATTACTTTATACATTTCATTCTGATAAAATAATGATAAACTCTGATAAAACTTTATTCTGATAAAATAATGAAAGATGCTAGATTTAAATGGTAAAATAATTATTCTAAAATATAAGTGCAAAATAATGGAAAAGACATATAAAGTATCATAGGGTTGTGATATTGGTGGACGGTATAGACACAATGATGTGGCAGAAAGAACTTGCATGTCTAGAAGCTAGATGTCTTACTCTAAAACTGAAAGCGAGAAAGAAAACCTTGCACCTTGCTTCAGCATCTTCCTCACTCTCCCGAGCCAAGCCTCAGTTGTGCAGTGCTGTACTAGCTTTAATGGTAATTACTCTTGCAAGCTCCATGCCAGCCCTACAAGCTCAGTGGAAGGACTAGACCAGGATATGCAGTTAGGACACCATCTTTGTTGAAGCTCACAAAATGTCACATGATGTCTCCTTCCCCATTCTTCCAGTTCTTGCAATTGTCACTGAGCTCCAGTATTGTACGGTGTGAGGCAGGGTAGAATCTCATACCACATAAACAATTGTTGAGAATTCCACATGGCCAGGTTACATCACAATATAATTAACAATATGTAATATGTAGGGCCAAGGCAAAGCATTTCGGCAAAAACCAAAATATTCCCTACTGAGAATTACCTTGGTAAATGCCAGGCCACTAATTTTTTTCCCTTTTTTAATTTTTACTTTTTTCTTTACAGTTTATTCATTATATATCCCAACTGATGACCCCTCCCTCAACTCCCCCGATTACCACCCTCTCTCCCTCTTCCCTTCATCCTCTTCCCCTAGTCCACTGAAAGGGGGACTTCTCCATTATTGCCATCAGCCCAGGGCTTCCTAAGTCTCATACGGACTCCTTGTATCCTCTTCTTCTACCAGGCCACTAATTTAAAGCAACAATGACAATTTGATCTGTGAATTCAAAAAGTTTAAAGAAGGCATGAACAAATAGCTCATCAAATGTAAGGAAACTAGCAACAAATTCCTAAAATATGTCAAAACAAAACAAAAATCCCACAAATACACAGCTGAGTGAGAAAAATTAATACAATGAAGGCCTTGAAAAATGGAATTAGACCACAGAAACAAAGAATGAAAAATGGTTTTAATATACACGGAAGGAATATGCAAGACATGGGGATACCATGAAAGACTAAATATTTGAATTATAAATATTTTTAAAGTAGAAAAATCCCAGTTTAGTGGCATAGACCAGAGAAGAAAACTTTCCCAAGTTAAGAAAAGAAACACACACATACTGATATGAAGACCACAAATTGAATTTCTTGAGAAAAGAAACTCCCTATGGAAAATCATAGCAAAACCATTAAACGTACACACACACACACACACACACACACACACACACACACAAAATAAGGTGTTGGAAACTGCCAAAGAAATCCTGAAAGTCATATATTTAAAAAAAAATCCACCTGAATAACAGCTCAATAGAGATTTTAAGAGTCAAAAGAGATTGTAGTAACATCTACCAAATTCTTAAAAGACCGTGAATGTCTATCTAGATTGCTGTGCCAAGCAAAAATACACTTTTTTGTTTAAGGGGAAGGAAAAGTTCTCCATCATGAGAATTCTAAATGAATTCACGTGCGCAGAACCAATCCTAGAGATGGTACTGGAGTGGGTTTTCAAATTGAAGGTGAAAAGTATGAATTAGGTACTAGAAAAGACATTATGCAAGTTAATAAGAACAAATAGAATGTCTGACAAAATGTGCTCATTCGGAAAAAAAAAAAAAAAGGTAAAAAGTGCCATTTAGAGCTACTTTAAGCTTACACTGAAAACTTAACTTTGGAGAAATTATTTCATTCACTCAACAATCCGGAACATCCTCAATGACATGCTTAGCGAATTGTCAAAATGCTCGAGCTTTTAGCTTTTTAATTAGATATTCCTAACTACAGAAAAGAAAGCTTTTTTTGTTTGTGATATAATGCATTTTTAAATATTGCACAAAATCCTGTCATTTACCAAGGCTTGCCAGCTGTGTGCTTCAATAGATAAAAAAGATCATTTTTCAAGTTTAAAGCCAACAGAAACTTCGGTATGCTATAAATGTAGGTATATACTGCAGTGAGAAGGTTCATTCTGTCAAATATTTTTTAAATGTAGTTTAATATTCTAAATAGACAAACAAAAACTTTGCTAAAATATGTTAATATTTCTGTAACTTTCTTGTGGCCAGAAACATAATTTCCCACCAGAAATAAGAAACAATTTCAAATAATCCATTAAAAGGTAGAAAATGTAAATTTAGTAGACCTTTAAATATTTTTCAAATTATTTATTCCTTGCAATCTAGACAATGATTTAAACTTTATTTTTGTTGTTCTTAGTTACTTAGTTACTTGTTTAATTAGTTAGTTAGTTTGCTGTTATGGCAGCAGAGTTCCTCTTTATAGTCTTGGCTACTCAGGAAATTATTTTTAATGTAATTTATTTATTTTTATACTAATCACAGGTTAGGTACTTTATATCCAAGGCATAGCCCCCTCCCTCATTCCCTCCCACTCTCCCCATCCTTCCCTCATCTCCTCCGCCTCCAAGTCCACCAATGGGGGAGGACCTCCTCCCCTTCCATCCAGCACTAGTTTATCTTGTCTCTTTAGGGCTGGCTGCAATGACCTATTCTGGGATCTAGCTAGGCAGTTACTCCCTGGTGAATGTGGGGGAGGGTCGAAGAGTCAGCCATTGAGTTCATGACAGAAATAGTTCCTGTTCCCCTTACTAGGGTTTCCAGTTGGATACTGAGCTACCATGGGGCACATCTGAGCAGGGGTTCTAGATTATATCCATAAATGGTCCTTGATTGGAGAGACAGTCTCATAAAGACCCCTGTGCCCTGATCTATTTGGTCTTTGTGGAGCTCTTGTTCTCCCTGAGTCTTACTAAGTCCACCTATTTTCATTATTATTCCCTGCCTTCTGCCGAAGGCTTGGTTGTGAGTCTTAATTTCTGCTTTGATACCTTGCTATATAGATTCTTTCAGAGGCCCTCTTTGGTATGCTCCTGTCCTGTTGATTATTTTCTCCTACATTCAATGTCCATCCCATTTGTCCATCTAAATGAGCATTGATCATCCCAACCTGGGTCTTCCTTCTTATATATCTTCCCTAGGTGTGTAGATTTCAGCATGACCTTCCTATCCTATGGGTCTATATAAGTGAGT
>CM053745.1:35966120-35985146 GCA_028658305.1 Pachyuromys duprasi | reverse complement strand
TTGATCTTAGAGCCTGTGCTATTGGTGTTCTGTTCAGGAAGTAGTCTCCTGTACAAATGAGTTCAAGGGTCTTCCCCTCTTTTTCTTCTAACCGGTTTAATGTGTCTGGTTTTATGTTGAGGTCTTTGACCCACTTGGACTTTAGCTTTGTGCATGGTTGTAAATATGGATTTATTTTCATTTTTCTGCATGTAGATATCCAGTTGGACCAGCACCATTTGTTGAAGATGCTGTCTTTTTTCCATTGAATGGTTTTGGCTTCTTTGTCAAAAATCAAGTTTCCATAGGTGTGTGGGTTCATTTCTGAGTCTTCTATATGGTTCCATTGATCCACTATTCTGTTTCTATGCCAATACCATGCAATTTTTATTACTATTGCTCTGTAGTACACCTTGAGGTCAGGGATAGAGATACCTCCAGCTGATCTGTTATTGTAGAGGATCGTTTTGGAGATTCTGGGTTTTTTGTTTCTCCATATGAAGTTGAGAATTTTTTTTTCAACGTCTGTGAAGAATTGTGTAGGTATTTTGATGGGAATTGCATTGAATCTGTAGATTGCTTTTGGCAGTATGGTCATTTTCACTATGTTAATCCTATCAATCCATGAGCACGGGAGGTCTTTCCATCTTCTGATTTATTTCAGGGATCATATCTAAAGTTCGTTTTGAAACTTATTAAATAGAACAGGTTGGCCTCCACATCTCAGGGATCTGTTTGTCCCTGTCCCCAAAGTACTGGGTGAAGAGGCAGGTGTCATAACACCCATGCTGTGAGTAATTAATATTTATTATTGATTTATCTTTTAGTTAAGCATCCATTATTCTTAAACCAGCTGTATACCCAGGAGTCACCACACAGGGACTAGGATGTCTTTAATTAACCTAGAGCACAATGCTGGGCAATGATGATTCCATCCTAAACCTCCAAGCCTGCATAGTTTTCTACAGTTCAGATTTTACCCATTATACTTGCTTTTAGTCATATCTTAGATCTGGTTCATCTCTCCTCATAGGTCTAAGACCTCACCTGCTGATTTCTGCTCTCCTACCCTCCCAATTGTTTCCTTCCTCCCCTCCAAACAAGGATGCCCCACCCTATTCCCTTCATTGCACAACACTGCCTGGTCTTTTGATTGAAAATACAGAGCAAAGGGTGGCATGTTTACACAACTTGAGACAGTTGATGCTTAGAATATACATCACAATGCAATGTCCATGTTGAAACTAGATAATGGGGTAGAGAAATCAGCACTTGAATGAACAAGGGTAAATTGTATACACTCCACAAGAACATTCTTTCAACACACCCAGTTAAATAATTTTTTAAATCAACAAAAATTATTGGATTTATTCAAATTTCAATGGTTATATTTTGTTTCTATATAAACTAAATAAGAACTCAACTATTTTATAATTATTGAGCAAATAACATTTCTTACAGCTCATATAACATTTTCAATATTAGTATGTAAGATTTGAACATAATCCATACACATTTTCCTACTTAGATTTTTACTTTTTTTACTACTTTTGTGTTTTTTTCAGATTATATGATCATATTATTTTTTCCTTCTTTTTCTTCCTTCCATTTCTTCCATATGAGCCTTCTTGCACCTTATCAAATGTATGGCCTCTAATTCAGTAATTGTTACATACTTACATATGTTTTTTTTCCTAAATACATACATACCTTCTACTCAGTCTATGTGATTTTATTTGTATGTATATTTTTCAGACATGACCATTTGCTATTGAAATACTGATTGCAAAACACTTTGCTTTTCTCTAGGGAAGACTGTTTCTGCTATTCTCAGGCCTTTTGGGGTTCCTATAGGTCTTTGTCCTTATTTGAGGCCTAATAAGCTTAGCTTGTTCCATGTTGTGTCATTGTTCAGGCCATGTTTAAGAAGCCATTTTTGAAATATTTTTATGAGTGTAGCTTCTGACATATCTAGGAGAGAGCAACATCCCTTACTCACTGTGTCTCTCAGTCTTTCTGCCTCTTCTTCAGCAATGTTCCTGGAGCCTTAGGTACTATAGTTGTTTTGTAAATATATCCACTTGGTTTGTGAGAAAAAAAATAGCATGGCAAGCCTAAAGATGGAGTAGTGATACCCATGTTTTGGTAGTAAGTAACCAATAGATCTGTAATTGACTTATGATTTGATCAATAAGAATACAATCATGCCAGGTACTGTAAACCTAGCAAAAGACCTAGGGCTACTGAAGTTATGAATCTTGGAAGAGTGTCTAAAACTGCAAGTTTACTAAATTAACACAATCCCTAATTATATTCTAAATATTTCTTCTAATACACTCTTCATTTTAAAAATCACCCTATAAACTATGGCTAACATAGTTGAAAAATTGTTTTATTCTTTTCCTATTTGTTGTAGTCATAAGGTTATTGTGTGATTCAAACACTGATTTTTGTACTGACCATCTTGTTGTGAGAGTTTCCTGTCTCAGTGTTGTGTAAATACTTCTCCTTAATTGTCCCCTGACATGCCAATAAAGCAGTTTACAGTCATTAGCTGAACATGGGGGAGTATAGGGGTGGAATTCCTGACAGCCAGGAGAGGAGGAGTTAGAGGGAGAAGTAGAGGATTCAAGCATGGTGGAGTTCAAAATGACATCAGACGCAAAGAGCAGAATCAGAAAAATGATGAAATGCAAGTATCTCTGGGCTATATGCTGGGAGGAACCCAGATTAGCTTAGAATGTTAAAGAATTGGATAATAATTAGTCAGATATTGTGTTTCAATCTTATTGTTAAACAAATGTAAAAGAGTATCAATTATTTGTGTGACAGCTCAATTACTTTTGTGAGTTAAGAAGCACAGGAAAAAAAAAAGTTTTGTAAAGATAACCATAACAATTTCTTTCTTTCTGTCTTTCTTTCTTTCTTTCTTTCTTTCTTTCTTTCTTTCTGTCTGTCTGTCTGTCTGTCTGTCTTTCTTTCTTTCTTTCTTTCTTTCTTTCTTTCTTTCTTTCTGCATTGTATTATTATTCTCTCATATATTATTATATCCCCAGGACAGTTTCCTTTTTTTCCTCCTCCCTCCAGGCTCCCTGACTTTTACTCTACCCAAGATATACTATCACTCTGCCTCCAATCAGAAAAGAGAATGCCTTCCACGGACATCAACCAAACACTGAATAAAGTGTTACAGTAAGACTGGGCCCATACCATCACTTCAAGGTTGGAGGAGACAACCCAATAGGGAGAAAAGGGTTCAACAAGTATTCAAAAGAGTCAGAGATATTGCCGGCTTTCACTGTTAGGATTTCCACAACAACGCCAAGATGCTCAGCCATAAAATAGGTAGAGGACCTAACTCAGACTCCTATAGTTTCTCTGATCTCTGTAAGTTCCCTGTTCTGATCAGTTGATTCTGTGGTCCAAGTTCTACTGGTAAGTGTCTATATCCTCTGGTTTTTCCAATCCTTCCTCCTGCTGTGGTACTCTGTATCTCCCCTCATCAATTATGGCATGGAATCTCTTTGGTCTCCTTGATAAAAATTTTGTTGTCCTCTAATTCCAGGATACTCTCCAGGAAGCCAAGAACTGGAAAAAATATCTAGATATCCCCACCCCATCCTCCTAAAAGGATGGATAGGGAAAATATGGTACATTTATACAATGGAGTATTACTTATCTGTTCAAACAATAACATCATGAAATTTTCCAGCAAATAGAAGCAACTAGAAACAATCATCCTAATGCATTTCAGACCCAGAAAAACAAACATGGCATGTACTTTTTTTATAAGTGAGTATTAGCTGTAAAGAAAAAGGCAATCATGCTACAGTCCACAAACCCAGAAAGCTAAGTAACAAGGGGGGCTTAACGGAGGTCACAAGTGTGCCCCTGTAAAGGGGAAATAGAAGAGATATCTCAAGCAGATTTGGGGCTGGTGGGATTGGAACAGAAAAACTCAGGTGCGGTGGATGAGGGGGTGGAAATAGTTGTTTGTTTTCTTAATAGAGAGAAAAAAGGTTTTGCAGATCTGCTATTATAAATATTAGATTTTGAGTTTAAAAATTTAGGGATAAGATTTTGTTTTGTCTGTATACTGTTGATTATTCAACAACCACAATGTTTACTTTTTTCTTGTTTTAAAATTTCCTGCACAGTTATGAAGTCAAGTTTTGCTACTATGTAGAAATGTTTTGTGTTTATTTGAAGTTATCTATTAAGACTGTAGGTCTTCCTTTGTATTTGTCTGGGCATGAAAACAGGGAGTGTTTTTTTTTTTTTTAATATGAGCTTGAAGTTTAGTCAGTCTAAGGGCATCATATTAAAAAAATGTCCAAGATTATATTCAGCATCTATGCTGGAATCCAACTCTCACGTATTATTACTTATAGCAGTGTGGTCTAAAAGAATGAGGCAAGTTATGTAAGCACTTATTAAAATAAATACCCACTTAATGGGCATTTTAATAACTTGGTTCTGTTCTCATTCAGATTAACATATGAATAATATATACACCAAGTAGCTTCATGTCAATAAATCTGTACCACATACTGTTTACTTATACAACTTTAGATTTATATATCACTGGTTCTGGCTGTTAATATATAAGAAAAATCTGAGTGAGCAAGCTATTTTGTTTCTTAACTTTTTGTTTTCATTAAAACTTTTTTCATAAATAAATATTTGTATTTTAATTTTGAAATTATCATATAATTACAATATATATCCTCTTTTCTTCCTTCCAAACACTCTCATATATTTCTGTCCACTATCCATCAACTTCATGGCCTCATTTGTCACTAATTATTTTTCTATATATGTATACATTCTTAAATGTAAACTGTTTAACTATTCAAGATGTATAATGTTACTTGTATGAATGTTTTCAAGGTTGACTGTGTCATTGAATGATCAATTGGTGTGCTTTTCTTTGGGAACAACCAACATTCCTCTTCCCAACTTATACAAGGTATTCTAATCACAGTTTCACATCCCATCACAATTCCCTACCCACTCAACGCAGCAAGCTTTCTCTCTCCCTCTCTTCTCCCCTCCCTGCTTCTCTCTCTCTCTCCTTCTCTCTTTCTCTCTCTATATGTGTGTATATATATGTTTATACATATAAATGTGTGTATATATATATGTGTATATATTTAGAAATAAAACAAACAGGCAAACAATAAAATGTTTTTTCAAATACATTAGAAATACAAAAAGTTATTTTTACTAATGTGTTTTGTATTGTGTTGTTGTAACTTATAAAAATTATTCATCTTGTGATATTGGAGAACATGACATTTTTATCATATTTTATTAGTATTTAACATGTTCCCTGGGGCTAACTGGGAAACGTAAAGTTACATTGTTAACCCAGACACTGATCAAGAATTTAACTACCTGAGTTTCAGAAAATAATTCAGGAGTTCACTATATTCCTACGTCATCCACCTGTCAAATCTATAACGCTATTTTAAAGTTTCATTAGATTCTGTTCTGAGAGTGATACATAAAGATCTTAGTTTGGCTTTGGCAAGCTCACTAGCAAAACAAAACCTACAGCTTTGCTAAGAATTATTGTTAAAAACATTAACAATATCAGTGATCATAAATATAATGCTTATATATATATTTGCTTATTGATTTATACAGGATTATTCTTTTATTTATTTATTTTTTAAGTTGTCTCATTTTAAAATGCACTGTATAGCCTGGTGGGGAAGCCCTCCCTCTGGTCCTCCAAGTCCCACTATCACATCTCCCCCCCCAATTCCATCATTCCCCATACTCTTATTCTCAAACAAGGACAGGCCCTTTGTGGATACCAACCAACCCTGACATGTCAAGTCTCAGCAGGAGTAGGTACATCCTTTCCCTCTGAGGACAGACAAGGCAGCCCATCTATGTGAAAAGGATCCAAAGAAAAGCAAAAGAGTCAGAGACAGCCCGCCTACTCTAATTATTAGAAGACCCACAGGAATAACAAGTTTCATATCTGCTACATATGTAGAGGGTGCTTAGGTCCAGCCCATGCATGCTTCTTGTTTGGTGGTTCAGTCTAGGTAAGCCCCCATGGACCCAGGTTGGAACAATCTGTAGGCTTTCCTCTGCTGGCCTTGATTTCTCATGCTCTCTCAAGCTTCACCCCATGCTACAAATCTCTCCAAGCTCCACCTGTTGTTTGACTGTGGGTCTCTGTATCTGCTTCCATCAGCTGCGGTATAAAGCCTCAAAGCACTCTAATACTAGGCTCCCGTCTGTAAGCACTGCAGAATATCATTAATAGTGTCAGGAGTTGGGTCTCTCCCATGGGGTAAGTCTCAAGTGTGGCCAGTCATTTGTTGGCCATTTCTTACTTTTCTGCTCCATCTTTATGCCTGAAATGTCCATTGGTAAGAGTGAGCTGTTTAAAATCTTCCCACTATTAATATGTGATTTAAGCTTTAGTAATGTTTCTTTTTTAATATATATTATATTTTTATATTAATCACAGGTTATGTACTTTGTATCCCAGCCGTAGACCCATCCCTCATTCCCTTCCCAATCCTACCATCCCTCCCTCATCTCCTCCCTGCCCCTTTCCAAGTCCACTGATAGGGTTTCTTTTAAGAATGTGGGTACCACTGAATTTGGAGCATTGATGTTCAGAATTGATACATCATCTTGGTGGGTTTTTCTTTTGATGAGTATGAAGTATCCTTACCTATCTCTTGATTAATTTTGGATTAAAGTATATCTTATTAGATTTTAGAATGGCTACTCAAACTTGTTTCTTGGGTCCATTTCCTTGGAAAAGGTTTTCCAACCCTTTACTCTGAGGTAATGTCTATCTCTGTTATATATGCAGCAGAATGATGGATCCTGTTTCACAACCATTCTATTATAGTGTGTCTTTATAATGGGAAATTTAGTAAATTGATGTTAAAGGATATTAAAGACCAATGGCTGCTAATTCCTGTTATTTTGATGTTGGTGGTGTTAGTGTTTGTATGTGCTTTTATATGTTTAATTTTACTGGTGTGAAATTATTTATTTCCTGTTTTCATGGGTATAATTAACCTCATGGGTTTAAGTTTTCTTTTTTGTATTTTCTGTATGACTGTATATGTGGATAGATATTGTTTCAATTTGGTTTTGTCATGGAATATCATGTATTCTCCATATATGTTGTTTGAGAGTTTTGCTGGGTATAATAGTTTAGGCTGACATAAACGGTCTTTTAAAGGCTGAAGGAAATCTGTCCAGATCTATTTAGGTTTAGAATCTCTATTGAGAAGTCAGGTATAATTCTGATAGGTCTGCCTTTGTAAGGTACTTGGCCTTTTTTCCTTGAAGATTTTAATATTTTTTCTTTGTTCTGTAGATTTGGTGTTTTGGTTATTATAATATGGTGAGAGGATTTTTTTTTTTCCGGTCCAATCTAATTGGTGTTCTGTATGCTTCTTGTATGTTTATAGAGATTTCTCTCTTTAGGCTAGGTAAATATTCTTTTATGATTTTGTTGAAAATATTTTCTGGTCATTGGATCTAGGATTCTTCATCTTCTTCTATTCATATTATTCTTTTTTCCTTAGTTTTCTTTGTATATATTTTTTGATTATTACAATTTACTCATTTTGTGTCCCAGCACTAGCCCCTTCCTTCATCTCCTCCCAATCCCCCCTCCCTCCCTCTTCTCCTCCCATGTCTCTTCCCCAGTCCACTGATCTGGGAGGTCCTCCTCCCCTTCCATCTGACACTAGACTATCAGATTTCATCAGGACTGGCTGCACTGTCTTTCTCTGCGGCCTGGCAAGGCTGCTCCCCTCTCAGGGGGAGATGATCAAAGAGCCAGCCACTTAGTTTATGTCAGGGACAGCTCTCTTTTCCCATTACTAGGGAACTCACTCGTAGTCTGAGCTGCCATGGGCTACATCTGAGCAAGGGGTGTGGTATACCCCTATGCATGGTCCTTGGTTGGAATTTCAGTCTTTGCAAAGACCCTGTGGCAGATTTTTTGGTTTTCTTGGTCACCATATGGACCTCTCTGCTTCCTTTCATAAGATTCCCTGCACAATGCCCAAAGTTTCGCTATGAGTCTCCGCATCTGCTTTGATACCCTGCTGGAGAGAGAATTTCAGAGGCTCTTTGTGGTAGGTTCCTGTCCTGTTTCCTTATTGCTCCTGCTTCTGATGTCTATCTCATTTGCTTTCTGAGAGTGGATTGAGCAACTTCCTTAAGTCCTGCTTCTTGTTTAGCTTCTTTAGAATTCGAGATTTTTTAGTATATTTATTCTATATATTATGATTAATATCCTCTTATAAGTGAGTTTATACTATGTGTATCTTTCTGCTTCTGTTCCCTCACTCAGGATGATCTTTTCTACTTCTCAAATTCCATGATTTCATTGGTTTTAATTGCTGAGAAGTATTCCATTGGTAAATGTACCACGATTTCTGTATCAAATCCTCTGTTGAGGGACGTTTGGGTTGTTTCCAGATTCTGGCTATTCTGAATAAAGCTCCTATGATTATGGTTGAGCAAATGTCTTTATCGTATACTTGAGTATATTTTGGATCTGCTTTGAAACCCTAATCTAGCCTATGGGTGGTATAGCGGTATCTTGAGCTAGCACTATTCCTAATTTTCTTTAAATCACCAGCTTCATTTCCAAAGTGATGTAAAAGTTTACATTCCCACCAGCAATGGAGGAGAGTTCCCCTTTCTCCACATCCTCTCTAGAGGGTTTTATCCCTTGAGTTTTTTATTTTAGCCATTTTGATGGGTAAAAGGTGAAATCTCAGGCTTGCTTTGATTTGTATTTCCCTGTTGACTAATGACGTTGAGCATTTCTTTAAGTGTTTCTCTACCATTCGATATTCCTCTATTGTGAGTTCTCTGTTTAGCTCTGTACCCCATTTTTAATTGGATTATATGACTTGTTGATGTTTAACTTCTTGAGTTCTTTAAATATTCTGGATATTAACCCTCTGTCAGATATAGGGATGTAAAGATCTTTTCCCAATCTGTAGGCTTTCAGTGACAACAATGTCCTTTGCTTTACAGAAGATTTTCAGTTTCATGAGGTCCCATTTATTAATTTTTGCTCTTAGGGACTGTTCTGTTGTTCTGTTCAGGAAGTTATCTCCTGTGCCAATAGTTCAAGGCTCTTCACTATTTTTCTTCTAACTGATTTAGTGTGTCTGGTTTCATGTTGAGGTCTTTGCTGCACTTGGACTTTACTTTTGTGCAGGGTGATAAATATGGTTCTATTTATGTTTTTCTACATGTAGACATCCAGTTAGACCAGCACCATTTGTTGAAGATGATGTCTTTTTCATCTCATACATATAACTTAACGGCACATTTAAAAGCCCTAGGGGGGAAAAAAGAAGCAGACAAAACCAAGAGCACTAAATGATTGCAAATAATCAAACTCACAGCTGAAATCAGTAATTTAGAAACAAAGAAAATAATTCAAAGCATCAATGAAACGAAGAGCTAGTTCTTTGAGAAATTCAACAAATAGACGAACCCTTATCATAGTAACTAAAATGCAGAGAGAAACTGTCTAAATCAGTAAAATCAGAAACGGAAACAGGGACATAATAATAGCCACTGAGGAAATCCAAACAATCATTAGCTCTCACTACAAAAGCCTATATGCCACAAAATTTGAAAATTTAAAGGAAATACACAATTTTATTGATGGATTCCATTTACCAAAATTAAATCAAGATCAGGTAAACAGATTAAATCATCCTATATTACCCAAAGAAATAGAAGCAGTCATCAAAAGTCTCCCTCCCCCCCCCACAAAAAAAAAGCTAGGACCAGATGGTTTCAGCATAGAATTCTACCATATCTTTGAAGAAGAGCTAACGTTAATACTATTCAAACTGTTCCACAAAATATTTCTATTATTCTTAGTTTAGGTCTCTTTATAATAGTCCAGATAATCCTTTTATGTTTTGCGTCAGGGAATTTTTAGACTTAACATTTTCTTTGACTCACATATCATTTTTCTATCTATTTTCTAAACCTAAAATTTTTCTTCCATATCTTGTATTCTGTTAGTGATGCTTTAATCTGTAGTCCCTGTTTACTTCCCTAGGTTTTCCATCACCAAGATTCCCTCAGATTGTGTTTGCTTTATTGCTGCTAATCTCATTTTTAGGTCTTGAAAAGTATTAATCATTTCCTTCACTTGTTTCATTGTGTTTTCCTGTATTTTTTTAAGGGATTTAGCCATTTCCTCTTTATAATACTATTCCATTGCATTTTCATGCATTTTTGATCTGATTTATTTATTCATCTTTATAGGCCTACGTCGTCTTTCTAAGATTGGGTTGAAGGGCTTTTTTGTGCTTTATTTGTGCTGGGATATCCAGGGCTAGCTGTGGTAGGAAGGTTGTGCTCTGTAGGTGCCATCTTGCCCTGGCTCTTGTTGATTGTGGTCTTACTCTGACTTTTAGCCGTTTGTTGTCCCTGGATATCCTTGGTTCAGCAGCCTTAGAAACAAAGAAAACAATTAAAAGAATCAAGGCTGGGAGAGTGGTAGCCTGACAATAGAACTTGGAGAAAGTGGGTTAGTGCACAGCTCATGGTGTCTGAGTGTGCTCCAGCGAACATGGCCTATAGGGTATTGAGAGGGAGAGAATGGTATGGTCTAACAAGGATATTCCTGATGCAGTAGGCCAGGTGAAGGTCAGAGGAGCAGTGACTAGTCAATGGAGCTGAGGGTGAGGATAGGGAGACAGTACACAGCTCAGGGAAGCTAGGCATGCCCAAGGGGACACAGGGAACAGGGACTTGGGGGTGGAGAGGGATCTAACATGGATATTCCTTGATCAGAAGACTTGGTTAAGGTAGAGAGAACAAACGCTAGACAATGGAACATGCAGCTCAGGCTCATGATTCTATTTTGAATAAAGAAAAAAATATGCTCAAATTAAAGTAAAATGATATTGTAGTACATTTACACAATGGGATTCTAATCAGCAATTGAAAACAAGGAAATCATGAAATTTGCAGGCAAAATGGTAGGAACTGGAAAAGATCATCCTGAAGCAGAATGACAAACATGATATATATTCACTTATAAGTGGATATTAGACATATAGGATAAACATACTAAAATCTGTACACCTAAAGAAGTTAAGCAAGGAGGAGGAGCCTGGGTATGATGATCAATGGTCACTCAGAAAGGCAAAGGGGATAGACCTCAGAAGATGAAGAAAACAGGGAACAGGGGAGGAATCTACCACAGAGGGTCTTTCGAAAACTCTACCCAGCAAGGTATCAAAACAGATGCTGAGACTCATAACCAAACTTTGGGCAGAGTGCAGGAAATCTTATGAAAAAAGAAGGAGATAGGAAGACCAGAAGCAGACAGGAGCTACACAAGGAGAGCAACAGATCCAAATAATCTGGGCACAGGGGCCTTTTCTGTGACTGATACTCCAACCAAGGGCCCTTCATGGATATAACCGACAAGCCCTGCTCAGATATAGCCCATAGCAGCTCAGTCTCTAAGTGGGTGTCCTAGTAAGGGGAACAGGGAGTGTCTCTGACATGAACTCAATGGCTGGCTCTTTGATTACCTCCCTACTGAGGAGGAAGCAGCCTTACCAGGCCACAGAGGAAGACATTGTAGCCAGTCCTGGTGAGACCTGATAAGCTAGGGTCAGAAGGAAGGGGAGGAGGACCGCTCCTATCAGTGGACTTGGTAAGGGACAAGGGAGGAGATAAGGGAGGGAGGGTGAGGTTGGGAGGGCTTTAGGATGAGGCCTATAGCTGGGATACAAAGTGAATAAACTTTAATTTATTAAAAATAAATGAATTTTTAAAAATAAAATAAAATAAAAATGAGCATTAAAAAATATAGTCACTCTAAAAGAATATCAAAAGCTTTGATCCAATTTACCCTGCCTAAGATTTACAGAGATAAAAACAAAGAAGATATTAAGGGGCTGTCTAACCAATGCCTGGCTCAACGTGTGACTCACCCCATGGGGGAGAGCCAATATCTGACACCATTAATGATACTTTGATATGTTTGAGTCAGGAATCTAGCATAACTGTCCTCTGAGAGGCAGAGGACAAATAAACATATTGAATATGGATATAGCCAGGTTCAGAGACTGCTTTCAAATACTTTAGGAAGAACAGGTGCTTTAAGCAAGCCTGAAATGGTAATTTTTCAATATTTAATTGAATAGTTCTAAATTTATTTCTTCTTGACATGTCTAAGGATCTATACCGTACATAAAGTAGATGGACAAATATACATTCTCAATGAAATATTACAAATGTTTTACTTAGAAAATTCTCTGAAAATACAATGGAGTGATAAAAGCTGCCAGGAAAAATAACTAATGAATTTACAGAGCAAATGCAGTTTTGGCTTGGTAAGTAAAATTGTTGACTACAGCTTTACAGACAGAAGACAGTGCTTAACAAAGGTGGAAGAATGAGCTGAGTAAAAGTCTGTAACTAATTTAGAACTTGTGGAGCATGGGACATTTCAGGATTGAAAGAATCTGGGGGAAAAATCATGTTTTGAAATGAAGGGAAAGTTGAATAAAACCAGTTATAAATATTAACTGGAAAAAGATAATTAAAGGCACTTTTTTTCTCCACATTCATAAAGGATTTAGTGTTATCCTAGACACAGAGGTATTGCATTTTATAGGTAAAATATTTTTCGATGCTAAAATATCCAGAAAATAAGCAAATTTAGCAGAATATTGCTTTAACTGATTTCTATGAACAAACTATAGTAAACTTCAACATTATTTTACTATTTTAATCATTTCCATTTTACATCTGTTTGTATGTGAATGTGAAGGACCTCTATCTTTCATGTTAATTATTGTGATATTTCATTTCCATGTACTACTGTATTACTGCATGTTCCAAAGATTTGTGTGCCCTTAAGCATGTGTGAGTTTATTCCTGGGAATACATATATGTTCCTGAGTTGGGATGTTTTATTTTTGGCAACATGTATTACTAGCACACACTTAGAAGCACAGTGTGATATTTCATGTATAGAATGTACTCATCAAATCGATTAGAATTTATACCTCATCATTCTCACACAGACCTTTCTTTCTCTCTTTTTTTATAGTCATGTTTAATTAACACAAAAAGAGTGTTTGCCTCCCACTCATGCAGTGCCTATCCTGCTGGGCTAGTAGACCAATTCTATGACACAGAAAGGACAACTTCACCAGAAATAATGAGATGACTCTAAAATAGCACAGAAATTCAGTCATTTAAAGAGCTTTGCTAAATTAAGTTTCTCATGATTGAGTCCTATGGTTGTCAAAGGCAATCAAACTTATGTGATAAGCCCTAGTTTTTTCATAACAGCAATAAAAACAGCCTCTTTATAGTAGAAGCTAGAAGTACTATGGATAAATTATACTATATTAACTTAGAGTTATACAATTTGTAAGTTTATATGTAAGTTGTCTTTGTGTTCAGAATTTAGAAATTTTTGCTTTTCCTAAGCAATTATTAAAGGTAGCATTCTCCAGTACATTCACTTAATGAGTTTTATAGTTTGAATAGAAATGCAACAGTGTACATATTAAAGGGTATCAGATATTTCATGTCATTTAATAATTATAAGTCACGATTACATTAGGCCGTTACACACAGATTGTAATGTGTAAAATTCACACACCAAGGACACCAACTACTGATGAGAATCTGGAGTAATAAAATCATTTTTTCATTGCTGGCAGAATTTGAGAAAAGTTTAAAAGTTTCTTACAAAAACAACACATTCTTTCATATTACCTAGTAATTATGTTCCTTTATGTTTTACAATTGTGTTAGAACTATATATCCATGCATAAACACACACACATTATAATAATTACCATTTTTGTAATTGCTGAGACTTGACAGTAGCCAACAATTTATCAAATTAATGAATAAACCAACCATGATAGTTCAAAAATAGAAAACTGATAATCAGGAAAATAGGTGCTAATTTGCTCTGAGATTGCCCTCATTTCTCCAGTTTCCTCTCGCTTGCAAGGCCATTTGCCATGCCCCTGGTGTTAGAGTCTCCTTCTTTTGACTCTGGCATATGCTAAAGAATAGCTGAGGCATTCAGCCCCACAGACTGAACAACTACTGAAATTCTTGCACCTTCAATTTTAGACGGCCATTGTTAGACTTACTGGTCCATAGCCTTAAGCTGTGTGTGTTTTTATGGATAACACGACATAAATGGAAATGAACAATTGTTCTCTCTCTTCTTATAAAGACTTATAATGCGGAATTTTGGCATCACCCACCTTTATTACTTCCTCGGTACCATTACCTGACCACTGGGTCTTCAATAAATGACCTTGGTAGGGCAGACACAAACATTATTCCATAACACAGAGGATTTTAAACTGGAATGGACTACAAGTTCAAAATACATTGCTTTGTGACAAATCTGTTTGTTGTTTAAAAGAACAAACTGGTCTAAATTGGTTTACTTACAATTTGATTTTTATGACTTTTGCTTTTCTTCTAATAGACTAGACAGTCACTAATATTGTGATGATTACACATGATAAAATGTGAATATACATGAAAAAATCTTATTAATATTTTTAGTTTCACCCAGCAGAAATTAACCTCACTCTTTTAAATAAAAGTGTAATATGATGGATGAACATCATCATTTGATAGTACCATTTTAAGAGGTTTAACAAAAGTTAGACTTAAGAACTTGTAAACAGGACATATACCAAGGAAATCATCAGAGCTTCTGTTATCTATGCAATTTGTTATTATTAATGGTATCAACCAATTTCAGTTGTTTTTTTTAAAACTAAATTATGTAAATTATGAGGTCTAGGTTGTTGAGACTGGTTCATTGGGCCTCACTTCTCTAGAGTTAGAATGCAAATGACACTATTACAATGTAAGGATGCCACCCAAGAGAAATTGGATATCTGAAGATAGTCAAAAAAATTTGAAACTGCATTTCTTCTATTCACCACTTGTTACACTGCTATTTCTTTCTTAACTTGTTGATTTAAGGACATCAAAAGCCCAAAGCAGACCAACGGGAAGTCTGAACTTCCGGTTTAATGGAATGCTTTCTATATCTCTTGGCAAAAGCCCTCCTCACTGTGGAAAGAAAACTTCTAGGCCAGCAAAAATTAAGGCAATTTCTTTTTTTTTTAAGTCAGAGAGCAAAATTTTCTTAGTGAGTCACTAAGGGCATACTGAGTAGAACCCCACTTTTTTAATTCCATCCCTTGATTCCTGGATGTGTGGGTCTTGGCTATGGGAAAAACAGTAACGCATACTTAACTCCGATTCAAAGCATGTACCACTTTCTGGAAAACCCTTCCACAGACTTCAAGCCTGCTGCCACCTAATTTGCACCAAACCTGTCTTTTTTTAATTTAAATTTGTATTTTTTAAATTACAGTTTATTCACTTTGTATGCAAGCTGTATCCTCCTCCCTCATTCCCTCCCAATCTCACCATCTCTCCCTCATCTCCTCCCATGCTCCTCTCTGAGTCCCTTGATAAGGAGATCTTCCTCTTGTTCTATCAGTCCAGGTGCTTCAGGTGTGGAGCATGATATGACCAGTGATTCTATTATTGTGGGCACACTGTCACACTTCCCTGGCTGTGGAGTGAAATAATCGTTAGAAACAATACCATGCAGAATTTCACAACTATGAATAAGGCAATTTTATAAATCCATGGGTGGTGGTTTTGAGAGAGGCATTACTTTCAGGAAAGGCAAATCCATAACCAGAGTTAAGTCTCCACTCCAGGAAGGACAAGGTGTTCTCTTTCCATGGCAGAAATGGTCCAATGTTGTCAAACTGTCACCAGGTTACCGGCTGGTCACCTCAGGGAATGTTGCCATCTCTGTGCTCTCTGCTGTTGGCACATAAGGCACTCAGCAGCAGCTATGACCACGTGGGCCTTTTCAGTGGAAGTCCATGTTGATGACTTGCATAACTGCCATATCTGCCACCATGACCACTTTGTTTATAGGCCTATTGCACCGTGATAAGAATGGCAAGGAAAAGAAACTCACTGTTCATGTTCACCTGGAGCTGCTCAATTTTATTACTAACTTCATTGTTTCCCTTAACTTTGTTCTAGGTTGCTGGAAATTGCTTAATTTTTAACATATAGCTCATTTCTTGTTTTAAAATTTTCTAGAGATGCTAGGAGCAACTGATGAGCATCATCATTTTTCTTATTCTCATCTTTACCCCAGGTAGTCAAAAATTATACAGAGTAACTAAATCCATTGTCTTTCACAATTGTTGAACCAGAATGTTCAAATGCATTTGTTTCCTTAAGGTTGTAAACAGTTCACACCTTAGGCTTTCTATACACTGTAAGCTCCTTAGAGAGTCTCCAGTAACTGAAAAGGTTTCAGTAACTCTAGGTCTTGGAAACTTAGAAAACCTGTTCTAGATAGGTAAAGAATTAATCCTCATACTTCTGTTTCTCTAGACACTCTCGTACCAATATCTGTATTAGTCAAAGTAAATGATATTTTTATAAAACTGTGTTTGTTTCTCATTTTTTCTCCTGACCCAGATGTTACACGAATGATTGATACTCATCTATCTATCTATCTATCTATCTATCTATCTATCTATCTATCTATCTATCTATCTATCTATCTTTAATAAGCTTCACGATACAACAACAACTGAGCGTTTATTAACCTATTCTTAACCTTCTATGTTAATTTGGTTTCCTCCCGGGGTAACTTCCAGAATACTTTGTAGCTTTTCTTGTTCCAGCGCCTTCTCCTGATGTCTCTTTGATCTTCCCCCATGGCTGAATTCCCTACTTCCTCCTCTAACTACTTCTCCCCTGGCTAGCAGGACATTTAGCCATATTGTCTCCACTGCTCATCGATTGGCTCTTAGCTGTTTTATTGGCATTTCATAGGACAACTGAGGAGCAGTGTTTACACAACATTGAGACAAGGCACTCTCAAAACACAAATTGCAACCAAATATGGGGAGGGAGACAACAGAAATCAGCCTTTAAATTACACAATAATCTTTGCCTACAAATCAGGGTTGTTTAGAGAAAAAAATAGAATAAATGTATGCATGTATATACATAATACATATTTGTGTATATGATTTATATTTATATTTATATGCTATGCATGTATATGATGTTTAAGGGGATTTATTAGAATGACTCATAGCCAGTGATCCAGTTAGTACAACATTGGCTGTCTACAAATGGAAGATCCAAGAATTTCAGTAGTTATTCAGCTCACAAAGCCTGGTGACTCAGTGGGTCTTCAGCATATGCTAGAATTCTGAAGAAATAGACTTTAGAATGGATTTCTAGTAAAACATTGAGAACAGCAATGCTTAACTCCTCCATGTTCCTTTTATAGTTTGCCAACAGAAGGTGTGGCCTAGATTAAGAATGGATGTTAGTTCCTTCAAAGAGCTGGATTAAAGGTGAGTATTTTCCAACATCAAAGACCTAGATTCGAAGTGAGTTTTCCAACTTCAAGTGGTTTCATTAGGAAAAAAAAATCATCAACAGATGTGCCTGCCATTTGGGTTTCAATTAATTTCAGGTGCAGTCAAGCTGGCAACCAAGAATAGCCACCACACCACTAGAAAGCTGGCTCCTTAATATTCTTGCCTCTTATGAGAATAAACTTACATCTTCAGATAGTCTGTTATGTCAACACAAGCATATTAAGGCAACTGAAATTGAAAGAGCAACATTAATATTTGTGTTTGTATTTTGTGGAATCACTAAAGATAGTCACCTACCATATAATTCACAAAGGAAAATCAAAAGTTTTCTCATCATAAAAATTAAGTCAGGGAAATGGGGCCCTTTGGGGAGTGCTACTCATTAACGTTTTTTATATTATAAGCAGGCCTGAAAGTTTTGCTGCTTTGCTGTAATCTCATCTTCATTACAAAACTGTCAAAATCTTCACTAATATAAAATGTTTCTGGATCCTTGAGGCAATTAAAATATTGGGTACAAAGGATGAAAGGGAGAGAATAGACAGGCATTCTTGTGTATATGCGATATTAATGCTTATATATGAACACAATTTGGTTAAGATAATTTATATTTAGTAAGTATCATAGTCAATGCTGGACAAATGCTGGATTCATCATGGTATGTCCTCTGCTGCTAGTGTGTTCTACATAATAATGTACTTGAAAATGTGTGGAAAGGATCCCATTACACAAAAAGAAAGAAAATAATGAACTAAAAATATTTTGTGTTAAAAATAAATGAAAAAGAAAGCAAGCTATTATATCATCTGAGTATAAAATCTTTTCAAAAAGTAAATTAAATTAAAAAGATTTCCAGATACCTAGATAGGAAGGGAGAAAAAGGGACCAAGTTAATTCAAAGGCTCTAAACTCGGAATTATTTCACTTGAAGAGATAAAGACATTGTATCTGTAATAGGGATTAAAGTTAATTTTTTGTGACGTATTGACAATTTGAAGGCCCTCTGCATATATGTCACAGTTGTATAACTTGGTCTTTCTGTGAGACTCCTAACAGTTAGATCAGTGATTGTCTATGAGTCTTTTGCCTGCTTTTGGGAGCCTTTAAAAAAAAATACTGGTCTGCCTTGTCCAGACTTAATAAAAGATGAGGTGCCTGCGAATTTCATGATTTCCTCATTTTTAATTGCTGAGTAGTATTCCATTGTGTAAAAGTACCATAATTTCTGTATCCATTCTTCTACTGAGGGACATCTGGGTTGTTTCCAGGTTCTGACTATTACGAATAAAGCTGCTATGAACATGGTTGAGCAAATGTCCTTGTTGTGTACTTGAGCATCTTTTGGATATATGCCTAAGAGTGGTATAGCTGGTTCTTGAGGAATCACTATTCCTAATTGTCTAAGAAAGCACCAAATTGATTTCCAGAGTGGTTGCACAAGTTTGCATTCCCACCAGCAATGGAGGAGGGTACCCCTTTTCCCACAACTTCTCCAGCATGTGTTGTCCCTTGAGTTTTTGATCTTAGCCATTCTGGTGAGTGTAAGGTGAACTCTCAGGGT
>CM053745.1:35930603-35957383 GCA_028658305.1 Pachyuromys duprasi | reverse complement strand
TTGATCTCGAGTCTTAATATCTGCTCTGATATATCGCTACATTGACCCCCTCCCCAAGAGGTCCTCTTTGGCATGTTCCTGTTCTGTTGCTTGTTTTGTCCTCCACTCAATGTCCATCCCATTTGTTCATTCAAACAAGCATTGATCATACCAATCTAGGTCCTCCTTCTTGTATATCCTCTCTAGGTGTGTAGATTTCAGCTTGAACTTCCTATCCTATAGGTTTATATAAGTGAGTATATACCATATGTTTCTTTCCAGCAACCATTTCTAAGGAGTCTGGAATTCCTTCTGCAAGGACCACAATAGAGAAGATTCATAATAGAGAAAACAATTGTAAATGTTAGTTGTCCTTGAGTTCATGGAGTTGGTGAACCAACACATAAACAGAGATGAATGGAACATTAGAATCCTGCCAGAGATTTGAAATAATAGAGCTGCTCACAGAACTTAAGAACTCACAGGAGGACTCATTTAGTAGTGGTGAAGGATCTAGAAATACAATTTGGGTAAAGAAATATCTGTATGGTGAATATAAATCATCTCAAGAGATAATTATTGTGATGTGGTATTGAAGGGAATGCTGAAGAAGCAGAGGCAGAGAGAATGAGGACATGTAAAAAAAAGATAATAAACAAATAACCCACCCTAGTAGTGAGTAGTTGTAAGTGATTATCTCAGTCTTGGAACAAGAAAACTACCAATACTTGATGAGAGCCAAGGAAGGGCATATATCCAAAATGTGCTCAAGTACACAACAAGGACATTTGCCTAATTATGTTCATAGCATAGAATCTAGAAACAACCTAGATGTCTCTCAACCAAAGAATGGATACAGAAAGTATGGTCCATTTACACAATGGAATAATACCCAGCAATAAAAAAACAAGGAAATCATGAAATTTTCAGGCAAGTGGTGGGAATGAGAAAAGATCATCTTGAGCGAGGTATCCCAGAAGCAGAAAAACACAAATAATATATATTCACTAACAAGTAGATATTAACCATATAATATAGGATAAATATTCTAAAATCTATAGTCCTAAAAAAGCTAAGCAAGAAGGAGGATCCTACAGAGGAGGCAAAAACCTCCTCAGGAGGCAAACAGGTAGACAACAGCATAGGAAAATATAAGGAACAGGACAGGAGTCTTCCACAACGGACCTCTGAAAGACTCTACCCACCAGGGTATCGAAGGAGATACTGAAAACACATAGCCAAACTTTGGGCAGAGTGCAGGAGACCAACAGAGTCAAAAAAAACCTTGGCTAGGGGCATCTGTAGAGACCAATACTCCAAACACACATGGAAAGGACCTAGATCCCCTGCTCAGAGGAAGCCCATTGACTGCTCAGTGTCCAAGTGGGTTCCCTACTACAGGGGGAATAGGCTGATAAGAACTCAGTGACTGGCTACTTCATCATCTTCCCCTGGGGGTTTCAGCCTTGCCAGGCTACAGAGGAAGATGATGCAGCCAGACTTGATGAGACCTGATAGGCTAGGGTTAGATAGAAAGAGGTGAGGTCCTTCCCTTTCAGGAATTAGGGAAAGGGCATACAGGAAGAAGAGGGAGGGTTGGTGGAAATAAGAGGAGACAAGGGAAGGGGATACAAAGTAAAAAAATGTAATAAATAAATAAATTAATTAAAATACTGTTTGCCTCATAATATTTTGTCAGCTTTTTTTTTAACTTTTCAGTTCTTGTACATGTATTTGTTTTCTGGTTGTTGTTGTTTTCTTTCTTTTTAGTATGTGTAAGCATGTGTGTGTGCATGTTGTGTGTGTGTCCCTCTGTGTGTTTCTTGAGCTTTTTCTTTGGTTCTTTCTCTTCTTGATTTGTTGTTATGCCCTATTCTGGTGTCGTTGGTTTTTCTTTTTATCTTATTTTATTTTATAATTATTACATTTAGATTCCTATTTGCATTCTAATGAGATAGAAAGAAATGATATGTTCAGTTGTGTAGGGATTAGTCAGGGAGATTTAGGAGGAGTTGGGCTAAGTGAAACTTTAATCAGAATATTTTTTATGAAATAAACCTATTTTCAATTAAAAAAAACCAGTACATTTCCATGGTAGAATAAACTGAGCTACTTGGAAGGAAAATCAGAAGGACCACACTTATGAGGCCTGCCTAGGGTACAGAATGATGTTCAAAATTTATTTATTTATTTCTTTATCTATTTTAAATTTCCGTTTATTTACTTTACATCCCAATGGTGCCTCCTCCCTCCTCTTCTTCCAGTCCTCTCCCCTTCCCTCCTTCTCCTTTCTTCTCCTCTTACCTCCAGAAAAGGGGACCCCCTGTATCAATCTACCTCTGAACATCAAGTCACATCAGGACTGAGCATGTCCTCATCCCTTGAGGCCAGGCAAGTCAGCTCTGCCAGGGGCAAGTGTTCCAAAAACTGGCAAGAATCCATGTTAGAAACAGACCTCTCTACACACACTCACTAGTGTCCCCATATGAAGACCATGCTGCCCATAGGCCACATATGTGCAGGGGGCCTAGGTCTTGACTGTAATCTTGGAGGCTCCAGCCAGCAGCAGATGGAGACAGATGCTGAGACTTGCAGTCATGCATGGGGCAGAGCTCTGGGCTTTCTGTGGAAGTATCAGTGAAGGACCTGGAGTGGACAGGAACCTCAGTAGAGACAACTAACCCAGTCCCATGAGACCTTACAGAGACGGAATTAAAATTTAAATGTTAGAATTTGTGAGACTGTCTCAGAAATAAACGAATGAAAAAAAAATACAAAGGGGTCTGAGGATATATATCAGCGGCATAGCATTTACTAATCATATGCAATCCTCCTCAAAACTGAATTAGCTGTTTGATCCTTTTATTAAAAAATGGAAGGGGTTAGGTGGGATAGTAAACTCTTTTAGTAAGGTCTTACTGAATGAAAACATTTGTTACAGCAAAACAGGTGAGAAGAGGAAGAGAACCTGGGGGAGCCTGGTGATGACAATCAGCAGTGTAATCACCATTGAGGTAAGCCTCAACTTACTTGAAAGACTATCGCTTTCCTAAGTAAGGTAATGATTAGTTTTGTGTGAAGATTTTTAAAATGAGCTATCATTGACATGAATAATTTAATTATCCCCGTGACAGTGACAAAACTAATGTCTATTAAAAAACTACACCCTCACTTAAAGTTTCTGCATTAATGCCAAATATAATTCACAGTAAAAGTATTGAGACCTAAGGGGGCAAATATAGATATAAAATACTGGATTTGAGCTTTCTCCAAAGGAAAAATAATGTGCCCTTACCACTTACAACTATACGGATTAAACACTGTAATGTGATATTTTTTTAAATGATCTCTAAAATATTATTGAGTTTCAAATGTCAAGAGGAAATCTGCCAGGATTATCTCTAAGGGTGCTAAGACTAGTGTGCATACTAGGATCAGATAAAAGGAGGAAAATCTAAGATACAAGATACAAGGCCAGTAAAACAAGAGCTAAGTGGTGGCTGTTGTTATCTAACTGGAATGTAAGCACATCTCAGAGGGGAACAGAGGCATGGTGACTTTCCTCCGTCTTTTTAAACTAGTAGGGACACAGGAAATTTAAGAGTTAATAACTAAGATTCAGCATCTTATTATAGATATTTCTATGCCCTTAATCACCATGGAAGCCATAATACCATATTACTATTTACTTTTGTTTGGGCAATACTCATGAATACAGTTTCAATGAAGACATTCAGAATTATGTATAAATTTTTTAACTTCAAAGTAAATGAGGGAAATGAGCAACCACTGTTAGCGTATGTCTATAATTACACATTTGGGTGATGGAGGCAGGTGGATTAGGAATTCAAAGTAAAAAAGTACATTCTGAGCCTGGGCAGCATTAGATCCTATCTCAACACAAAAAGATTTAAATGTAGCATCTTTGTGTAACAGAGTCACTATTTTTGCATACATTGCACATATGAATAGCATATTTAAGAAGATTTATTTTAAATAGACAAGTCGTCCTCATGATATTCAAGTGTCCATAATTGGTGATTAGATATGAATTTATGCTACTCCTTGCAATTCCTTATAATGTTTTAATCATTCTTTTCTTTTTTAATAGACACTGATCTCTTAAAGATATTCCCAAAAATAACACAGAGAAGAAAAAAACTGTTAAAATTTTAAGAAATTCTATAGGTTCAAAACAGAACAAAACTAAAAACTCAGCTAGAAATGCTGCAAACTACTTGTAGATTGCTGTATATCAAAAATAGTTGTGTTAAAATGGTAGTTTAACATTTATGTTGTTAAATTGATTACATAGTATCAAGCAGAGATAGGAACCTTGCTTTTCCATTTTAGGGTTTCAAAACTGTTCATTCAAAAATGTCCTTGAAACCTATGCTGCAAACTAAATGCACTGTGCAATGAGCTATCAACAGTGTATGAGCCTACCTAGAGAAATCTTCATTCTGGTGATTTTAAAGAAGGATTTCAACTTGTGTAGAGAGTAGAAAATTTTGCCCAGTGCTTGCATGCATTACAAATTTACTGTTTTATTTTATTCAGACCTAATGGTTTTCATTATCTCCCTAGTTGATAGAATCCATTTCTAAAACCAATAATCTCTTGAAATCCACTGAGCCACAAATTACTCATTAGGGGGAATTTTCAAAGATCATTGCTTTCCCCATAGATTTTTCTCTCTGAGTCTCCTGAATTCTTTTTTGCATCTATTCTTATAACAAGAGAAGGTGTTTACCCAGTGATGGAGGAGATGGTCTCAGTGAAATCCCAGGAGACTATTTAACTCTATGAACATGTGAGCACATTAAAAGTAAGTCTCACATTGTACTTAATATTGTGTGTGCAGATCTAATAAATAATCATTCAAGTACACATCACATCTTTATTATATTCTGATAATTTCTGAGTTTCTTCATGATTTTATCATACTTTTGGAAAAGTGTGTATATTTATTTATATTTAATGACTTATCAGGTTAATAGCATTTTAATCAGCTAATTTCTTACTACTATAAGTCACATAATATTGTACATAAGAATATATATTTACAAAATCAAAGTTTTTTGTTGTAATAAGATGGATGCCTGGTATTGTAAGAAGAAAATATATTTACTCATATATCTAATTTAGGCAAATTTTCTTCCACTCAAACTTAATAATGTGCTGTTATATGAAGAACACCATAACACCGCAACTTTGGAAAATTTTGTATGTGCATTCTATTATTTTTGTACAGAAATAATTAAAAGCTCAAGAAAATTTGGAAAGCTTTCACACATATATTTCTCAAAAAATCATTTACCTTATAGTTTATGCTTTTGTTTATTTTTAAAATTTATAAATATATTCTATAACCACAGACCTACCTATGAGAATATAGTTTGGCTTTTAACTAATAAGCAATTATCAGTGAACTTGTTGTTAAGCTTAATCTTTCTCACATGTTTACAAAATAACTCTGATTTTTTCATGTTTTGAGCAGTCTCTGAGACATTACGAGTTTAAAATTGCTGTAGCGTCCCCTTCTAAAGGTCTTGCTGGTGATAATTGTTTAACTTCCCAGACTCTAATTTAAACAAGAGACAAGCAGGTGACCCATACTCTGGTACCCAAATACATACTACCAGTACAAATTCAGGGGCTGTCCAAAGGAAGGAAGGTACATCAGCGTGCTTCATGAATTTGTAGAAATAACAGGAACACACAAGAGATCCATTACCTGAAACAGCCTGGGAAATGATCGTAAGAGGTGCTGAGGTTAGCCAGGATACACTAGCAACACGTTCTAGTCATTGAAATAAGGTTGGGAGCCACTTTTTTTTTACTGCATAGCATCTGGCTAGTGTTTAGCCTTGATAATGATTCTGTGAGCTGCCTAATAACTTCTTAATAAATTTCCTTTCTGCGTAACCCAGAAAGTCTTTTGAAATGCTTACAGATAAACACTCTGATGCAGAAAAGTGCTTACCAAATGTTAAATAACATTTTCTTACACAGTAAACTGTTAATAGGATCTACTCAGTAAACTAAATCTTACGTTAGATGGACCTAATTCTGTGTCTTCCTGAATTCTTGTAAATCTGTCTTATATATGCTTATAGATTTTAAATATAGAGATGTCATTTAAAAATTTAAAAACATAATATTCTTAGATTCTACTAAAGCAAAAAAATGAGAATTTTAACTATTCCAGTGAAGGATAAGGTAATTTTCCGAAACATCTTTGCACAATAACAGAATGAAAAGGTACATCATATTACACCTCTGCATTTTAATATATACACGTAAGAGACCATGGATCAGTAACATTTATTATGCTGGCTTTTAATCTGTAGTTATAGATTCTTTCAAGACTTTAAAATATCATTCAATTATACACATGAAATTACTGCATTTTAACTATTTCACATGATGCTTTGTCACATTAGTAAAGCAAGCCTGTTTGCATACTGCTTTCCTACAACGTCTTGTTCCTAATTAATTCGGCCAGATAAACCCATAAAATGAACACTAAAAAGACATAAAAAATAATTGACCTCCCTAAGGCAACTTTCTTGGCTTTTCTGGGAGGGTATAGATTCATTAAAGTACTTGTCATTACTTGTGTTCATTAAAGGAAGAAACAATCTATTTTGTCATCAACAAACCAAACAAACTTCCTAACCTCTCACCAGCTCCATGATGCCATTTACTTTAATTGGTCTGACCCTGACTATCCTTCGGGCTTTTGAGAAAACAGAGATATTCACTGTGAAGTAAAATTAAGCGGGCTTCCACAAAGCTCTTTAAGTGGCTCTGATAAATATAAATTCAGAATAAACAAAGTTGAAGTAAAAATGAATTATAAGTGACTGTTGGATTCTTAGAAGTAAGAACAAATTACAACATTCTGGAAACTATAGAAAATATGCTTTTGAAAATGATGGATTACTAATCAAGTACCTTTTCAATAATGGAAATATTTTATAAACAATTACATTATAGAATATTTTTAAAATACCTCCAGAGTAAAATCCATAAACGTGAGCTGGAGATGTCACTAATATATGAAAGTTAGCGACTAAGCAAAAGAAAAGCACTAACACAGCAAGTACAAAACAATGGGAATAGGTAAAAATAAATAAATAAATAAAAATAATATGTGGCTTTTGAACACATGAATCCCACCAGGTCCCAGAAATGAAGGGTTTAAGGGTTTGTGTAGTTAACTGGCAGTTACTACCCTTCTATTTTCAGTGTGTAAAACTGGTAAATACGGGTAACCAAACAGCAAATCTAATGCTGGGAAATGGGCTAAATAATCTGCCTCCCTCTGTGCTTGCTTACATAGTAGTCTTAACTGAAAACAAGAGTCAAGGACCTTAAAATATATATTTGTACTGATTAAATTCTTTTACTTTGAGACCTATTCTAATTAATATTTGGTGTACTACTACCAAGTGTCATCATTTTTTAAGTAAGCAAAATTTAAAGAATAGGGAATGATAGTTTAGATCTTAAATTTTCTCTTTTAGCCTTTGAATATTTCAATGGAGAATGTACTGATTTGGGCTCATTTTTATCCTTTACTACCCTTTGTCATCCCCCTTTCTCCCACTTAAACTATTCTTTTTCTCAATAAACTCTGTCTTATGTCGTGGGCATATGTGTGTGTTTATCTCTGTGTGTGTGCATGTGTATGTTTTCCTTAATTTAGTTATAGTTACTTTCATGAAAGTGGAATGGAGGATATTTCCTGAAGCATTAGGTAAATTGCAGTGGCTACACCACTGAAGAAAATGACAATTCTTTCCCAGGTGCTCATTAACTATTCATAATTTCTCAGAGAGGAGTGGGGTTTTGTGAACCACCACAACATGCATTATAAAATGTAGATGGGCATCAACTCTTGTCCAGGCTGTAAGTAGTCACAGAAGCAGTGAATTTACAAGTGTAACGACCTTGCGTTAGGTGCAGATTACCATGTTTCTCTTTTGGAGCATTTCTCCCCAACCTCTTAACACCTCCCTCCCCATTTTCTTTGGACTTTATTCTGCAATGTTCCCAAGCTTTGGAAGAGGTGATAAGGGGGGGGGGGCGTATTCTGCTTATGGCTAATCACTTGTTACTCACTCCTTCTATTTATTATAACCAGTTGTAAGTCTTATGCATTATTCTCCACTCACTACAAATATCTTCTTTGATATAGAAAAAGAACAGCATCATTTTAATGGGTATGAAAATAAACCTTTAGAAAGCAGTGTGAAACAATGTGCATTTGTAAAAACAAAATAGTAGGTTCCTACTTAGGGCCTATGTCTTTTCAGTGAAGAAAACATTTACTAAATCAGACATGAATTCCCCTTTGTGAGATGGAATATAAATCAGGAAGTAGCTGAAACCATTGGTGGGAGATAACAGGAAGGAGACTCTTCCAAACGTGAGAGGCTTCATTTCTGAGAAAATTTCAAAGTTACACCAGGAAGAAGAACCTCTCCATACATTAATTCCCTTGTATTACTCTTGCATTTAAACTCTAGGTAACAAGAAATAGTCTAGTGAATGAAAAAAGAATAAGGAAGACTAGAAGAACCGCATATACATGGTAATAGTGTGTTAATTATACATCAAATAAGAAAAATGTCCATTAATTAATTATAATAAATATTAAACTACCAGTTGTCATTTAAATGATGAAATTCCAAATAGTAAACATCACACATTAGTTTTGCTAAAATTTATTGGTTCAAGATAATTTATTACTTCTCAGAAGTTATTTTAATTATTTCTGACCATGTCATAACTTATATTTCCCTTTTGACAATTAACTCTCAGAAGATACAAAGACAAAACATTTTCCTTTTCTGTACTCAGGTACTTTATAGCCATTTAAAGAATTTTCTTTTTTCTTTATTATTATTAAAGTTTGTTTATTTTGTATCCTGGCTGTAGCCCATCACCCTCATCTCCTCCCAGGACACACTCCCTTCCTATTTCCCCCTATACTCCTCCTCTACAGTCTGGAAAAGTCTACTGATAAGGAAAGTCCTCCCCCACTGTCTGACCCTAGCCTATCAGGTCCCATCAGGACTGCCTGGATCCTCTTTCTCTGTGGGCTGGCTAGGTTTCCCCACCAGAGAGAAGTGAGCAATGTACACTTGCACACTCATACACATCTCTTTAAGATAATGCATTCTATTTTGTTTAAGTTTTTCCGTAATTGTTTTTGTATCAGGACTTAACCTAATATCCAATATTAATTTTAAATCTCTATTAAGAAATAATTTTGAAGAGAGAACTTAAAATAATACAAAAATTAGCAAATATATTCACCAAAATACCACAAAGGTTAAAAACTTACCCTTGTGTTATTCCTTTCTTTTCATTTTTCTCAGTATCTACATGGCTTAGAGTAAATGCTAACATGATGACTCTTTCTCTGAAATACTTCTGTTTTTCAAAATGTAAAATTCATTATCTAAGTACCTTAAATCAAATAGCCAAAATCATGAAATTATCTTTGGAATGTACTTTTTTGTCTTTTGGTGTCTTTTGAATCCAGAACCAACAGTACTTCTTGTTAAATTCAATATCGTTATATATTTTTTTTTAAAATCAAGGTCAATTCACCCTATGCTTTGTGTTTAAAAAGAGAGAAAGAAAGAAAATATGCATAGGAATGACATTTTAAATAAACAGACAATTTAAGGAACATACAAAAGTTTTCAGTGTGGGAAAATAAAATCTTTAGTGGAAGAAATGGTAAATTTAAGAAGTTCCAGTGAAAATTCAAGTAGACAAAAGGGTATGCAGGGAAGGACTTCTGGAGAAATATCGGGCAACGGAGAAAAAAAAACAGCCTTTCTAAATATTATGGGTCAAATTTTTGGTTAAACATGTAAATTAAAGCACAGATGTACTTATAGATGAGATATTTGGATAATGTCATAATGACTTTACTCTCAAAATAAATGAAAGTTGAGGCCAAAGTTCAGATAAAAACACAGACAGGTAAAGAATCGAAGATGAGAAAAGATTCACATGAGTGTTCAGAGCATCATAAGAAAGCAGTAGTAGGTCACATGGGGAATTAGACATAAAGATTTATATTTTTAAAAAAATGTCCCCTGGCTTACAGGTACTGAACCGTCAGCCAAAGAGCGTGCATTGACTGGACTTAGGCCTACTACACATATATATATAGCTTATGGACAGTTTGATCTTCATGAGGTTTCCCTAGCAATTAGAACAGGGGCTGGCTCTGCTATGGATTCAGCCTGCTTTTGGATGCCTAGCTGGGCTGCCCTGTCTGGCCTCAGTGAAAGCAGAGGTACTTAGTCCTGATACAACTTGATGTGCTGGGGTAAGTTGGTAGGGAGGCTCCCCTTTCCTGAGGAGAAGGGTAGAAGAAAAATGGGGACAAGGGAGGGAAGGCAGGACCAGGAGAAGTGAAGGGAGGGGCTGTAAGTGAGATTTAAATATCCTCCCTTAGATCCTCCCAGTTACTCTTCTTCTTTGGGTCTCTGCGATGTGGTATGTTTATCCGGTACTATACAGCTAAAATCCACTTATAAGTGAATACATAACAATGTCTGTTTCTCTCCTTCTGGGTTAACTCACTCAGGATAATCTCTTATAGTTCCATCCATTTGCCTGAAATTTTCATGACTTCTTTGTTTTTAATAGATGCATAGTATTCCATTGTGTAAATGTGCCACAATTTCTTTATCCATTCTTCTGTTGAAGGACATTGAGGTTGTGTCCAGATTCTGGCTATTATGAATAAAGCTGCTATTAACATAGTTGAGCAAATGTCTTTGTTGTGTGTAGAGCATCTTTTTGGTTATTGACCCAGGAGAGGTATAGCTGGGTCTTGAGATAAAGCTATTTCCATTTTTGTTGGAAAGCACAAGATTGATTTCCAAAGTGGTTGTACAAGTTTACACTCCCACCAGCAATGAAGGAGTGTTACCTTTTCTCAGCACCCTCACCAGCATGTGCTGTAGCTTAAGATTTTTATCATAGATATTCTGACTGGTATGAGATGGAATCTAGGAGTCATTTTGATTTGCATTTCCCTGATGACTAAGGAAGCTGAGCATTTCTTTAAGTGCTTCTTGGCCCTTGAAGAATTTTTTTTTTTTTTTGAGAACTCTGTTTAGTTCTGTGCCCCATTTTTAATAAGTTTATTTTGTTTATTGGTGTTTGGTTTTTTGAGTTCATTAGGCATTTTGCATATTTGCCCTTTGTTGAATGTAGGATTGGTGAAGATCTTTTCCCAGTCTGTAGAGAGTCATTTTGTTATATTGACAGTATCTTTTGCCTTACAGAAGTTTTCAGTTTAAAGATTTATTGATTTATTGATCTCAGAGTCTGAGCTGTTGGTGCTCTGTTCAGGAAGTTGTCTCCTGTGCTAATGAGTTTAATGCTTTTTCCCACTTTCTCTTCTAATAGATGTAACATATCTGATGTTATATTAAGGTCTTTGATTCACTTTGACTTGAGCTTTGTGCAGGGTGATAAATATGGATCTATTTGCATTTTTTAAGTGTAGACATCCAGTTATACCAGCACCATTTATTAAAGATGCTGTCTTTTACATATTGTATTTTTCTTGCTCCTTTGTCAAAAATCATATGTCTGTAGGTATCTGGGCTTATTTCTGGTTCTTTGATTAGATTCCATTGATCAACCAATCTAATTCTATGCCAGTACATACCATACAGTTTTTGTTACTGTTGCTCTGTATATAGCTTAAAGCCAGGGACTGAGATAAGGTATTGTTTTTATATGAGTAAAGGGTAGAGCACTGGGCAGTCATTTGTTCATCCTAGCTTGAGGCCGGGTTAGTGGGTAAAGCTGTTTTTTGCCTAGGATACATAAAAATCAAATCAAATAAAGTCCAGTCAGCACAGTGGGAAGAAGAAGAGCAGACAAAGACATGTAGACTGCCATGCAACCCACATACCTGCCATTCTGCACCTTGTTAGTATTGTTCTTATATCAGGCTATTGAAGTACTGATGTGAGGTATTATTAATATAAGATTTTCATAGAACATAGGGCAACACAGTGTTCAAAAATCGAATTTTTGTAGTTTCAATTTTCATAACTAATTTTTCTAAATACTTTAGGACAGAGAAAGTCCTAAGTTGAATGACCTTATTTACTATTGGAATTTTCTTATCCTCATGCTACAGGGATATCTTCTCTCATATCTAAAGAGATTTTTCTTCATAGTTGAAAAAAAATTTCTTTCCGTTGCTTCATTCCCAAGTAAAGTTTATTTTGTATTCTTTATAACTGGGCCAATAAGTAGAATCAAATTTCGGGGTGTTGCCTGTCATCTCACCTAGGAAGTGTTTCTTTCAGCAAGAGTGTAAAAGCTCCTGCCTCTTATCTCTGCAGACTTGAATGCATTGCATTTACATGATAAGCTGTGGTTCTCTGATAAGTCAACAGCTCTCTAAAATCCAAATCTTATCAATTCTTTTTCAGTAACTGAATCTCATAACTGCCAGGAAAAACAAACATCAGATGGCACCACTGTACATCTACCCTATATGTCACTGGAAGTTGTTTTTTTTTTTTAATTTGTGTTATGTTTTTCTGAAATAGACCATTTCATCATGTTTTCTCTTCATTGGCAATCTCAGGCTAGCATCTTCATCTGCCATGAATAAAAATGCTTTTTCTTGCTAGCACATCATTAACGTCTGGTAAGAGTATAATATATTACACTTCTTCTTTGCACTTTTTTCCAAGCACTATTTCTTGTTGAAATGTATAAACCTAGGGAAAACTTAGACAACCACTTGACACCGGAGCATAGATATATTTTATACTGTCAAGGTTACTAACACAGTTAAACTCCACATTATCATATTGCTTTCAGTCCATTTAAAGAAGGGAAGAATGATAAAATCTTTGAATTCTGTGCAAAGACAGAACTGATGTGCAATTTTGGTATGGACACTTTGTGAATCTATTTGGTAAAATAGTGCAGCTTTGCAGATTCCAGTATTACAGTGCTGAGAGTAAATGTTCTTAAATTACTCAGTCACAGTGATTTGACTTAGTAGGTCTAATTGGATGTTTGCATGTAGAAAAATGCAGATAGATTTATACTTATCACCCTGCACAAAAGTAAAGTCCAAGTGGATCAAAAACTTCAACATAAAACCAGACACACTAAATCTGTTAGAAGAAAATGTAGGGAACAAACTTGACATAATTGGCACATTGGTGTTCTGTTGAGGACTAACAGCACAGGCTCTAAGATCTACAATCAATAATGGGACCTCATGAAACTAAAAAGCTTAAAAAACTTCTGTAAAGCAAAGAGTACTGTCATCAAAACAAAACAACAACCTACAGACTGGAAAGGATCTTTACCAACACTACACCTGACAGAGGGCTAATAACCAGAAGATGTAAGGAACCCAAGAAGTTAAACAGTAACAAACCAAGTAATCCAATTAAAAAAAAATGGAGTATAGAGCTAACAGAATTCTCAACAGAGCAATATCAAATGACAGAGAAACACTTAAAGAAATGCTTAATGTCTTTAGTCATTCGGGAAATGCAAATCAAAAAGACTCTGAGCTTTTACCTTATACTCATTAGAATGTCTATATCAAAAATTTATGTGGCAACATATATTGGAGAGGTTGTGGAAAAAGGGGAACAGCCCTCCGTTGCTGGTGGAAATGTGAACTTGTATAAACACTTTGAATATCAATCTGGCACTTTCTCAGAAAAGTAGGAATAGTGCTACTGAAGATCCAGCTATACCATGCCTAAGCATATATCTGAAAGTTGCTCAACCATGAAAAAGGGACATTTGCTCAACTATCTTCATAGTTGTCTCCTGTGCGGATGAGTTCAAGGCTCCTCCCCACTTACTCTTCTAGCAGGGTTAGTGTATCTGGTTTTATGTTGAGGTCTTGGATCAATTTGGACTTCAGTTTGGTGCAGGGTAATAAGTATGGGTCTATTTGCATTTTTCAACATGTAGATATTCAGTTAGACCAGCACCATTTGTTGAGGCTTTTTTCCATTATATGGGTTTGGCATCTTTCTCAAAAAATCAGTTGTTCTTAGGTTCTTGTGTTGATTTCTAGGTCTTTTATTCGATTCCATTGATCCACAAGTCAATGGGAGATAGAAAGGCCTGGAGGGGACAGGAGTTCCACAAGGAAACCAGCAGAACCCAAAAATGGGGCCAGGGGTCCTTTCTGAGACTGATACTCAAAACAAGGACAATGCATGGGGGTAACCTTTAACCACTGCTCAGATGTAGCCCATGGCAACTCAGTATCCAAGTGGGTGTCCTAGTAAGGAAAACAGGTCCTGACTTTGATGTAAACTCAGTGGCCGGCTCTTTGATCACCTTCCCCTGAGGGGTTGCTGCCTTACCAGGTCTCAGAGGAAGACTATGCAACCAATCCTGATGAAACCTGATAGGCTAGGGTCAAATACAAGGGGAGGAGGACCTCTTCTAACAGTGGACTAGGGGAGGGGCATAGGATATAAAGAGGGAGGGAGGGTGGAATTGGGAGGAAATGAGGGAGGAGACACAGCCAGGATACAAATTGAATAAATTGTTATAAATAATAAATAAGTAATTTTTTGTTTTTTTATCATTTATTACAATTTTTAGTTACAGTTTACTTACTTTGTATCCCAGCTGTAGCCCCCTCCCTGTCCCTTTCCAATTCCACCTTCCCTTCCTCTTCTTCTCCTATGCTCCTCCCCCAGTCCAATGATAGGGGAGCTCTACCTCTCTTTCCATTTGACCATAGTCTATCAGGTCTCACCAGGACTGGCTTCTTTGTCTTCCTCTGTGGACTGGTAAGGCTGCTCCCCCCTCAGGTGGGGGTGATCAAAGATCCAGCTCAAGAGTTCATATCAGAGACAGTCCCTGTTCCTATTACTGGGGAACCCTCTGGGACACAAAGCTGCCATGTGCTATATCTGTAGAGGGATTCTAGGTTATTTCCATGCATGCTCCTTCTTTGAAGCATCAGTCTCTGAAAAACTCTTGTGCCCAGATTTTTTGGTTCTATTGCTACCCTTGTGGAGTTTTGTTCCCTTCAAGTCTTTCTATCTCCCCCTTCTTTCATAAGATTCCCTGCACTCCTCCCAAAGTTTGGCTGTGCATCTCAGCACATGCTTTTATACCCTACTGGGTGCAATATTTCAGAAGCCCTCTGTGATATGCTCCTGTACCATTCCCTGTTTTCTCCCTCTTCTGCTGTCTGTTTCATTTGCTTTTCTGAAAATGGAATTAGAATCAGTACAGAAAACACACATTGAGAAACTCCTGTAGATGGAAAACCTAGCAAAGTGACCAGGAGCCACAGAGGTAAGCATCACCAACAGAATTCAAGATATGTAGGAGAGAATATCAGGTGCTGAAGACACAATTGAAGAAATTAATGCAACTCTCAAAAAAGACAAGCCATTCCCGAAGACACCTGATAAGCTAGAGTTAGACGGAAGGGGAGGAGGTCCTCCCCTATCAGTGGACTTGGAAAGGTCCAAGGAGGAGATGAGGGAGGGAAGGGAGAGAATAGGGAGGGAAGGTGGGAGGGGACTACAGCAGGGATACAAAGTACATAACCTATGATTAATATAAAATAAAAATGAAACATAAAACAAAACAAACAACAAGAACAAAAACATAACAGAAAGCAGAAAGGTTCCTGACACAAAACATCCAAGAAATTAAGGACACTGTGAAAAGACAAAACCTAAGAATAACAGGAATAGATGAAAAAGAAGATTCCATGCTCCAAGGTGTAGATAATATTTTCAAGAAAATCATTGAAGAAAATTTTGCCAACTTAAAGAAAAGGATGTCCCACTTGGAGGCTGAGTTGCCATGGGCTACATCTGTGCAGGGGTTCTAGGTTATCTCCATGAATGGTACTTGGTTGCAGTATTAGTCTCAGAAAAGACCCCTGGGCCCACATTTTTTGGTTCTATAACTCTCCTTGTGGAGCACCTGTCCCCTCCAGGTCTTTCTATCTCCCCCTTATTTCATAGGATTCCCTGCACTCTACCCCAAATTTAGCTATTAGTCTCAGTATCTTCTTTGATACCCTGCTGGGTATCAATGTCTTTTGGAGTGTTTCAGAGGCCCTCTGTGGTAGGTTCCTGTCCAGTTTACAGTCCTGGTGGGACCTGATAGGCTAAGGACAGATGGAAGGGAAGGAGGACCTCCACTATCAGTGACCTGGGAAAGGGGCATGGGAGGAGATGAGGGAAGGTGGGATTGAGAGGGAATGAAGGAGAAGGCTACCACTAGGATATAAAATGAATAAATTGTAATTAATTAAAAAGTAAATTAATAAAAAAGAAAATAAAGAAAATGGGAGTGGGGAAGAAAGTGAATAGAATAGTTAGCTGGAAATCAAATCCTTGTTCACAGGCTGTCTACAGACTCCTTCAGTTGCTGCCTTATGCCTTGTTTTTCTTTGCATCCACATTTTTTATTTATTACAATTTATTCACTTTGTATACCGGCTGTTGCCTCCTTGCTCTTAGCATTTCACCCTCATTCCACCTTCTCCTTCTGTGCTCAGAGGAAACACACAGGATACTCAGTTAACAATATGTTTCCTAGTAACAGGAGCAGGGACCATCTCTGAGAAGAACTCAGTGACAGGCTCTTCGATCACCTATTCAAGGAGGGGGCGGGGTGCTTCAGACTTCTCAGGCCACAGAGGAAGATGATGCAGCAAGCTTTGATGGAGGTCTAGGTCCTTGTCCTTTCATGCAAGGTCCTTTGCTGGAGTATCTGTCTCTGCAGGACCCCCTATGCTCAAGATTTTTGGCTCTGTTTGTTTCCTTGTGGAGTCCATTTCCCCTCTAGGTCTTTCTATCTCCTTCTTCTTCCATATTGTTTCCTGCACTCTGCCCAAAGTTTGGCTATGAGTCTCAATATCTACTTCGATACTCTGGTGAGTCTTTCAGAGGTCTTCTTTGGAGGGCTCCTGTCCTGCTCCTTGTCTTCTCTTATTTCTGATACCTATCCTGTTTGCCCTTCTGAATGAGGATTAAGCATTTTTCTAAGGTCCTCCTTCTTGTTTAGCTTCTTTAGGACTATACATTTTAGTATGTTTATCCAATATTATATGGCTATTATCCACTTATAAGTGAGTATGTATGTGTGTGTCTTTCTGCTTCTGGGTTACCTCACTCAGGATGATCTTTTCTAGTTCCCACCATTTGCCTGGAAATTTCATGATTTCCTTTGATTTAATTGCTGAGAAATGTCCATTATAAATGTACCACAATTTCTATATCCATTCCTCCCTTGAGGGACATCTAGTTTGTTTCCATATTCTGGCTATTATAAACAAAGCTGCTTTGAATATTATTGAGCAAATGTCCTTATTTAATGACAGGACATCTTTTGGGTATAGGCCAAGGAGGGGCCTAGCTGGATCATGAGGTATCACTATTCCTAATTTTCTTAGAAAGTGCCAAATTGATTTACAAAGTGGTTTTAAAAGGTTGCATTCCCACCAGCAATGGAGTAGGTTTCCCTTTATTCCACAATCTCTCCAGCATGCACCATCCATTGTGTTTTAAATTTTAGCTATTCTGATGGATGTGAGGTGAAATTTCAGGGATTTTTGTTTTTTTGTTTTTTTTGATTTGCATTTCCTTAGTGACTAAGAACATTCAGTATTTCTTTTAAGTGTTTCTCTGCCATTTGATATTCCTCTGTTAAGAATTCTCTGGTTACCTCTGTACTTCATTTTTTAATTGCATTACTTGGTTTGTTGGTGATTAACTTCTTCAGTTCTTTATATATTCTGGATTTCAGATGTAGGGTTGTTGAAGAACTTTTCCCAGCCTGTAGGCTGTCGTTTTGTTCTGATGACAATGCCCTTTGCTTTACAGAAGCTTTTCAGTTTCATGAGGTCCCATTTATTGATGGTCTTAGAGACTGTGCTGTTGCTGTTCTGTTCAGGAAGTTGTCTCCTCTGCCAATAAGGTCAAGGTTGTTCCCTACTTTTTCTTCTAATAGATTTAGTGTGTCTGGTTTTATGTTGAGGTCTTTGATCCACCTGGACTTTAACTTTGTGCAGGGTGATAAATATGGTTTATTTGCATTTTTCTACATGTAGACATCCACTTAGACCAGCACCATTTTTGAAGATGCTGTCTCTTTTTCATTGTATGGTTTTGGCTTCTTTGTCAAAAATTAAGTTCCATAGGTGTCTCACTCCCCTTTTAAATCATTTTCTAATGCCTATGCATAAAAAAAGTTATGGTAAAATAAACCCAGATATGTAATAATTGAGCACTTTATATGTGAACATTAGATTTGCCATGAATTGTTTGAGGACAAATGAGCAATAACTGTCTTACACTCACCGAATAAACTTTTAAAAATATGTTGCTTTAAGAAGTCTCTAGAAAAATGTCCTACAGTTGCAAAATGTGTTTCAAGCTGTCTGAATTGCGAACTTGCCTCTTTAGGTTTTAGCGTGTGAGAAATTCCTATAACATGTGATTTTCACTTAGAACTCCTTTCTTTTTGTCTTTCTTTCTTTCTTCCTGTCCTTTTTATTTACTTTATGTCCTTGTTGTAGCCCCAGCCCTCCTCCCCTCCCAGTCCTACCTTCTTTTCAAGGGGAACTTCCTTTCCCATCCAGCCCAGCTCATCAAGTTGCACTAGGACTGAGTATGTCCTCTTTTCCTGTTGCCTGGCAAGATTGAGAGGAGATGAGAGAGGGGAGACCAGCTGGGACAAAAATTGAAGTAATTGTAATAAATAATATATTTTTTAAAATAGTAATAGTCTAAAGTAGAAGACAGGTAGAGAAAGCAGGTTGGTGTGCTATTATGCTAGGGGCCTTTTAGAATGTATATTTACACTTCAAATAAATCTGCTTCTTTAATAAGTGTAATTGATCATAGTATTTTAGAATGTGTTTTCCCACTCAAAGATTAAATACTATATGTGCATATTAAATAATCAGAAAACAAGTTCATGTGTGAAATATTGTCTTACTCAGTTATTGATACATATATAACTCAGATTCCTAATCTGCACAGCCAAGATCTGCCATATGTTGCTTTTCTTCTATGTATCATGCTAATGTGCTTTTGTTTTTTGTTTGTAGTTATATTCTACTATACAGATAAAAGCCCAAGAGATGAAAATTCTTGGTTTGGCATGTTTTTACCTCAAATGATATTGAAAGTTGGATTTAGTGGTTTATGTCAAAAGCAGCATCTCTGAAAGAACATAGAATGATAACTTTAATGCTTTTAGTTTGTAGCCAACTAAGTAACTTTGTATTCTATTTATTTGTTACACTATTGGCAGTGTATTTGTGGGGCTGTATTTTGAACCTGGAAAACTACTCATACAAGGAAAGATCTTGAAGAATGACCTATTTAGCATACCTAATTTGATTTATAAAACAATCCTGAGACATAATTCACTTACTGTTAGTATCACTACTTATTGTTCCATATAATGTTATGTATTTCATGTTCTACATATTTATGCTAATTATGGTGGGGCTTTTGTGACCAATTTCTATTACCTGCCTTTGCTCAGCATTCATCATGTTGTAATTTTCTTAATAGTCCATTCTTATTTGTGAACAAACAATATAATATTGGATGGATGCATTTTATCTTGGTTTGCTGTCCATTCTCTGGTGGACATGGCTATGATGTTCAAGCCAATCTTTAGTTTAGGTCAACAGTTTTAAATTCTTTAGGTTGTGTATGTAAAAGTGGAATTTATAGATTGTATCGAAACTCTAAAACTGTTTCAGAAACTGTCCAAATTTTTTAAGCTGGTGGTGTGACTTCATTCCTACTAACATAAGAAGATGTCTATTTCCATGTTCTTAATGCTACTTTTTCTGGCTATTAGTTTCTTGTCATTCTTGTCATTGTTATAAAATGGTAACTTTGGATTTGTTCGGATATGAGCATATTCTATGTAGGCATTCGTAATTTCTACACTTTGTTCAAATAATTATATACAGACACTTTTCAAAACTTATATTGTATATTTTGATCATATTATCAATTTGTAAGAGTGATTCATTCCTTACTAGTCTATTCTGTAAAATATATGATCGGCAAAAATGTTCCATTATTAATGCCATCTTTCAGATTTTAGTTATGTTCACTATCATTTCTTCCAATTTTAATGAAGTCTGAATTTGTCTATGGCTATTTTTTTCTTATATACAGCTCTAGTAAGCATCTGAATAGTGCATTTTTATATGTTTTATTTGAGTTCTGTAAAATTAGGTTTCAAATTGAACTCTTTCATGCATTTTGTATTATGCATGTATTGTGGGATGCAAGAACCTAGTTTTGTTCTTGAGGACATGTTCATTTTATTTGTCCCAACTGGGTTCATTAAAAACAGCACTTTCCCAACCGAATGGTCTTAATATCTCAACTAAAACTCAATTGACTAGAGACACAAAGATTTTTTTTTTTCTGGATTCACAACTTTAATCCATTGATCATTATGCCTATCTTAAAAAAAACAAAACAATAAGCTTTCTCAATTACTACTGCTTTTTGGTAAGTTCTAACATTTAAAAGTTTGTTTTCTCCTTCCAGTGTTTATATTATTGGTATAATTGTTATACGTAAGTATTGCATGTACATGGTTCTTTAATATTAACAAGATAAATCACTTGGAATTCTTATGAGATTTTTGTTGAAATTGTCAACTTCTTAGCAGTGTTAAATATTAACAAAAGTAAGTCTTTTACTACACATGGTTCTCAAACTGTAGGTTTTATCCCCTGTGTGGATCCAATGACCCTTCCATAGGGGTCACATATCAGGTATCCTGGATGTCACAGATATACATTACGATTCTTAACAGTAGCAAAATTAGAGTTATGAAGTAGCAAAAAAAAAAACCTACACACAAAATAAACAAAAAACTAACAACAACAACAAAAAAACCCAGTAGATTTTGTAGCTGGGGTCACCACAACATGAGGAAATGTATTAAAGAATTGCAGCATTAGAAAAGTTAAGAATATCAACTGTGCTAATAGATACTTCCCATTAATGGGTACTGTATTTTTTGTTTTGTATTGTGAATGTAAATGCTTTACATTTATTAAATTAGTCTCTGAGTCAGTGCTTTCTGGTACAACTGGAAATGACTTTGTCCTCTGAATTTTATGTTTAGAATTATCATTGTAGGTATTCAGAAACACAATTGAATTTTCTTTAGTGATTTGTATATATTTCCAAACATCTTGTTTGTTAAAGTCAACAGACATTTAGTAGGTTCCTTCGGCACTTCTACAGAATAGAATATTTTCCCCTACAAATTATGATTACTGTTGGTTTTCTATTTTAATTTACATGCCACTTTGTTATTTTGTTAACAAGTTGCTCTTAAAACTATCAGTGGACTTAGAAAGGAGCAGGGAGGAGATGAGGGAGGGATGAGAGGAATAGGGAGAGAATGCGGGAGGGGGCTACGGCTGGGATACAAAGTACATAACCTGTGATTAATATAAAATAAAAATGTTAAAAAATAATAAATAAAAGTGCACTCTGGAAAAAAGTTTGAACAGGTATACAGATTTTAGTACGTTTATCCTATTTTATTTGTCTATATGAGTGAATATATACTATGTGTGTCTTTCTGCTTCTTTGTGTCGGCTTCTTTGTGTCTTTCTGGGATAGCTCACTCAGGATGATCCTTTCCAGTTCCCACCATTTATCTGCAAATTTTATGATATCCTTGTTTTTTTTATTGCTGAGTAATATTCCATTGTGTAGATGTGCCACAATTTCTGTATCCATTCCTCTGTTGAGAGGCATCTAGGTTGTTTCCAGCTTCTGGTTATTTTGCACATCTAAAGAAATTAATCAAGAGGGAGGACTCTGGCTAAAATGGTCAATCCCCATCCAGAAATTCAAAGCAGATTGACATAAGAAGAAGAAAACAGGAAACAAGCTAGGAGCCTGTCACACAGGGCCCCTGAAAGGCTCTGCCCTGCAGACTATCAAAGCACATGCTGAGATTTATGGCCAACTCTTGGGTAGAGTGCATGGAATCTTATGAAGGATGTGGGAACTAGTAAGATAAGAAGAGGACATGAGCTCTACAAGGAGAGCAACAGAACCAAAAAACCTGGGCAGAGGGATCTTTCCTGAGACTGATACTCTAACCAAGTACCATGCATGGAGAAAAACGAGAACCCCTGCACAGATGTAGCCCATGGCAGCTCAGTGTCCAAGTGGGTTCCATAGTAATGGGAACAGGGACTGCCTCTGACATGAACTGATTGGCCTGCTCTTTGATCACCTCACCCTGATGGGAGAGCAGCCTTACCAGGCCACAGAGGAAAACAATGCAACCACTCCTGATGAGAGCTGATAGACTAGGATCAGAAAGAAGGAAAGAAAGATCTCCCCTATCAGTGGACTTGGGGAGGGGCATGTGTGGAGAAAGGGAAGGGAAGGTGGGATTGGGAGGGGATGAGGGAGGGATTTATGGGGGGATACAAAGTGAATAAAGTGTAATTAATAAAAATTAAAGAAAAAAATTATTAATTAAAATCTAAAAAAAAAAAAGTTTGAACAGTTGTTAAGTCTCCAGCACCTCTATCTTCTCCCTGATATAAGCAGAGACTACATTTTAGTATGAATAATAAAATTAGTGGCAAAGATTTTAGATGTCTTTTATTATGCTAATTTTCTCACTTCTTTTTATAGGCTCTTGAGTGTTTTATTTGAAGTTGCATTCTGTAATGTCAATTTTTTATAAGCCAATTGATATGACAATAAATTTTTAAAAATTTGAATGTTAGACAACTTTCTCCCACAGAGATCATATACCTGAGAAAGCCAACTTCAAATAGGGAAAAAGTTTGTTTCTCTCTACAGTTTCCGATATGTTTGTTTATGTTCACTTACTTCTTCTGCTATTGTATTAGATCTTCAGTATTTTGTTATAGTAATGGCAAATTAATGATAATAAGAAACACTAATCCTCTCCATTTTTCTAGTGATATATTTATTTCATAGTTTGCACTGCCCTCATGTAACATGCTGATTATATTTTCTCTTTTTCTATTTTGTGGATTTCTAAAAAGTTATGTTTTGTCTTCTTCAAATACTTATGAAGTTCAAAATTAAATGTTGATAGCTGTGCTTAGAATTGTGTGTGTTCATTATTCACATTACTAGCAGCAGTGTCTTTACACATTATATGTTTATAATGATACCTGGTATTTTTCATTTATTTTGGTATTTTCTATCATTTACATTTTGTTTATTTTTTAGTAATAATCCAATTAGAGTAATATTACAGTTCATTGTTACTTAATTCTTACTTTTCTTAGTTTGATAATAAATCCATACTTTCATTTTTCTAGTGATAATTTAGTATTTTCCATTCTCTTTTATATTAATCAGTATACATACTCATCAGTTTGTTTACTTTTTCTTTCTTTTTATTATTTATTTATTTGCTTAGTTACTTTTTATTTATTACAATTTATCTCCTTTATAACCTGGCTGTAGCCCCCTTCCTTGTCTCCTCCCAGTCCCAATCACCTTTCCTCTTCTCTTCTGACCCTTCCCTATCCACTTATAGGGGAGGACCTTCTGTCCTATCAGGTCTCATCAGGGCTGACTGCATCATCTTCCTCTGTAGCCTGGCAAGGCTGCACATCCTCTGTAGCCTGGCAAGGTGATTAAAGAGCCAGCCATTATCAGAGACAACTCCAGTACCCTTTACTAGTGAACCCACTTTGAAACTGAGCAGCCAATGGGCTTCCTTCGAACAGGGAATCTAGGGCGTCTCCATGCATGGTCCTTGGTTGGAGTATCACTATCTGCAAGACCCCCGGGTTCCATGACTTTTTTTGGCTCTGTTCTCCTTGTGGAGTTCCTGTCCCCTCTAGGTCTTTCTATCTCCCTCTTTTTCCATAAGGTTTCCTGCACTCTGCCCAAATTTTGGCTATGAGTCTCACTATCTCCTTCAATACCCTAATGGGTAGAATCTACCCTAGCCACACTGTGGAAGACCTATCCTATTCCTTGTCTTCCACTTCTGATGTCTATCATATTTGCACTTCTGAATGATATTTCAGCCTCCACTCTAGAGTCCTTCTTATTGTTTAGCTTCTTAAGACTATAGATTTTTAGCATGTTTATCCTATGTTATATGGCTAATATCCACTTATAAGTGAGCGTATACCAGGTGGGTCTTTCTGCTTCTTGGTTACCTCACTCAGGATGATCTTTTCTAGTTGCCACCATCTGTCTGCAAATTTCATGATTTCCTTGTTTTTAATTGTGGTGTAGTATTCAATTGTGAAAATGTACTACACTTTCTATATCCATTGCTCAGGTGGGGGATATCTTGGTTGTTTCCAGATTCTGGCTGTCATGCATAAAACTGCTATGAACACAGTTGAGCAAATGCCCTTGTTGTATGGTTTGGCATTCTTTATATATACCCAGGAGTGGTATAGGTTGATCTTGAGATAGCACTATTCCTAATTTTCTGAAAAAGCACCAGATTGTTTTCCAATGTGTTTGTACAAGGTCACATTCCCACCAGCAATGGAGGACAATTTCCCTTTCTCCACAACATCGAATTCTGGGCTTACTACTCAAGACTCCACAAACAGGTGGATCAAGTCTGCAGTACAAGCTCCAGGAAAAATCAGTCAAGGCTACAGAAATCCAGATGGCTAGAGTCTAGCATAAGAGTACAGGAAACAAAAACCAGGATAGCATGGCTTCACCAGAATCTCCAAAATATCAATGCATATTATATTGCATCTGAAACACTTTTTTTTCAAATAATGCAATTTTCAAAACAAAAACAATACTGCATTTCTACCACCTGCTCAAATCACTCATGTAATGTTCTGTTATTAACATTTATATAAGTTCACCACCAAAAGAAGGATGAAGTATTGGCTGACTTTCTTCCTTATGTTGGTACAAAGGAAAAAAGGATTAATTGTGTTTCCACTCATGTGTTCCTGAGGTTTCAAAACCCCATGCCGTTCCCACTCCCAGTTAGCGCTCTCTTTGAATCCCACTTGTTTATAAGAGTGTAAGCTCTCAGCAACTTTAACAGGGTCATGCTCCCTCCTGTGGTGATTGTGCACTCCCTCTTTGACCCTTCACATACCCAGTACATTCCTTCTTCTATAAGTTGCCTTGATCACAATATCTCATCTTAACAGAAAAGGTAAATAAGAGAGACACATTCCGAAATATAGCAATACATTTCCTAAAGATATAACATATAAATTAATGGGACTTTTGGGCTCCCTTATCCAATAAGCCAATTCCTCATAACCAATTTCTTTAGGTATGTGTCCTATGATTCTGTTTCACTGAAGAATCTTAACCAGTAAAGGCAGGTACTATGAATTGAAGTTTATTCCACGGTATGCACGCTCATGTTTTAATTTATCATATTTGAATACATTAAAAATTGCATTATATGGCATACTGGGAACCAAATCCCAGGTGTCATTTAGTATTACATGTAATCAGGTAGATACCTAAAGCTTATAATCACAAAGTGGAAAGTAATCATCTGGAATAGGAATTGGAAGAGATACAAACTAGAATATCACATCTAATTGGGCAAGAGTGCTCTAAGTGTGCCTGGTATGATGAATAACAAAATAGACACTACCATAATTAACATATGTCAAAAGAGAAAAAAAATAAATTTTCAGTATTTAAAAAAGAAGTTTTAAGACACTAATATACATACATCAATTTATTGTCAATTTATAAAAACTTGATAAATTATTATTTCAGTTTATTTTACCATGTAGGTACTGGTATCAGTACATGTATTTTCTGGGCCAATATGTTATTTCTGATTTTTATAGATTCTTTGCAAATTACTGCTGGTCATGTTTCAAAATATCTACTGGAAAATTAAACTACTTTTTTTCTTTTTTTTTTTCCAAGAAAGGGTTTCTCTGTGTAAACTTGGCTGTCCTGGACTTGCCTTGTACACCACGCTGTCCTCAAACTCACAAAGATCAGCCTCTGCCACCTGGAGTTCTGGGATTACAGGCATATGCCCCTGCACTGGCCTATAAAAGTACACTTTAATTTTATTTTTTTTAATGGAAAACCATTCTTTTGAGGATGGAGCTCATGTATTAAATAGAAAATGATATGATCTTATCTCCTATTCAGATGTAGCCCATCGGCGGCAGCTCAGTCTCCATGTGAGTACCCTGGTAAGGGGATCAGGGGCTGTCTCTGACATGTACTCAGTGGCTTGCTCTTTGATCACTTACCCCTGGCTAGGTGGTCTAATTAGGCATGGAGAAAGTGGATTCAGGCAGTTTTCATCTGACCTCATAGGCAAGTGTCAGACAGTAAGGGAGGAGACCTCCCCTATCAGTGGTCTAGGGGAGGGGGGAGGGGCATAGTGGGATAAGAGGGCATGAGGGTGGGACTAGGTGGAGATGAGGGAGGTAGCTACAGATGGGATACAGAGTGAAAAATTTTAATAAAGAATAATAATAACAACAAATTTAAATGAAAGAAAACCATATGAATCTCTTTCGGTTGGGATTGCTATAGCTATAACAATGTTTTTTATGTTTGTTACATTGGACTAACTTACTATTAAGCATTTTTATTTTCTCATGAATTATCAAATATTGAATATCCACAAAATTGAGCCATGAAAGGTATGAAAGGAAATCAAATTACTTTGCATTTTTGATGACACATATAAATCATTTAAGCATATATACGATATTCTTTTTTTTTTTT
>CM053745.1:35903968-35921301 GCA_028658305.1 Pachyuromys duprasi | reverse complement strand
TACTTCCTGAATAGAACACCAACAGCACAGGCTCTAAGATCAACAATCAATAAATGGGACCTCATGAAACTGAAAAGCTTCTGTAAAGCAAAAGACACTGTCATCAAAACAAAATGACAACCTACAGACTGGGAAAGGATCATTACCAACCTTATATCTGACAGAAGACTAATATCCAGTATATATAAAGAGCTCAAGAAGTTAAAAAGCAACAAATCAAGTAATCCAATTTAAAAATGGGGTGTGGAGCTAAACTAATTAACATTTTTATCATTTTCTTCTAGCTGTCCTTCTTTCTTCCCTCTTCCTCTTCCTTCTTCTACTTATTTCTATTTAATGAATAGCTGACCGTAAAATTATAGATAAGAAAGCAGGGGCTGCTTTAACCTTCATAACTAGATTGAAATGAACTGAACGAATATCCATTTGCAGATTAACAAACAAACAGTGTAAAATATTTAAAGCTAAACCAAACTTATATTTCACATGGCTATATCCATGTAAACTATTTCCATGGGGTAATAACAATGTTACAGTTTTATTTTAATTTTATTTATATATTTATTTATTAGTTTATTCATTTGTATCCCAGCTGTAGCCCTCTCACTTGTCTCCTCTTAATCATACCATCCCTCCCTCTTCTTTCTCTATGCCCTTTCCCTAGTCCACTGATAAGAGAGGTCCTCCTCCCCTTCTATCTGACCCTAGTCTATCAGGTCTCATCAAGGCTGGCTGCAATGTCTTCCTCTGTGGCCTGGTAAGGCTGCATCTCCCCAGGGGTTGATGTTCAGAGAGCTAGCTACTGAGTTCCTGTCAGAGTAACCCCTGTACTCCTTGTTAGGGAACCCACTTGGAAACTGAGCAATGATGCATTTTTATTTTAAAAATACTGCTTTAATTCCAAAATAGGAGCATTCAATTCCAAACTTACCTGGTAAAATAATAGTGTTTTTGAGTTCTTTCTGAAGAATATATTAAGGTTTCAAGCTATCAGTTGTTAACATCCTTTTAGCCACCTTAAGATAAGGCTTCCAATACAGTTTGTTCGTTTACTTTTTGTGTAAGATTTTATTTTTTTCTTCATATTCAAATTAATCTACATACACGCATGCCTCCCCAACAAATACACTCACATCCACAGACATACACACACAAATGAAGTTACGACAAATATTTTGCTAATTCACCTTTTTGGAGTTCAGAGTAGCTGTCATAATATCAACATCCATATTGAACACATTCACTATATTTTTATTTTGGGAGGAACAAATCACTTTATGAACATGCTACAATGTTTTTAGTGCTCTACTATTTTTAGAAGTTCATGCTATAAAATTTCAGGTCGATTAAAATGCTGCCTTTTAAATTTAGCTCTTTTTTCATTTTTTTCCTAATTTATTTCTTAATTGAGAAGACATCACTAAATTATACTCTTTTCAGTCTGTTTTTATTAATACCGATTGCTATGTTATGAAATACATAAGTATATTTATTCTTCACAAAATAAGTGCAAATATATGCTTTTTCTCCTGTGTACATAGATTACAAGCGATTTAATCTATCAGAAGTGCAAATAATAGAGAAAGAGAAAAAACAACAAAGCCACTTTTTAAAATCCTGTTGGTCCTATAATATCTTATAGCAACGTATTGAAAGGCTTTGCTCTTTATTGGCTAGTTCTACATTCTATTCTCATTTTATGTATAAACCTAAAACTTTGTTCTCCTTAGTTTAATAGCCTTCTCTGGAAGAATGCAATAGTTTTGAACCTAAGATTTAAGCACATGGTAAACTGACTTGCTTTATACCATATTTTGGCTTGGAAGATGCTCCACAAAGCTCGTTGTCCTTGGTTTTAATTAGTGTACCACCTGAGAAAATAAATATTTACTTAATAGCAATATTAATATTACAGTTCTAAAATGTACTCCACCAAGCTACAATATTAGTCTGGCTGAATAAATTTATTGAGTCAGGTATATGCTTGTGAAGTAAGTGAAATTGCATTGTATATCTTGTAACTTAGGCTTTATCTTACTATTGACTTTCCCTTAGCTACAGGTGCACCTTCATGTCTGTCCATAATTATCATTCTGTTCTTGAATTTCCTTACCTATATTTTTACTTATTCTTCTGGAAATCGAGTTGAACTCCTCTTGTTGAGGTCATATTTAAGTAACAGATAAAGAACATTGCTTCCCATCTCAACAGTTAATTTTTTTATATTGAACTCTTGTAATAATTTCCACATAAAGATTGACTTCTCCATATCAGTGGACAAGGGAAGAAGGATAGGGGAGGAAAAGCAAGGTAAGTTGGGACCAGGAGGAAATGGGGAAGGGGCTAAAACTGAGAAACAAATAATTAAATTATAAATAATAATAATAAATATAAATATCATTACTATACAAATTGTAACACACATGTACCTACATACATACAGCTATATGCAAGGAAGAAGGACTAGGTATTAGGGGAAAATTCATATGGAAAAACATAGCTATGAAGAATGATTAACACATAACATTCCTGACATCGGTCATTTCACTGTGTATTCTGATTCAATAAATATTAAATAACAATCTTTATCTGTTTATCAATTCTCAAAAACTGTAAAGAAAACTCAAACCATGAAAAATAATTTCAGATAAACACTCATATGCTATAACTTTGATTGCTCTTTTAAAGTGAAAATAAAAGTTAACAAAGTTCTTTCCATGTTCCCATAAAACAGGCAAAATTGTGACATCCGTGAATTCAATTTATTAATTATTTGAAAATGGTTATCAACTCTACACAGACATTTCTCCTTTATGTGTTTAAGAATATAGTATATAACATTCCATGACAAAGTGAAATTTAAAGAACATTAAGCCATAAATCAAGCACTACAAAAGATATTTTAAAACCAAAGGGGTGAACTACACCCTAGAAAACACAGCAAATAAATGTCATACCACCACAACCAAAAGAAGGGAAACACACTCACAACCACCATCAACATAAAAAAAAACAGGAAATAACAATCATTGATTATTACTCTCTCTCAACATCAGTTGACTACATTCCAAACAGAAAAGACACTGGATAGTAGAATGGATGAAAAACCACAATCCATTATTCTGCTGCATCAAGAAATACACTTCAAGTTCAAAGACTGATATTACCTCAAAGTAGTGAGCTAGAAACAAACAAACGAACGAACAAAAACCGTTTTTTCCCAAACAAATGAACCCTGGAAACAAGCTGTTATAGCTATTCTAACATCTAACAAAATTGGTAGCAACCAAAATAAATTAAAAAATGGGGAAAGACACTTTATACTCATTCAAGGAATAATACACCATGATGGCATTTCAGTTCTGAATATCTATGACACAAATGCAAAGGCAGCAGCATTTGGAAAAAGATACATTACTTAAGCATGAATTACACTTCTTTTTGTGGTTTGAAATTACTTTTTAATTAATTATTGATTACAGTTTATTCACTTTGTATCCCAGCTATAACACCATCCCTCATCCCCTCCCAATCTTGCTCTCTTCTCTCACCTCCTCATATCCCTCCCTAAGTCCACTGATAGGGGAGGTCTTCCTTCCCTTTCTTCTGGCCCTAGCCTATCAGGTATCATCAGAAATGGCTGCATTGTTTTCTTCTGTGGCCTCGTAAGGATGTCCACCCACTTTAATGGGAGGTGATCGAAGAGCAAGCTACTGAATTCATGTCAGAGACAGCCCCTGGTCCTCTTACTAGGGAACCCACATGGACACTAAGCTGCCATAGGCTACATCTGTGCAGGGGTTCTAGGTTATCTGACACATGGCTGTTGGCTGGTGTATCCGTCTCAGAAAAGACCCCTGGGCCCAGATTATTTTATTCTGTTGCCCTCCTTATGGAGCTCCTGTCTGCTTCAGGCCTTTTTATCTGCCACTTCTTTCATAAGATTCCCAGCACTATTCCCAAAATTTGGCTATGAATCTCAGCATTTGTTTTTATACCTTGTTGGATAGAATCTTTCATATTCCCTCTGTGGTAGGCTCCTGTCCTGTTACTTGTTTTTTCCCTCTTCTGATGACCTCCCGTTTGACTTTCTGAGTGAGGATTGATTATCTTACCCAGGGTCACCCTTCTTGCTTAGCTTCTTTAGGTGTACAGATTCTAGTATGTTTGTCCTACATTGTATTTCTGATATCCACTTAAAAGTGAATATATGCCATTTATGTCTTTCTGCTTCTGGAATACCTCACTCAGGATGATGTTTTCTAGTCCCTACCATTTTCCTGCAAATTTCATCATTTCCTTGTTTTTCATAGCTGAGTAGTATTTTATTGTGTAAATGTACCACAATTTCTGTATCAGTTCTTCCATTTAGGGAAATCCGGATTGTTTTCAGATTCTTTCTATTATGAATAAACCTGATAGGAACATTGTTGAAGAAATGTCCTTGTTGTATACTTGTGCATATTATGGATATATGCCTACGAGTGTTATAGGTGTATCTTGAGGAGGCACTATTCCTAATTGTCTGAGAAAGCACCAGATTGATTTTCAAAGTTGTTGTACAATTTTACATTCCCACTAGCAATGGAGAAGGGTTCCCCTTTCTCCACATACTCTCCAGCATGTATTGTCACTTGTATACTTTCAATCCACATGTTAATAATGGGAGATTGCAACACTTGACTCTCATCAATGGATAGGTCATTCAGAAAGAATCTAAAGAGGGAAATAATGAAAATAACAGACTTTATTATTTAGAAGGATCTAACAGATAGATACAGAATGTTTCACCCAATCACAAAAGAATGCTCCTTCTCAGAACTTTCCCCATAACTGAACATACACTCGGTCACAAAACAAGTCTTAACAGGTAAACAAAATTTGAAATATTACCCTATATGTTGTCAGACAATCATGAATCAAACTGGACAGAAACAACATAAAGCCTACGAAGTCATGGGAAGTGAACAACTCTCTATTGGATGACCAATGGATCAAGGAAGAAATAAAGAAATTAAAGACTTTTTAAAATTCAATGAAAATTAAGGTACAACATACCCAAACTTTTGGGACATAATGAAATGAGTGTTAAGAGGAAAGTTCATACCACTAAGCACTTTCATAAAGAAATTATTGATATCTCATATTAGAAAATGAAAGCTTACCTAAATGCTCAACAATAAGCAGAAACAAACTCCCACAAGAGGAGTAGATAGCAAAAAAAAAAAAATCAAATCCAGGGATAAAGCAATAAAATGTAAACAAAGAACAATATAATAATCAATAAAAGGAAACATATTTCTTTTTTATAAAAATCAACAAAATAGACAAATCATTAGCCAAATCAAGTAAATGCAGTCTTACTTAAAAATCTGTTCCACAAAATTGGAAACTCTAAAATAAATGAACAATTTCTTCAATACATACCACTTACCAAAGTTAAATCAAGATAAAATAAACTACCCAAATAGAACAGTTACCCCTAAGAAAAATATTAGCAGTCAATAAATTTTGCAACCAAAAAAGAACAGGATCAAATGGTTTTAAGAAGAATTTTATTAGGTGTCATTGAAAAAGTAATACCAATACTCTTCAAATTTATCCACAGAATATAAACATAAGAAACACTGCCAAATTCATTCTATGAAGTCACAGTCACCCTGATATACAAACCACAGAATGATTCAATGAAGAAAGAGAATTTTAGACCAAGTTTTCTTATGAATGTTTATGCATAAATATTCAATAAAATACTTGCAAACTACATCTAAGAACACATTTAAAAGATCATCCACAATGATCAAGTATGCTTCCTCTCCAGATTCAGGAATATTTCAGCATAAAAAAAATCTTTCAATGTAATCCACCATGTATGAAACATGATTATCTAATTTGATACTAGAAAATTATTTGACAAATTCAAAGCAGCTTCATAAAAGCTCTTGAAGAGATCAGGGATACAGGCCCATACCTAAACATGATAAATTCAATATATAGCAAGCAGATATCCAACCTCAAATTAAAAGGAGAAAAACCAGAAATATATTAGGGAAGACTTACAGCTGATATACACCTTTAGCAAATTTTCTGGATATAAATGTAACAGAAAAAAATCAGTAGCACTCCTATATATAAGACATAAATGGGCTAAGAAAGAAATTAATCACCACCATTCACAATAGCCACAATATACACTATCTTGCTGTAACTCTAACCAAGCTAGTGAAAGACGTGTATAACAATAACTTCAAGCCTTAGATGAAAAAAAAATTAAGGAATATATCAGAGGATGAAGAGATTTCCCATGCTCATAGAGAGGTAGGATTAACATAGTAAAATTGACCATCTTAACAAAAGCAATCTACATGGATGAGATGGAATCCCCATCAGAATTCTAACACAATTCTTTACAGACCTTGAAAAACCAATGCTCAATTTCACATGAAAAAACAGAAACATCAAGATATCTAAAAGAACCCTGTATAATAAAAGAACTTCTGAAGGTAGCAAAATCCTTGATTTCAAGATATGCTAAACAACAGTAGTAATAAAAGTATGGTTGATTGAATTGATCATACTAAATCAAATTGAAGAGACAGAGGTTAATCCATACACTTATACACTTGATTTTTGACAAAGAAGCCAAATTCATACAATGGGGGATAAAGCATATTCAGTAAATGTTGCTGGTCTTTCTGGGTGTCTGCATATAGAAGAATGCAAATAAATTTGTGTCTATAGCCATACACAGAACTCAAGTTGAAGTGGATCAAATTTCATAATATAAAACTATATGCACTAAACCTGACAGAAAAGGATGTAGGAATTAGGCCACAGAGGAAGACAATGCACCAAGTCCTGATAAGACTTTATAGGCTAGGGTCAAATAGGAGTGGAAGAAGAGGGCATCCCCTATCAGTGGACTAGGGGAGGAACAGAGGTAGGACTGGGAGGAGAAGGGGGGCACAGCTGGGATACTAATTTAATAAATTGTAATAAATTATTATGAAAAATAGTACTAAGTCAAAAAATATTCCAACCATTTTGGGAATCAATTTTGCAGTTTCTAAGAAAATTGGAAATCAATATACCTCAAGAGCCAACTATAACACTTCTGGGCATAAACACAAAGGATGTTCTATTGTACCACAAAGAAAGATTTTCAACTCTTTCACAGCAATTTTATTCATAATAGCCAGAAATTTGGAACAACCTAGAAGTCCCTCAACCCATGAATGTATAAAGAAAATGTGATGTAGTTTCACAATATATTATATAACTATTAAAAACAATGGCATCATGAAATTTACTGGTAAAGGGGATAGAACAAGGAAAGATCATCATGAGTGAATTATCCAGACCTAGAAAGACAAACATGGTATGTACTCACTTCTAGGAGCACAATTAACCCAAAACTAACCATGCTACAATCCAGAGACTCAAGCTGAGTAACACAGATAGCACAAGGTGGGGGGAGGGCACATGAATTTCCCTGGGAAGAAAAAAGAAAATTGACATCTTGGGTGGATGGTGGAGTTGGATTTTCAGGGTTGTAGGAAAAGATGGGTTCAAGAGGGAAAATGCTGGTAAAGGACAGAAGGAAAGAGTACTGGGAGTGACAACTGGGTAAGGGTTGACATCTCTGGGATAAGTTAAAATCCTAGAGCAATAGAAACTCCCAAGAATATATGAGGGTGACCCTAGCTAAGACTCCATAGTAATGGAGGATATGGAGCATGAACTACTTATCTCTGGTAACCAGGCAAGACTTCCCAAGGCACACCAACCTAGCCAAAACATTTGACTTACATTTTGTCCTGCCAACAGATGTAGAGGTAACAATTGAAGCAATGGACAAACAATCACTGGTCTAGATTGAAAGGAAACTAACCCTGACCCTCTTAATGATATTCTTCTATTCTTGCAGACAGACATTTAGCATCACTATCACCTCAGAGGCTTCATCTAGTAACTGATGGAAACCCATAAGCAAATGGGGAATCCTGTGGAAGATGTGGGAAAAGGTTTGTAAGAGCCACAGAGGTCAAGGACACCACAGAAAAACATACAAAAATCAATGAAAGGTCCCATAGGGACCCACAGAGACTGCCAAACAGGGAGCATATACGAGAGTTATCTAGGCCAGTAGTACAGCTTTGTCTTCATCTGGGACTCCTAATAGAGGAGTAGGGGCTAACATTGACTATATTCGTGCCTTTGGGACCCTTTTCCACTACTGGGTCACTAAGTCTAGCCTCAATCAGAAAAAAATGTTCCTACTCTTACTGAAAATTGATATGCCAAGGCTGGTTGATATCCATGGGAGGGGAAAATTATAGTTGAGATATAAAATAAATTAATTAAAAATTTAAAACAAAATTATTTTTACTTAATATTTTTTCATTTATCCAGTAATTTTATTTTGTAACACCTTTGACCTATCCTCACATCATAAAACCTACATTCAATTTATAATGTTTGACAGAATCCAATTACAAGAGTTCAGTTCTCAACCAATGTAGAACACACATGTCAACAATGATGCAAAAAAATTATAATCAAAGTATTCTTTTGAGCTTCATACTAGACATAACATTTGCATTTATTCATGATCCTTTGTTTAAATCTTAGAATTATTACATATACTGAAAGGAGAAAATAATGAATTAAAATTGAAAGGGTGAATGGATGCACAGAAGATGCACATTAGAGATAAAAGATTTGATGTCATAAGTGAACTGAACAGCAGAATAGTCATCCAACATTTCTTGTAGATAGTATGATCAATTATTAAAGACTTTCAACTACTAAAAGATGACAGCAGAGATTAAATAATAACAAGATAAAATAAAATGAAACATTGTAAGTTTTTCTGTGGGGTTATCATGAGGGAAGCTGCATATAAAATGTACAGAAAATAGGCTTAAAAGAACCCACATGAGTATTTTCTTTAAAATGAATGCATGTAGTTTGAAACAAATGCTGATGACAGAATCAGGGTTCCTTGATCAGCCTTCCCATGAATAAACGCCATACGCAGTATTCAGAAGAACTGAGAGGATAGTTGATCACAATTTAATGAAGCACAGATCATTAGTGTCAACTCTTGCAAAATATTTCATATCATTCCTGTATATACAAAGCCTCATTGAAAATAAAAAAGGTTTTGGGAAAAATAAACTTATGTAATACTTTTTCTCATAAGGAAGTGAATATTTTTTATTCCTTAAAATTATTATCACATGCCCTGTCTTATTTTAATAGAGGTTCAATGTCTTTAATGTCAATAGAAATAGTTTCTATTTACTGATACTACTATATAATTACACAAGTCTTTATGACTCTATGGCTCATGTTGTTTAGAGTTTGAACTTGGAAGAACCTCAAATAGGGTAATCGTTTGTTGTTGCTGATGGGAAATCTTTCTTCCTGAACAAAGTCCCTGAGATATTTAATTTCCATCATCAACCTGATTTGTTTAAGGAACACATAGCTAAGGAATTAGTCAGTGAAAGCTTAGAGGCTGTCTGTGAGGTATGATCCCACTCTCATCACCAAAGTCACATTCAATTCCTGCCAATATGTCTTCCCTTTCTTGAGGGAAGATTTCCTCAACTCTGAGGCTAAAACTTTAATTTTTTTAGTTCCTTTTTGAGAGGAATTCATTTATATCTAATAATATAGCAAATTATCAACCTATTGTTATATATTTTCTTTTGTACTTTAATGTCTGAGGAAAAGAGATAAAATTATATGTTGATGATATAACAGAGCATCTTAACATTGACATTTTCTGTGCAATTATTTCCATTAATATATATATATAACATATTTCTAATTATATGTTTTATGATATCAAGCACAATATTGCATTACTAAGTAAAACTTTTGATATGTGTGTGTGCATGTGTTTGTGTAAAAATTGCATGGCCAGTCAAACTACATTAAAAATGGAGCTCTAGGAATCTCTCTCAGATATTCTGTGTAGAACGTGACTAAGGCCATGAAATATACGATAAATATACTAAAATTTGTACACCTTAAGAAGCTAAGCAAGAAGGAGGACTCTGGGTAAGATAATCAATCCTCGCTCAGAAAGGCAAAGAAGATGGACATCAGAAGAGAGAGAAAACAGAAAACAAGACAGGAGCCTACAAAAGAGGGCCTCTGAAAGACTCTACCCTGCAGGGTATCAAAACAGATGCTGATACTCTGGTATGCAGGGGTGGTTCAATATATGGAAATCCATCAATGGGATCCACCATATTAACAAACTGAAAGAAAAAAATCACACGATCATCTCCTTAGATGCTGAAAAAAGCATTTGACAAAATCCAACATCCATTTATGTTTAAAGTATTGGAGAGATCAGGGATACAAAGTATATATCTATCATAGTAAAGGCAATATACAGCAAGCCTATAGCCCACATCAAAGTCAATGGAGAGAAACTTAAAACAATCCTACTAAAATCAAGCACAAGGCAAGGCTGCCCACTCTCTACATGTCTCTTCAAGATATTTCTGGAAGTCCTTGCTAGAGCAATAAGATAATCGAAGGAGATGAAGGGGATACAAATCAGAAAGGAAGAAGTCAAAGTATCACTATTTGCAGATGATATGATAGTATACCTGAGTGACCCCAAAAATTCTACTAGGGAACTCCTACAGCTGATAAACACCTTCACCAAAGTGACCTGATACAAAATTAATTAAAAAAAAAAAACAGTAGCCCTCCTGTATACAAAAGACAAAAGGGCTGAGAAAGAAATTAGGGAAACAATACCCTTCACAATAGCCACAAGAGACATAAAGTACCTTGGTGTGATCCTAAACAAGGAAATCAAAGACTTGTATGAAAAACATTAAGTCCCGAAGAAAGAATTAAAAGAAGATATCAGAAGATGGAAAGATCTCCCATGCTCATGGTTTGGGAGGATTAACATAGTGAAAAGGGCCATCTTACCAAAAGCAATCTACAGATTCAATGCATTTCCCATCAAATTACCAACACAATTCTTTACAGACCTAGAAAAATCCTCAACTTCATATGGAATAACAAGAAACCGAGAATTGCTAAAACAATCCTCTACAATAAAAGATCTTCTGGAGGTATCTTCATCCCTGATCTCAGGCTGTACTATAGAACAACAGTAATAAAAACTGCATGGTACTGGCATAGAAACAGAATGGTGGATCAATGGAACTGAATAGAAGACCCAGAAAAAAAAATCCACATACTGGGGGCGGGGAGGAGGGAGATGAGAGAGGGAGTGGGACGGTAGGAGGGACTGAGGGAGGGGGCTACGCCTGGGATTCAAAGTACCTAACCTGTGATTGAGATAAAAATAAATAAATTAAAAAAATAAAAAAGAAAAAGATTCAGAAACAAAAAAAAAATCCACATACTTATGGACACCTGACTTTTGACAAAGATTCCAAAACCATTCAATGGAAAAAAAGATAGCATCTTCAACCAATGGTGCTGATCTAACTGGATGTCTACATGTAGAAAAATGCAAATAGATCCATACTTACCTCCCTGCACTAAAGTCCAAGTGGATCAAAGACCTCAACATAAAACCAGACACATTAAATCAGTTAGAAGAAAAAGTGTGGACAAGCCTTGAATTCATTGGTACAGGAGAAAACTTCCTGAACAGAATACCAACAGCACAAGCTCTAAGATCAACAATCAATAAATGGTACTTCATGAAACTGAAAAGCTTCTGTAAATGAAAGGACACTGTCATCAAAACAAAACGAATGCCTACAGATTGGGAAAGAATCTTCACCAACATGAGAGAGGGCTAATATCCAGCATATGTAAAGGACTGAAGAAGTTGAAAAGGAACCAATCAAGTAATCCAATTAAAAAGTGGGGAACAGAGCTAAACAGAGAACTCTCAATAGAGGAATATCAATGGCAGAGAAACACTTAAAGAAATGTTCAACTTCATTAACCATTAGGGAAATGCAAATCAAAATGATCTTGTGATTTCACCTTACACCCATCCGAATGGCTAAGATCAAAAACTCAAGTGACAACACATGCGGGAGAGGTTGTGGAGAAAGGGTACCCCTCTTCCACTGCTGGTGGGATTGTAAACTTGTACAACCACTCTGGAAATCAATCTGGCGCTTTCACAGACAACTAGGAATAAGGCTTCCTTAAAATCCAGATATACCACTCCTAGGCATATATCCAAAAGATGCTCAAGTACACAATCAAGACATTTGCTCAACCATGTTTGTAGCAGCTTTACTTGTAATAGCCGGAAGCTGGAAACAGCACAGATGTCCCTCAAATGAAGAATGGACGCAGAAATTGTGGTAAGTCATTTTCTTTATTAGTGTTTGATGGGAAGGTCCCTGCTCACTATCATTGGTTCCATCCTTATGTTGGTTGTCCTGTGTTCTATAGGAATGTAGAATGAGGAAGCCAGGAAAGGTAGTCCAGTAAGCAGCAACCCTCTCTGGCCTCTGCTTATGGTCCTTCCTCCAGGTTCCTGCCCTGTGTGAGTTCTTTCCCTCAATGGTTTTGATGATGAATTGTTTGATGGAACTGTCGATGAAATATGCCTTTCCTCTCCATCTAGGTTTTGGACATGGGATTTTATCAGAGCAATAGTAGCCCTAATGAAGACATTCATGTTAATGATAAATTAGCTGCTGCTCATGAATGTTATAATGGTGATGTATGTAAAGTGCTATGAAAACATTATTGGCCAGAATATGTGCTAATACATTACTAATATAATTGTTATTACCTACTGTAAACTTCTACAGCTACCTAGGAATTTACCTTTTGAATAACTCTGTAACTGGTTATTTAAATTATATTAGCTTTTGGTCATATCTTCAAGGGGTTACTTACATTAGGTTAATTGTTCTGGAAAGATTCACATTCAGTGTAGGTAGCACCATTCGATTAATTCGGGTTCTTAAATAAATAAAAGAAGAAAGTGAACTGAATGCTATATTTCTTATGTCTGATCTTCTCAACTGAAGACAAAATTGACCACCAACATAAACTCCTGCTGCCAGGATTTTCTTGATTTGAACTGTTTGCTGGAAGTGTGAACATAAATGAAATTTTTTTTGCAAGTTGCTTTTGTTGGTTATTTTTATAAGACAAATAAATAATTCATATGGTTAATTAATCATTTGTTTTAGAAAAGGAAGTCTGTTACTTCTCTCAGAAAAGAAAAATCTGAACTGAGAAGTAAATGAGAATGAGCTCCTAAATTAATGTAGTAGAGAAAGAAAATATGTTAGAAAATGGAGATACAAAAAACATATGCAATGATAGCTATAAATATGAGGTTTTGTATTTTTAAACAAATTTCAACTGTAAACTGTAGCTGTATCCTGAAGGGAAAAAAAAGGGAAATAATTTTTAAACTTTATGTTAATTAGAAAACTTCAGATACTTGCTTGTCATGACATTTATAAATGCTGTGTTTCTTGTTGTTGTTGACATCCAAATCTACTTTTTAAATTAATTACTTTAGTGTATATTACAATTTATTCACTTTGTATCCCTGCTGTAGCCCCCTTTCTCATCTCTCCCAGTACCACTCACCCTCTGTTTTCTCCTCCTATGGCCCTTCACTCATCCACTGATAAGAAAGGACCTCCTTCCCTTTTATGTGACCCTAGCCTTTCAGGTCTTCTCAAGGCTGGCTGCATAATCTTCCTCTTTGGCCTAGTAAGGCTGAGGACCCTAGGAAAGAGGCTTAGTCTTAATTCAGAAACGCTGTAGGTTTTAAAGCAGTAAAATGTTAGACTAGAAATGTGAGACTCTCTATCATCTATAATTTAACATGCATTTTTCACCAAAAGTTTTGAGCAAAATGATCAATTCTCACTCAGAAAGGCAAATGGGATGGACATCGGTAGAGCAAGAAAACAAGGAAGAGGACAGGAGTCTACCACAGAGGGCCTCTGAAAGGCTCTACCCAGCAGGGTATCAAAGCAGATGCTGAGACTCATAGGCAAACTTTGGGAAGAGTGCAGGGAATCATATGAAAAAAGGGCGAGATAGAAAGACCTGGAGGGTACAGGAGCTCCACAAGAAGAAAAACAGAAACAAAAAAAAAAAATCTAGGCCCATTGGTCTTTTCTGAGACTGATACTCCAACCAAGGACCCTGCACAGATGTAGCCCATGGCAGTTCAGTGTCCAAGTGGGTTCCCTAATAAGTGGATCAGGGGCTGTCTCTAACATGAATTCATTAGCTGACTCTTTGATTACCTCTCCCTGAGGGGGAATCAACCTTACCAGGCCACAGAGGAAGCCAATGTAGCCAGTCCTGATGAGCCCTTATAGACTAGGGTCAGAGGGAAGGGGAGGAGGACCTCTCCTATTAGTGGATTTGAGGAGGGGCATGAGAGGAGATAAAGGAGATAAGGGAGGGATTGGGGGGGGCTAAAGGAGGGGGTTACAGCTAGGATACAAAATGAGCAAACTATAATTAAAATATAAATAAGTATTTAAAATTTTTGAGCAAAATATTGTATTTCATGTTGGTATTTTGCAGGAGTCACTTAAATCACTTATGGTTAGGATTATTATTATGGATCACAGAAAAGTTAAAAACTACTTATTAACATTGATGTCAATATATATCTTAAATGTTAAGTATGTAGGGAACACTTCTTTAATGACCTGATGTCATTCAATCACCATGAAAATATTTATATTACCATCCAAGTCCTCTTGTTTATAGATGTGCTCCCATTTGCTCTAGAAGAAACTGCCAAGCTAATAATATTTAGAGTTATGACAGCATCAGCTGTCAGCCTTCTCTATAATTCTCTCCAGGCTCTGGCAGACAAACACATTTCCACGTGCTATAAAAATTAAGTATCAAAACAATACAAAAATAACTTTAAGGGTCTTATAAAAGAGCCTAATGTGAGGACATGGAAAGTTAATGCTTCCCTTTTTGTCTAAACTTGTCATATCCAATTTCACATATTTTACAAAATATCATAATTCTTAAAAATTTCAGAGATTAAAGGAAGACATGATATTTCAAAAGAGAAATGAAAGCTAGTGGAAAAGAGGCTGTGGCTAAGTTAAAAACTACCAAATATGTTTTTATTTCTTAGATTACTTCTGCATAAACTAGCTAGTACTCATGTCAAAAAGACAAAAATCATAACCAGAGTGTGCAAAGGTCAACATCAGTCATGGATTCTCCCAGGCTTGAGCATCTCTACCTGTATATGAATATTTACAGTATTATTTTATCAGTTTGTGTCCCACGAATTTACACATATAGAACAGATTAGTTCTAAAATTTGCAAAAAGAATTAAAATTAATTCAATTTCGATGAATAATTTTATCTCTGCCTAACCAATATACACAAACTGCCGTTGAAATCTATAATGATTCATTTCTCAAGTTGAAGATATATTCATTTTTTTTCTGAGTTACAATGGATATTTGGGAGAAGAGGATTCATGAACAAAATTATGTTATCCTTGAGCCAAAGGTAAATTAGCCTTCATAGACAATTGATTATGTAAATTTTAGACAATTTTTGGAGTGATCTTGCCTTCTCTCAGCTCTTAATAATTTATCTCTGTAAGCATTGTGATGTCTCGAAACCATTCTTACTTTATAAGTTACATACCTCACATATCTCTTACCTATAGATCAGTGTTTCTTACACGTTTTTCTTTTCCAGAAAATTATAGAACCTCAGAACTATGCATTACATTTGTATCTAAAAGTTTTATTTTTATATGTTTTACTGTTGAGAATTACATGCATGCATAGCGTAGATTTATGAAATCTTTCCCTTTCAATTTCTGCCCTCTACATCACCACTTTCCTACCCAACTTTATCTGTCTATCTATCTATCTATCATCTATCTATTTATTTATTTATTTTTGTTAGGATCACTGAGTCCACTTAGAGGTGCTGTTTAGTATGTGCCCTGATATGGGGTAATCTACTAAAGCAGAAGAAGCTTCAGGAAGGCCCTAACCTGAAGGAAACTCACCGTATCTCCCCCACCGGCAATCACTTGACACTTGGAATGAGACATTATGAGCCCCTCCATTTCCAAAAGGCTGTGTCTTTGGCCAGGCTATATTATAAAGGGTTTACTCATGTAGTCACAGATGCTGTGAGTTCATATGTGCAATAGGACTGGTATATTTGCCAAATTCGATTTCTCTACAGTCGTTCACTATCTTGGACTCTTATTCTCTTCCTGTCCCATTTTACATAGTGATCTCGAATCTTGGAGGAGTGGTTGTGATATAGGTGTCCCATTTAGATATGAGCACGCTACAAGTTTTATTATTATTATTTTCTATGTATTGACACATTTTTGGGTCTCTATATTGTCATCTACTGGGTGAAAAATATTCCCTGATGAGTGGGCATAGATTTATTAATCGAAGGGTATACATATAGGATTTTTGATGCAGTTTATCAATGTGACTGTTTACTGGAATAATCATTTTAGTTTCCCATCTTGGGCCAATGACCTAGCCAGGCACTAGTTTTGGACCAGTCGTCACTTCTTGCATAGCAGGATTTATATCTAATCATAAAGTGACTGGCTCCTCCCATAATATTTTTGATAATATTGTACAACTAGACATACATCATCAGGTTACTCATGTTGTAATTCACAGTGTCCATAGCTGGTCAGACTTATGATTACTTTTTCCCACAGGGTTCATGCATCAAAATTTTCTGCACAATAAAAGCTATAACTTGGGATGAAGCTCCCAGGTCAGTATCGGCTTGCTTCCCCCATTTCCCATGATTCAAATGCAAGATGTTTCATCAATATGGTCTTATCATCAAGTCTAGAGAATAAAGAAAAGTGGTAACAATGACCTGCAGTATTTGGAGGGATGCCTGGGACACCAATGACCAAGAAATAAAAAGGATGTAACAAAGATCTGAAAATCTGACTTAAGGTATGGGTTCTACAAGAGGTTGAGGAAGGGGAAATATAATTAAGTGATGTTATGTGAGGAAAAAATGTTCCTTTTCAATACAAGGGGAAAAGAGAGGACCAAGAAGAAAACTTTGTGGTTATTTGCCCTGAAAATATAGCTGCCTGGGAATAAAGGAATAACGGATGGATTGGTATTTCAATGTATTTTAAATGAATATTTTTGATAATAATGTGGTGAGCTTATTAAAATAGAGTATATTTCAAAAGGTAAAGACAGCTCAACTTAATTACATAGAGTGATCTCTCTCTCTCTCTCTCTCTTCTCTCTCTCTGTCTCTCTGTCTCTGTCTCTGTCTCTGTCTCTGTCTCTCTCTCTCTCTCTCTCTCTCTCTCTCTCTCTGT
>CM053745.1:35878986-35903468 GCA_028658305.1 Pachyuromys duprasi | reverse complement strand
TGGGGCCATGGTGTCCTGATTTTTGTTGGGTGAGTTCTTTCGTCGATTTCTGGGCATTTGTTTATATATAATCAGGGAGCTGTTTGTGCTTTAATGCTGTACTTTAGTCTGAATCTGTCAATCTCTTGTGTCAGGAGTATTCTTCAAGAAGATCAGGGATTTCTGCTGGTTTGTGGTTTGTGTTGTGTCTCAGTTGAACTCTGTTGTGGGCTCTGTGTGTCCAGCTTCGTGCTCTGTGCTAGAAGCTGTGAGCACTGCAGGCTGGTCACCCCTCTGGTCTGGAGTCTTTACTCCTCACTCTGTGCTAGAGTCTGAGTGTCCAGGTTTGAGATGTCAGCTGGGGGCTATGCACTCTGCCCTTGGCTTGCTGCTAAGGGCTCTTCCCTGCAATGGAGATTTGGTGCCTCCTTCATTGCCAGGGGCTGTGCACCACGGTCTGAGATGATATTTGGGCACACACAGTGGGTTTGGGTTGGTGTGCATCTGCTGTATGCAGGCCTGTCTGAAATGGTGCCCGAGGCCTTTTCTGCCTGGCCTGTGGACAGACACCGAACTGGGGTTTTTGCTGGCAGATCCATGCAGCTTTCGCCCTCAGTGTGCGGTCTGGTCAAGATGGTCCCCAGATCCTCTCAGTCTATGGTGGTTCTGGCGATTGGTGCGTGCCCGCCGCACACCCGTGGGTTGAGGCAGAACTCGGGTTCCTCCCAGACCAGCCGGTGGACTCACACACTGACTGAGTTTTTGCTGGTGGAAGGGTTCGGCGTGTGCCCGGCAGTGTGCGGACTGGTCAAAATTGTCCCCCAATCCTCACAGTCTGGGGTGGTTCTGGTGATTGGTTTGAGCCTGCAGCACACCTGTGGGTTGAAGCAGAACCCGGGTTCAGTGTGCGCTAGCAGTGTGCAGTTCAGTGATAATGGCACCCAATATCATGCAATTTTATAACTATTGTTCTGTAGTAGAGCTTGAGGTCAGGGATGGAGATACCTCCAGATGATCTGTTGTTGTACAGGATCGTTTTGAAGATTCTGTTTTTTGTTGTTGTTGTTTTTGTTGTTGTTGTTGTTTGTTTGTTTGTTTCTCCATGTAAAGTTTGTTTCTCCATATGAAGATAATTTTTTTGAAGGTCTGTAAAGAATTGTGTTGCTATTTTCATGGGAATTGCATTGAATCTGTAGATTGCTTTTGGCAGAATGGCCATTTTCACTATGTTAATCCTACCAATCCATGAGCATGGGAGGTCTTTCCATCTTCTGATATCTTCCTCAATTTCTTTCTTCAGAGATTTGAAGTTTTTCTCAAGCAGATCTTTCACTTGCTTGATTAGAGTCACCCCAAGGCTTGTTATGTTATTAGTAGCTGTTGTGAAAGGTGTTGTTTTCCTAATTTCTTTCTTGGCCCTTTTGTCATTGGTATACAGGAGGGTTTTTGATTTTTTAGTTGATTTTATATCCAGCCACTTTTCTGAAGGTGTTAATCAGCTAAAGGAGTTCTCTGGTAGAATTTTTGGGGTCACTCATGTATATTATCATATCGTCTGCAAATAGTGATACTTTGACTTCTCCGTTTCCAATTTGTATCCCTTGATCTCCTTTAGTTGTCTTATTGCTCTAGCTAGGACTTCAAGTACTATGTTGAAGAAATATGGAGACAGTGGGTATCCTTGCCTTGTCCCTGATTGCAGTGGGATTGATTTAAGTTTCTCTCCATTGAGTTTAATGTTGGCTATAGGCTTGCTGTATATTGCCTTTACTATGCCTTGTATCCCTGATATCTCCAAAACTTTAAACATAAATGGGTGTTGGATTTTGTCAAATGCTTTTTCAGTGTCTAGGGAGATGATCATGTGGTTTTTCTCCTTCAGTTTGTTTATGTAGTGGATCACATTGATGGTTTTGCATATATTGTACCACCCTTGCATGCCTAGGATGAAGCCTACTTGGTCATGGTGGATGATATCTTTTATGTGCTCTTGGATTCGGTTTGCAAGTATTTTATTGAGTATTTTTGCATCCCTGTTCATAAGAGAGATAGGTCTGAAGTTCTCTTTTTTGGGGTATCTTTGTGTGATGTAGGTATCAAGGCGACTCTGGCTTCATAGAATTAGTTTGGTTATGTTCCTTCTGCTTCTATTTTGTGGAATCGTTTAGAGAGAATGGGAGTTAGAACTTCTTTGAAGGTCTGGTAGAATTCTGCACTGAATCCATGTGTTCCAGGGCGTTTTTTGGAAGGGAAGCTGTTGATGACTGCTTCTATTTCCTTGGGGGAGATAGGTCTATTCAGTCTTTCTACCTGGTCTACTTAGTTTAGATAGATGGATTCTATCAAGGAAATTGTCCATTTCATTTAGATTTTCAAATTTTGTGAAATATAGGCTTTTATAGTAAGACCTAATGATTGTTTGGATTTCCTCAGTTTCTGTACTTATGCCCCTGTTTTCACTTCTGATTTTGCTGATTTGAATAGATTCTCCCTGCTTTTTTGTCAGTTTGGTTAAGTGCTTGTCTATCTTGTTGATTTTCTCAAAGAACCATCTCTTGGTTTCATTGATTATTTGAATAGTTTTATTTGTTTCTAATTGTTTGATTTGAGCCCTGAGTTTGATTATTTCCAGCTGTCTGCTCCTCTTGGGTGTATCTGCTTTTATTTCTAGGGCTTTCAGTTAGGCCATTAAGTTGCTTGTATGAGATATCACAAATTTCTTCTTGAAGGCACTTAGTGCTATGAACTTTACTCTTAGCACTGCCTTCATTCTGTCCCATAAGTTTGGGTATGTTGTGCTTTCATTTTCATTGAATTCTAGGAAGTCTTTATTTTCTTTATTTCCTCCCTAATGCAACTGTCATTGAGTAGCAAGTTGTTCAGTTTTCACATATGTGCAGGCTTTTTGCTGGATTTGATGTTGTTGAGGTCCAGCTTTAGACCATGATGGTCAGATAGGATACAAGGGATCTGAGGCTTGCTTTGTGACCAACTATATGGTCTATTTTGGAGAAGGTTCCATGAGGTGCTGAAAAGAAGGTATATTCTTTTGATCTTGGGTGAAAAGTTGTCTAGATATCTGTTAGGTCCATTTGATTTAGGGCTTCCTTTAGTGCCCTTGTTTCCCTGTTTTACTTCTGACTGGAGGATCTGTGCCTTAGTGAGAGTAGAGCATTGAAATCTCCCACTACTAAGGTATTGGGATCAATGTGTGATTTCAGCTTTAATAATGTTTCCTTTACAAATGTAGGTGGTCTTCTATTTGGAACATAGATATTCAAAATTGTGATGTCCTCCTATTGGAATTTTCCTTTGATGAGAAGGAAGCACCCCTCCTCATCTTTCTTGATTAATTTTGGTTGAAAGTCTATTTTATTAGATACTAGGATTGCTATCCCAGCTTGTTTTCTGGGTCCATTTGCTTGAAAAACATTTTTCCAGCCCTTTACTCTGAGATAGCATTTCTTAATTTGTTTTTGTTGCATAGGTGTGTTTCTTGAATGCAGCAGAATGTTGGATCCTTTTTCTGCAAGCATTCTGTTAGTCTGTGTCTCTTTATTGGAGAGTTGAGTCCGCTGGTGTTGATAGATAATAGTGACCAATGACTGTTAGTTCCTTTTATTGTGGAGTTGGTGGTCTTACTATGATTCATTGCTTTTTTTTTTCCTTTTTTGTTCGGAAATTATCTGTATCATATATTTTCTTTGATGTAGTTGTTTTCATTGGATTGGCAACCAAGGTCGCTGCTCTGGTCTGGAGGCTCTGCACTCTGATCTGGGCTGGTAACTAAGGACTTTGCTCTGGGTCGGAGGCCCAGTGCCTCATCCTGATCCAGAGACCAGGTACCCCAGGCTGGGGTGCCTGCTTGGGGCACCTCAGTCTGGACTGGAGTCCATGTGTCCCAGTCTAGGATGAAAGCTGGAGATGATTTGGAGGCTGAGTGCTCAGATCTATGCTGGCAGATGTGTACCTGCCAGTCACCAGGACCCTTTCCAGAGATGGACTGGGTGATGTGAGGACCCTCCCTGTTGATTTCCTCACTGTAGGACCTCCTCTCACCTGGCACTCACAAATGCTAGTGTTTTAGGTCCCAGAGTTCAGTCTCCTGGTCGCTATGCTGACACAGCTGTTCCACCCCTCAGACACAGTGTCCTCCCAGGGCTGCCATCTTGGATCTCCCAAATACATGTTTTTTATATTTCAAACAAATACTACTAAGGATTTATCCTGAATAATAATATGACAGTCAAGATATGTAACAGACAAAAAAATTAATAGAATTAATACTTCTGGAAAAATAGATATTTATGCAGTGTATTTTGTCAGTAAACTTCTATAAGCTTGATGGTTAGAAAGCCTATTCTTTATAAAGCATGACAACAAAAAGATAATAAAACAAATTTGATGTAGAAACCCTTAGCAAAACTTTACCACTGGAGATGTTTACACTTTTTTATATTGAAAATCAACAGGAGAAAGCACTTCAATGATCTAGTGGAATATTGGACAATTACTTGATATCAAATTAATTTAACTTAATTTTTCTGGGGGAGGACATGTTTTTTTATTTTACTGAAAATATTTTTTCTTGTCCAATATATCTTGATTACAGTATTCTTCCTAATTTCTCCCTGCCTTGCCTCCCCTTCAGATTCATTCCCTTTATGACTATCATTAAAAAAGACCAAACTTCTATTAAATAACAACCAAACATGACAGTAGAGAATAAAATAATATGGAAGAAGAAGCACTCTTTTATCAAAGTTGGACTTGGCAATCTAAGTAGTAGGAAAAGAGTCAAAAGAACAGGCACAGGAGTCAGGAACACTTTTGTTCTCACAATCAGGAGTCTGAATAAAAATATTATGCCAATAAGTATAACATATAAGCAGAGAACCTGGTCTGGACTCCTATAGGCTGCGTGCTCTCTGCTTCATGCTCTGTGAGCTCCTATATACCTTGCTTAGTTGATGCAGGGCATCTTATTTTTCCATTTTCCTCTACCCACTTTGGCTCTCACATTCTTTATGCCAATTCTTCTATGGGATTCTCAGGAACACCTTTCTAAACTGATTCAGAGGGTCTTAGTCTTGCTTTTCCCTCTACCTACTTTGGCTCTTACAGTCTTTCCACCTGCACTTCCATGGGATTCCAAAAGCTCAGTGGGGGAAGATTTGATGAATATTTCCAATTAAGACTCTTTCTCGGCTACAGAGGTGGCTCAGCAGTTAAGAGCACTGACTGCTCTTCCAGATGTCCTGACTTCAATTCCCACCAGCCACATAGTGGCTCACAACATCTATAATGAGATTTGATGCACTTTTCTAGTGTGAAGGTGTACATGCAGACAGAATATTGTATACATAATAAATAAATAAATCTTAAAAAAATAAATATTCTCTACCTCCTGTTTCTCTGTGGGATTTTTCTTCTGTTTCCTTCTGCTACAGGAGGAATCTTCTACAATAATCTTGGATAAGGAAATAATATGTGAGTATTACATCATTAAGAATCATTGTATTGGTTTTTTTTTTTTTTAATACCAGCAGTTTGGGCTTTCATCCTAGGTCTCTAGGCTGTCTAGTCTCTGGTTCTTGGTTCCTCAAGCAGTATTAGGTGGGAGTTTTTTCTTGTGGAGGGGGCCTCACGTCAAAGAAAATATTGGCTATTCTGTGCCATCACTGTCCTATTTAGATAATGCGTATATGTTATAGTCACACGAATGAACATTATAAAAACTTGGTGAACAGGACATTTGTCATGAAGAAAGCTTCCTTAATTCCACTACACTTCTCTAGCATTATCATACTCCTTTTTTCTTAGCAAATAGTCTGAAGGAAATAGTATCGTATATTTAGGTACCTGAACTTGTTTTTAAAAGCTGGCTTATACTGGACCACCTAGTGTTAACTCATGAGAAGTACTCTCATAAACCCAAACTGATTTTTGGGTTTTGTTTTTTTTTTTTTTTTTTTTTTTTGCTAAAGTCAAGAGTTTCTAATTTATGCTTAATATTACCAGAAAAAAGTATTTCCTCAGACACTATTACGTTGTTCATTTTGAACTATATTTGAAGTTCTTTACTTCCTTTCTCTAGGTCTCAAATGAAATTTTTGATTAGACAATTTGCTAAGCACTTAAATGCATGCACTTTTATTTTCCTTTTATTTCCAATCAAGCAGAAAGTAGAAAGCAATCACTTAATGAGAACATAACCCACTCAGTCCTTAAGGTTCGCACTGACTACCTCTGCATCAGCCTTAACGTGTGAGAGCATCCATTTTCTGACTATCTCATATCTCATGGACTGTAACTTCCAGCCCATTATGAAGATTGCTTCTGCCCTTGCTGATCCTAATCCCATTTATATTAACCATGATTCAGCTTGGCTCAATTTCCTAACAAAATAATTCAAGGACAAATTTGTTCCTAAGGCCCAAATACATACACTCAGTGGAAGAAATATAATTCATTTATAAATAAACATTTCAATATTAAGAGATTGGCATAAATAAAAAAATTCAAAGTGTGCAACTGCTTGACTGAACAAAATGTTTGAAAGTTGAGAGCCCATTAAGTAATCAATGTATTCATTCCTCACACTTCATCACTGCAAGAGTCAGAACAATTGATTCAACCTGGGACAAATGTTCACCATTATCCGGAAATTTGCCTTCAATTCTTTCTGCCTCCTGCTAAGTAGATGAAAACTTTTAAACCCCCTGAGAAGGAAAGGGCTGTACTAAGGTGAAACTTTTATCAATACGTCAAAGAGAAAAGGATAGTAGAACATAAAATGCAAATAGATCAAATGGCATATTGGACAACATTTGAATTATTAATATTTTTGTGGATTCCAAGATGCCAGTGTGCAAAACTAATTAAAGATGAAAAGATAAAGTTTTTAAATACTTATTTTTCTTAAGTTCAACAAATTTTATTGATATGTCATAAATAGTGTAATGTTAAAATATGAGGTTCTTTTAACCAACATGTAAACAGCATGTGTGTGTAAAATGTACCCCCCAAGAATTGAAAAAACTTCCCACTTTGCAACTCAGCTGGTCTTTATGTAGCTATAAAGACCAGGCTGAACTTAAACTCATAGAGATCTTCTAGCCTCTGCCTCTCCAGTTACGACATTAAAACCATACGTACCACATGACATATTTTTATTTTTAAAATAATAATAAGAAAATAATTATAAGGCATATTTTCCCACTGAGGTACATACATGGTACCTTTATGTTAATAATAACAAAATGTCTTCTGAGGGAAAGGAATGATCAGTGATACAATAGGGAATAGTATCTCGACACTGGGAGGTAAGTTAGAAAGGTTAATAGAGAATTGAAGAGAACAAAACGTGAATATTAATGAGATCCTTCATCTCTAATGAAGGTATTCATATTATTGTTTGGCATTTAGGAATGAGTGCCATATTTAGCTCCAAAAGTTTACTTGGCTTTTCTGAACAGAATTCCAAGAGAGCAGGAGCAGTGGATATAAAGAAGCCACAGCTGTTCTATGGTTAATATGCCCTAATGGGTGGCCCCATAGACATGTTCACTTAGACAATACTATTTGGAGTTGGGGGTTGGTGGGGGTGAGATTGACTATGGGAATAAGAGTAAGTATAATTGATCCTTGTGGAGATCCTGTCCTTTCCAGGTCATACTAACTCACCCTTGTTTCATATTCCCTGCACTCTGCCAAAGGTTTGGTTATGAGTCTCACCATCTGCTTTGACACACTTCTAGTCAGAGTCTTTCAGGGACCCTCTGTGGTAGGATCCTGACCTGTTACTTGTTTTTTCCTACATCCCATTTGTCTTTCTAAGTAAGGATTGATCATCTTGCCTCGGGTCCTCTTTCTTGTTTATCTTGTTTAGGTGTATAGATTTTAGTATTTTTATAGTATCTTATAGGTCTAGTACCCACGTCTAAGTGAGTATGTATCATCTGTGTCTTTTTGCTCCTGGGATACCTCACTTAGTATGATATTTTCTAGATCTCACAATTTGCCTGCAAATTTCATGATTTCCTTGTTTTTAATTGCTGAGTAGTATTCCATTGTGTAAAAGTACCACAATTTCTGTATCCATTCCTCCATTAATGGACATCTGGTTTATTTCCAGGTTCTGGCTATTAGGAATAAAGCTGCTACAAACATGGTTGAGCAAATGTCCTTGATATCAGGGCACAGGGGTCTTTTATGAGACTGTTTCTCCAACCAAGGACCATGTATAGATATAACCTAGAACCCCTGCTCAGATGCAGCCCATGGTAGCTCACTGTCCAAGAGGGTTTCCATAGGAAGAGGAATAGGGATTATTTCTTATATGAACTCAATGCTGGCTCTTTGACTCCCCCACCCCCACCCCGAGGCAAGAGCAGCCTTACAAGGCCACACAGGAGGACATTGCAGCAAGTCCTGAAGATACCTGATAAGCTAGGGTCAGATGGAAGGGGAGGAGGACCTCCCATAGCAGTAGACTTGGAAAGGGGCAGGGAGGAGATGAGGAAGGGAGGGTAGGATTGGGAGGGAATGAGGAAGGGAGCTACTGCTGAAAGACAAAGTAAATTAACTTGTGATTGACATAAAAAATAAAAATTATTATTGAAAATACAAAATGAAAAAAAAAGACTGAGCATAATCAAAATACATTGTTTATCTCTGTGAAATTTTCAAGGAATGCATAAATATTAGTAAAGAACAAATATAACTTGAATTGAGGCTGTATGTGTCATCTTAAATATTCTGTGCGCCATGGCATACATTTTAAAATACTATATCATTGGCATTGTTAATCAAGTACTCTTACAAAAACATTTTAAATAATATTTTTCTATAACAATAAAATCTGTGTAGAATAAATATAAGATTTTATTTGTAAGAAAAACACATGAAAGTAAATGAGAGTTGAAGGTTTTTTCTTTTTCTGACAGCTAATATCCAAAATATAGAAAGAACTCAAGAGGTTAAACACCAACTACAACTACGTAAGTAACCCAATTAAAAATGGGTTGCAGAGCTAAACAGAATTCTCAACAGGGAAATATCAAATGGCAGAGAAACACAGAAAGAAATCATGAAATTTGCTGGGAAATGGATGGACCTTCAGAAGAGATCATCCTGAGTGATGTGACTCAGAAACAGAAAGGCAGGCATGTCATACATTCACTAACAAGCGAATAATTATTAGCCGTATAATATAGGACAGCCCTCTACAGACCTAAAGAAGCTACACACGAGGGAGGACCCTAGGGAAGATGCTCAAATCTCATTCAGAATGGCAAGCAGGATAGACACCAGAAGCAGTGGAAAAGAGGAAACAGGATGGGAGCCTACTATAGAGGGTCCTCTGAAAGGATTTATTAAACAGGGCATTGAAGCAGATACTGAGACTCAGGGTCAAACTTTGACCAGAGCACAGGGACTCTTATGGAAGAACAAGGGAGGGATGGAAATAGAGCAACATGGAGGGGACAGAAGTCCTACCAGGAGACCAAATATCTAAAAGATCTGAGCCCAGGGGGTCCTGCAGAGACTGATGGAGGACCATGCATGGAGAGGACCTAGACCCCGTGATCAGATGTGTCGAATTGGCAGATCAGTCTCCATGTGGATCTCTGAGTGAGGGGAGCAGGGGCTGCCTCTATCTTGATCTCAGCTGACTGCTCTCTGATCACTTGCCTCTGATAATGCAGTCTTGCAAGGCCATGGCAGAAGAGGATCCAGGCAGTCCTAATGATACTTAACAAGCTATGGACAGAGGGCAATAGTGGAGAATCCCCCCTTTAAGTAGATTAGGGGAAGAGGATGAGGGGAAGAGTGAGGGAAGGTGGGAATGGGGGAGTTGAGGGAGAGGGCTTCAATCGTGATATATAACGAATAAATTGTGAAGAAAAAATTTAAAAAATTAAAAATTAAAAAAAAATGAAATGCTCAATGACCTTAGTCATCAGGGAAATACAAGCAAAATGACCCTGAGATTCTGCTTTACACCCATCGGAATGACTAAGATCAAAAACTCAAGGGACTACACATGCAGGAGAGGATGTAGAGAAAGGGGAGCCCTTCTCCATTTACTGGTTGTAAATTTGTACAACTACTTTGAAAATCAATCAGTGCTTTCTCAGAAAATTAGGAATAGTGTTACCTCAAGATCCAGCTATAGCACTGTTAGGCATATATCTGAAAGATGCTCAACCATACAACAAGGACATTTGCTCAACTATGTTCATAGTAGCTTTCTTCATAATTACCAGAATCTGGAATAAACATAGATGTCCCTCAATGGAGAAATGGATACAGAAAGTATAGTACATTTACTCAATAGAATACTACTCAGCTATTAAAAACAAAAGAAATCATGAATTTTTCAGGCAAATGGTAGGAACTAGAAAAGATCATCCTGAGTGAAGTAACCCAGAAGCAGAAACCCAAAATGGTACATACTCACTTATAAGTGGATATTAGGCATATAATATAATGTAAGCATACTAAAATCTATAGTCCTAAAGAAGATAAACAACAAGGAGGACCTTAGGGAAGATGCTTAATCCTCACTCAGAATGGTAAACAGGATAGACATCTGAAGTAGGAGAAGACAAGGAACAAGACAAGAGACTTCTATAAAGGGCCTCTGAAATACTCTATGGAGCAGGGTATCGAAGCAGATGCTGATATTCATAGCCAAACATTTGGCAGAGTGCAGGGAATCTTGATGAAGAAGGGGATATAGAAAGATCTGAAGGTGACAGCAGTACCACAAGGAAACCAACAAAGCCAAAATATCTGGGCTCAGGGGTTCTAGCACAGTGACTGATGAATCAACCTAGAACCATGCATGGAGAGGACCTAGACCCCCTGTTCAGATGTAACCCATGGGCATCTCAGTATTCACATGGGTTCCCTAGTAAAGAAAACAGGGTCAGTCTCTGATATCAACTCAGTTGCAGGCTCCTTGATTACCTCCCCTGGAAATTGGCCTAACTAGCCACAGAGAAAAGATGATCCAGACAGTCCTGATAAGACCTGATAGGCTAGGGTCAGATAGCAGGGGAGGACCTTCTCTATCAGTGGACTAGGGGAGGGACATAGTGGGGAAGAGGGAAGTAGGGTAGGACTAGGAGGAGATGAGAGGGGTCTACAACCATGATACAAAGTGAATAAATTGTAATAAATAATAATAATAAAGAAAAACTTGAAAAGTAGAGGTTGGAATTATATTAATTAGCTACATGTGTAAGGCACAATGGAACTGTTGTGATTAAAATAATGTACATTTCTCAAGAGATATTACATATTTCCATTTTTCTCTTTTTGTATTATTTGACAGTTGTCATCACTATCATGATTATATCGCCTTTACTTCTAGTCATATTAATCTACATATTCTAAAATAACTATGAAACACTCACATGAAGACATTCTTACTATCATATGGACAGCATCTGCCATCATTTTAGGATAGTTTTTTTTAAATCATATCCCCGGTAATGGATAATTGTTCAGCCATTCTACAAAGCAGATTAAAGCTATGTAAAATAATGTGAACAAATACGTACCTGAGATTAATTGGTCTCATGTCGATGTTGCAAAAATAGATACTAGGTTTACCTACATTCTATTCTAACCCAAATTTAGGTTGATACAGTTACAATACACTTTGTTAATTAGATAAGCAAGATTCACAAATGAATAATGACCATATTGTTTACTGTTAACACTTCAGTAAATGGTCTTTATCATGAATATTATCCACTTATAAAAGGTAGTGCAAAAACATGCCTGGCTTTTATTTAGAAATTGGGGGTTGAACTCTACTTTGGAAATCATTTCCTCAATCTCATCTCTTTGTGGTTTGTATGGATGCCTAGAAGACTTGTTTTGGATATTTTGTAGATAATAGAAAGGCTTCAAATCTCTCCTTTAAAGAGGTTAATAAACTTCATTAGTCTATATTTTTATTCTAATAAATGAAGATATTTGTGGAACTCTGATTTTATAGGATATAACTAAAGTGAAAATTTTTATCTGGAATATATTTTCAAGTATATCAGTTAGACAAATTGATGAAAGACAATGTCTATTCTGTTGATCAGAGATGAATCTATAATGAAGTGCTTAGTGGAAATTGCTGAGAGACATATCTCAGGGCAGTTCTGTCTCTGCATAGGTATAAGAAGGAAGGATGATTTTTTTATTCTCTATTATATGTGCAGTATGTTTGAAAGATCAAGATAATTTCTCCAGAGGAAGAACAAGTTTGATGACAGAACTGGACAATACTGATTTTTCTTGTAGGTATTCTTACTGTGTTATTTAAGCTGAGTTCCTAAACTAAAGGCACACTGTAACTGCATTTTCTTATTTAGGTTTTATCTATTTTTCTCATTTTCCATCAAGTTTCTGTCACATTGATATTGAAACAAGTTTTGATTCTCTGTATACTGCTTTTTATGTATTACAATTCTAATCATGCTTCCTAAGTATTCTACCACAATTTATGAATTGAAAGCAAGCTGTTACATAAAATAAAGAATAAGGTACTTTGCCTGGAGAGATGGCTCAGAGGTTAGGACAAGTGGCTATATAGCCAAAGGTCCTGAGTTCAACTCCCAGCAACCACATGGTGGCTCATATCCATTTGGTTATGATATGGTGCCCTCTTTTGGCCTGCAGGCATACATACAGGCAGAACACTATGTAAATAATTTAAAAATAAAAATATTAAAAAAAAGAATAAGGTGCTCTACCTGATTTAAAGAATATTAAATTGATTTATAAAATATAACTAGATATTAAATACTATAACAATATAGAAAAGTATCATTATGATCTCTAGAAATGTCGTAAGTATACACCATACTTACAGCATTAATTATAAAATAATAAAATGATGACCATTAATTATAAAATAATAAAATGATGACTGCAGTTTGATATTAATCAATAGGTAAATACAATAAATAGAATATTAGTTTTAAATGCAAATGTAGGTTGGCCTAAGTGAGCACATAATTAGTAACCTCCTTGGTTCTTAAGCATAAATGGAAATGACTGATTTAGTTATCTCACAGACTTTAAAAGATAACAAAATTGATATGCAAAAAAGATCACTCCCACAATTTTCTATGACATTCTGTTATGTTCTGTTTTTTTTTTCAGAACTTTCTTAACATAATTCATTTATTACTCTGTAACCTATTACTTATGACTCTTACTTCCATTATTAAATCCTGCTCATTTATTAAGAGGTGTTCTTTTAGCTTTATTATTTATTGAACATGAACAGCTCATATCAAGTTAAATACTTTCTTAAGGTTTTGTAGCTCCTGCTGTTTTGAAAAGCTACACTTCAGATATTCCTCTGTCTTTATATTATTGTTTTAAAATGCTATTTTAATCTGCTGACAAAATGTTGCTCAATTAATATTAGATAATTTATGTATGATATTATGTGTGAATTAAAGTTACATGTGTATATTTTGAACTACAGTACATGTTAATAGATAACTAGGTTTGTCTTTGTAATTTAACAGTGTAATATAATATTCAACATATACATTTCATGAAATAAATAAGTAAAGTCATTATGGTTTCTCAGAAGAAAATGTCTCACAAAATAGAAGTAGATAAATTAGTTAAGCAATAAATTACTTGGAGTTCAGATATGGAATCTTAAATTTCATTATAAAAGTAAGTAATTAAGTTAAATGCTACTATCTTTGATTATATTTTGATTAATAATAAAGTTATAGTCTATAAGGAATTCAAACTAATTTAGGATGTATTTGTGAGTATGTTAAAAGTATTCACTAAAATTTGTTTTATATTCTCATATAAAAATAATTTATTAACAGTGAACTTACCATAAGGAAAATAAATAATATAATTAAAACTGATTTATGCTGAAAGTATCTTTAAAAAGAAAAATCAGTGATGACTTCATATTAATTTTCACTTATCAAATTTAATGTGATGATTGCTATGCTGCACTCTGTATTGAAGAACTGCATAATTTCCATCTCTTAATTTATGGATCTATAAAACAAAAATTGACAATGAACTTAAAGATGCATGGAATGTACTCAACACAAATTTGATTAAAAATAGTAAATTATGTATTAGGAATATACTTAAATATTCTATTTTTTCCTGTTCTATCACACTTGCAAAATCATTTGCTAGTGTGACAGATGACTTGTTATAGTTGATACAGGAACAACAGAAAATGAAAGCACATGAGAAAACTTTAGATTGTAACTTGGGTAGAATAAATTATAGGCCTTCATATGTTCCTAAATTTTATTGATATTTGAACAAGTTATGTATTTCTGTTCCAGGCTTTTCATATATGAAATGTGAGCAAGAATTGAAAGTTAGAAAATGATATTGAAGTGTATTGCAGGAAAATCCTTCATTCCCATTGCCTATCTTCACCTGAAGGGGAAACTAACACTCATTAAATATACTTTCAAGTCTACCCTTGAAATAAGGCAGAGATGAAAGTGAGACCTTCCTAGACAACATTTATAAAAGAAAAACTCTGATTTCTCATAAAGAACTGTTCTCAGTGTAATACACTATCAGCCAGTAAAGAAGCAATTCCATTTGACTTCTTCCTTAACTTTTTCATGGACACTAGTTTGTAACACTTCACCCTCTTGAGAAATAAGTGCCTGTTCTCTATTTGTCCCATCAGTGCCCTTTTCAGTGAACTTCTAGCTGATGCCCAGCAAGGGTAATTTTATTTTTATTTTTATTTTTTCAGATAGAGCCAGGAAATAAGAGAGACAACTGATTTTACTAGGGTTAGATCTTTAGCCACCAAGTTTCTTAGCAAAACCACAGTTTTCAGTTCAGGTGCTAATAAGAAAACACCTATTAAGAACAATACTGTACGAGGGAGGAGCAGCCTTGCTCGGCCACAGAGGATGACATTATAGCAAGTCCTGAAGAGATCTGATAAGCTAGGGTCAGATGGAAGGGGAGGAGATCCTCCCCTATCAGTGGACTTGGAAAGGGGCAGGGAGGAGATGAGGGAAGGAAGGTGGGACAGGGAGGGAATGAGGGATGGTGGGAATGGGAGGAAATGAAGGAGAGGCTACGGCTGGGATACAAAGTAAAGAAACTGTAACTAACATAAAAAATAAAGAACTGGGCATTGGATAAGTAAAGAAAAATAAATGTTTGAACACACACCCAAAGAACAATACTGTAACTTTGAAGAATGTCCTCTAGTCTTCATGTAATGAATGCAGATTAAAAACTCAATTAATATATATATATATATATATATTTAATTTTCCTGATTTAAATTTAAACTATTTTATTTGAATTCTCTTTTTAGAGATTTATATGTTTATTTTATATAAATGAGTGCTTTACTGCATGTACGCCTGCAGGGCAGAAGAGGACATAAGACCCCAGTACAAATAGTTGTGAGCCACCATGTGATTGTTGGGAACTAAACTCAGGACCTCTGGAAGAGCAGACAGTGCTGTTATCCACTGAAACATTGAATTTCTTAATGAAATGATTTTTTAAAAAATTTATTATGGCTCTCCAAGTGCAACTTACAGACAAATTACGGAGAACAAACAAAGAGAAAACCTATTAGAGCCAACCTGTGAGGAAGCTCATTAGTTTCTTACTTTATTTTGAGTCATGTATAAATAAGAATATATCTATAATGTTGAGGGATACAGTGTTAATAATATGGAATATAAATTGAAAGATGTAATAGTTATATAATCATAGAATAAAGTAATTGAAGTTTTGTGTATACGTGTACTCACTCACCAAGTTTTATTTGGTACCTGAAGATCTTCACTTGGAAAACTGGTATGTAAAATTATACACTAGTAATCATCAAATTGATTTGTTCATTTGAATTTAACCAATTTACATAATCAAGTTTATAAAATTAAAAGCTAGATTTTATATAAAAGATGAATTTGCTTAATGGGTCTCAAAAATAATGCGGACTCTTAATTTCCTACTTCAAGGGCAGACTAGTTTGTTCCTTAAAGATTTTAACCAGATTACATTTCTGAAAGCAGTATAAATATTATTAAACATAGTTCATTATTTAGTGCCATGATTATAAGACACAAATACATTCAACTGTAGGATTTCTAACTCTATGCTTTACATTTAATACCAATGCATGAAAATATTGTCCTTATGACCACATGAAGTAGATAAAATGTGACATTACAAAAGAATAACAAAATGTTATTTATTTCTGTATTGTGAGGTATTTCACTATTTAGCAAAATCACACTTGTTTGTTGTTTCCGCTTTATAAATTGGAACGGACCTCATGATAACCTGTTATTTTACAGATATAAAGATGAGCATTATAATTTGCAGAATACATTACACTGATTAACATAAAATAATGTCATGATTTAAAATAGTTACTGTTTTAGCATCCTTACTTTTCTATTACAAATATTAATGTATGAAGATTTTAACATGAGACCCAGAAAGACTGTAAAACTTAATAATTATGAAAAGTGGGAAGAAGCAGGATGCTAATTTGTTAGCTAAAAAAATTTAGAAACTATTTTACTATGGTTTACTATGTTTCCCTATTGCTGCGATTAGACGTCATGATCAAGAAAACTTACAAAAAGAAAACATGTAATTAGGTGGAGGGTATTGCTTGCCATTTCACAGAGTAATTCCATGACCATCATATTGAGGAGCATGGCAGTGGGCCGATAGGAATGGAGATGGAGTAGTACTTGAAAACTTAGAGGCGGTTTATAAGATGAAGACACAGAGAGAGGAGGGATCTGGTGTGTGTTTCCAAAACACTAATGCCTATCTTCAGGGACACACTTCCTCCAACAAAATCACACCACTCAATCCTTCATAAACATTCCAACAACGAGAAACCATACATGCAAATATAAGGGGGCATTCTTTTAAACTACCATACCATGTTTGTATTATTGTATTTTCCCATTTCATACATGGGGTGGTGGAAGAAAACCCAAATCTGAATTATCTCCATTAAGCTTTTAGGCTAATTATCTTGCCCACATGATTGTTGTAAAGTTCCACTGAAGCCTGTTTGCTTTCATGCCTGTTAGCAATGATGTAACTATGAATATAAATATGTTTTCTTTTTTTTCTTTCATAGTTGATTAAAGGGTCCCAAGAACACTGATGCTAACATAGTGGTAAACCTTGCTTCTTCTGGTTATTTTCTGTGGGTATAATATTTGGCTTGCACAGAAATGCAACATCTTAGAAGGTCAGATCAGACACTAATGATATTTACTTACTTCTTTCTTTACTTCCTTCCTCCCATTTTCTTATTTTTCTTCTTTCCTTCTTTCTTTCTCTCTTTTTTCTTTCTCATCACTGTCTTTTTCTGTCTCTTTGTTTATGTCTCTGTCTCATTTTCTCCTCTCTCTATCTCTCTCTGTCCTTCTGTCTCACTTTCTGTCCTTCTTTCCCACTTTCTTGCTCCCTCTTCATTTGTTTCTTTGTAATGAAAGTGCCTGTCTGCAAAGAAATTCTTGACCAGCAAAGGCTGTTCTTTTGCTCAGGGACATGGGGACATGGAAGGGCAGGTGTACATGATTTCATTTTCTCTACCCTCTTGCTGGAATGACTCCAAGATGGCTTGGTGAACTCTCTCTAGATATTCCTTTATTGGGCACCTACCACATACTTTTTCAGGAACATTAATAAAATTTTAAGCTTTTCTTAAAAATAGCATTTTTCTTCAGGGCAATACAAGGTAGTGTTGTCTATTTCAAATTAAATCACTCTCTTCTAGAGGGAGAAGAAAGGCTTACAAGTCTCAGGGAACTAATGAAACTAACAAAACTCAGCAAGATTGTAGGAATTCTAACACTGAAAAAACTCAGAAGCTTAAACACTGACTAGGCTCCTCCAATGTTTATACAAATAATGAATTTTTATTCTGTCAGAAGGGAATTTCTTTGGTGAGACTGCCATAAATGAAATGATGTCCCCAGAAATGAAAATTTTATAAATTTTTATATAGAGATGGGTGGAAACCATCTTCTATCTCCAAATGGGTTCTTGTCCCCCTCCTAGGATAGAAGGAACAGCAAAGGCTACAAATGGAAGGTACTTTGTCAATTCTGAATTGATAGCCTTTATACGGGATGAATCAATTTATCATAGCTTGTTGTGTGAGATTTAAATGAAACAAATTTGAACCCTTAGTAACATCTCTCTGCCTGGAAAAAAGCCTCATATGAAGAAAGGCTTTATGAGCCTTCTCCTGGGAAGACATTCCCTCTCTGATGAGAAAGCCCACTGGGAATCATGTTTCTTTGGGCTTCTTTCCCCAAATATAGTAGTAGGTCCTAGGGTTCAGTTGTTAGAGCTGAAGTCTTTCTTCTTTGGCTCAAGTAAGAGTCCTGTTATTGTGGCTACAGAAAGGTCAGATCTATCCAGTCCCCAGAATGCCAATGCTCCTGCCTGCTTCTGCTTGCTACTGCCTAATTGGATGCTGACTGATTGTCCAACCTCCACCCTGCTTCCTTCACCAAGAAACGCCTCAGTGCCAGGAAAATGTTGATAATTCATCAGGCAGCTAATATTTTGTGGGCCCTCTGTCCATGGGGCTTGGAGGAAAGCTGTCCAAAAGCTCTTTATCAGGGGACACCCAATCTGTTCACAACATTATAATGTTAGCTGTTATGCACATTCCAGGGATGGTGCTTCATGATAGATCCCTACTTCTCAAATTGGCTGGCCATGTTAAAATTGGTTGGGCCATTTCTTTTTTATCTGACACCATTTGTCTTCTTGCCATAAATAGTTTAATGTTCTATTCTTCCTTGGAAATATCAAACAAGAGGTAAAATACTAATATATTTCCATCTACCATGGCAAGTGTTATGTTTAAGATGTGTATAACATGAGATATTAGCAGCAGAACATCATAGAAATGAAATATAAGAGTTTTTTAAATCACATGCACATGTTTATTTTGTACATTTACTATATTTATATTTGTTTTAGTGATGGTAGAGTGTTAAAAATCAATTTTCTTTTAATAGTAGATGATATGAAATTTTCAAATATTCTAAATTTTTAATAAGTTAATAATTAAATAATTACACTTTATTCACTTTGTATCCTGGCTGTAGCCCCCTCCCTCATCTCCCCCCAACCCTACTCATCTTCCCTCTTCTCCCCCTGTGACTTTTCACTAGTCCACTGGTAGGGGAGGATCTGCTTCCCTTCTATCTGACCATAGGCTATCAGGTCTCATCAGGGCTGGCTCTATCATCTTCCTCTAGGTCTGGCAATGTTGCATAACCCAGGTGGGGGGCGGTTATTAAAGAGCTGGCCACTGAGTTCATGTCAGCGACAGTCCCTGCTCTCCTTACTAGGGAACCCACTAGGGAACTGAGCAGCCTATAAAGCTTCCTCTGAGCTGGGGTCTAGGTTGGATTATGAGTCTAGGTTGCATGGTCCTTGGTTGGAGTACTGGTCTCTGCAGCCCCCCCTCCCCCCTCCCCACACCCAGGAGTTTTGGTTCTATTGGTCTCCTTGTGGAGTTCCTGTCACCTTCGGAACTTTCTATTTCCCTCTTCTTCCATAAGGTTTCCTGCACAATGTTTGGATATGAGTTTCAGTATCCTCTTCGATACTCTGATGTATAGAGTCTTTCACAGGCCCCTGTGGAAGGTTCCAGTCCTTTTCCTTGTCTTCTGCTTCCGATGACTATACTGTTTGTCCTTCTGAGTAAGGTTTCAGTCTCTTCACTAGAGCCTTCCCTGTTTTTTAGCTTCTTTAGTACTATAGATTTTGCTATATTTATCCTATATTATAAGGCTAATATTCACTTATAAATGAGTACATACAATGTAGGTCTTTTGGTTTCTGGGTTACCTCACTAAGGATGATCTTTTTCTAGTTCCCACCATTTTCCTGAAAATTTCATGATTCCTTGTTTTTAATAGTTGAGTCGTATTCCATTATGTAAATGCACCAGAATTTCTGTATCCATTTTTCATGGAGTGACATCTAGGTTGTTTCCAGATTCTGGCTATCACAAACAAGGTGCTATGAACATAGTTGAGAAAATGTCCTGTTGAATGGTGGGGTATCTTTCAGATATATGCCCAGGAGTGGTATAGCTGGATCTTGAGGTAGCATTATTTCCAGTAATCTGAAAAGCCCCAGATTGATTTCCAAAATGGTTGTAGAAGTTTACATTCCCACCAGCAATGGAAGAGGGTCCCACTTTCTCCACAATCTCTCCAACATGTGTAGTCCCTTGTGTTTTTGTTCTTAGCAAAATCTATAGGTTTAGAATTAACCAAGGACCATGTATGGATATGGCCTAGAATCCCCGCTCAGATGTGGCCCATGGTAGCTTGGTGTTCAACTGAAGACCCTAGTAAGCCGAACAGGGACTGTTTCTGTCATGAACTTGATGGCTGGCTCTTTGACCCTCCCCCATACATACCAGGGAGTAACAGCCTAGCTAGATCCCAGGGAATGACATTGCAGCCAACCCTGAGGAGACAAGATGGAAGGGGAGAAGATCCTCCTCCATCGGTGGACTTGGAGGTGGTGGGGAGGAGATGAGGGAGAGATGGGGAGAGTGGGAGGGAATGAGGGAGGGGGCTGTGCCTGGGATGCAAAGTACCTAATCTGTGATTGATATAAAAATAAATAAATTACATTAAAACAAAGAAATAACTTTGTGTCTGCAGGTCTTAATTTTGCTTTCTGGTTGCCAGAGAAACACCAGTTTCTAAATTCATGAAAGAAGGCAAGGGCACATTTCCCCAGTTTGAGGACTCACATGAAGACAAACAGGTAAGGGGAAGGTGTGGGTGATTTTGAATAATCTCTTTGCTAAATGTTCTAGAATCCAAATTTATCAACTGAATTTCCCACATCTTGTCCACTATTTCTTATCATTTTAAATTGAACATCTTTCATTTACTCTTTCCTGGCTCCCAGTATTTCAGTTCAGATTACTGTAGTTCTGTTCCTCTTGCCTTAGTCATTGATATTTAAGTTACTTTTCCTTCCTTCCTTTCTCTTTTCCTCATTTCCGTCTTATTCTCTTCTTTCTTTCTCACGTCCTTCCTTTTACTTTTTTGTATTTCTTCCTTTCTTTCTTTTTTTCTTTTACTTTTATATTTACATTTACTTACTTATTCATATATTTTGGTGACTCTTGACTACTAACCTAAGACATTACATATAAGCCAATCCTGATGAAACTTGATAGACTAGGGTCAGATGAAAGGTGAGAAGGACCTCCCCTATCATTGGACTGGGGGAGGGGCATAGGAGGTAAAGAGAGAGGAAGGGTGGGATTGGAAGGCGATGGGAGAGGAGCTACAGCGGGATACAAAGTGAATATACTGTAATTAATTAAAATAAATTTAAAAAATTTTAAATAAACAAAATTGAAAAAAATGAGTAAGCCTGTATCTAGATCTTCCTTAGGTAATGTTTGCTGTAAACCAACATTTACTTGTCATGGAACAGAGGCAAATTATAGATCACCAGTATGCTTAGACTTCCTGCCACAAATTTAAACTGCTATGTGACAAATTTGTGTTCTGAGAATGTTAGTGCTTGTTATCTAATCACCGTGTCTGAAATCTTAAAAAATATATATATACACATATATGTGTGTACATATATATACATTCATATATATATATTTGGCAGTAAGTCTCAGCATCTGCTTAGGTCCCCTGTTGGGTGATTCACAGCAAATCTTTGAGGCAGAGCACATGGAGTCTTATTGAGGAAGAGAGCTGTGAGAAAAGGGTGTCATTGAAGGGACAGGAGCCCCACAAGGAGACCAAAAATACCAGAAGATCTGAGCCAGGGGGTTCTGCAGAGACTGATGCATCAATGGAGGACCATGCATGGAGAAAATCTAGTCCTTTTGCTCAGATGTGGCCAATTGGGGGCTCAGTCTCCATGTGGATCTGAGTGAGGGGAGCAAGGACCACCTCTATCATATCTCAGTTGATTGCTCTTTGATCACTAGCCCCTGATGAGGCAGCCTTGCCAGGCCACGAAGGAAGAGGACCAGGCAGTTCTGATGAGACTTAACAAGTTACAGGCAGATGGCAATAGTTTAGAACTCCCCCTTTCAGTGAAATAGGGGAAAGGAATGAGGGAAAGAGGGAGGGAGGGTTGAATTGGAGGTACTTGAGGGATGAGGCTTCAATCTGGATATATAATGAATAAATTGTAAAGAAAAAATTATATATATTTACATATATATATTCTTTTTTAAGCCCTCTCTCTCAAGTATTTTGGTCACATGTGCAAAAGCAACTGGCATACTAAGGTAGCAATTTATTGTTGTTATCAAGGAGATGGTAGCCCTCAGTAAATTATTTTTTATTTTTATTTGTTTCTATATCATTATGAAATATATAGTAAATAACAAGTGGGTGTTTTAAATATATTATTGATTGTAACATACACAATGATGTTTGTAAATGAATATTTTCCGACTCCCTAATTACTTTACCCATTTTTCTTTTATATTTTATATCCTCCCAGGACCATTTGTACTGCAATTATAAAGAAACTTAAGGTATTCATAACAAATTCATGCAGGGTAATTTTAAATGTTAATTAAGAATTATAACGACATCCAGTGTTGCCTTTGGTATTTCTGAAAGATGCTAGCATTGGTCTTCAAGGCAATTCAAACACATACAATGTCATTTCCATTTTATTTCTTTCTCTTCAATATATGAATATTTAATGCAATATAATAATTCATCATATAAACATCAATTAACTTTTTTCTAATTACAATTTTCATGCTATAAACTTGTAAAGTATAATAGTTTCATTTTTCAATGGTAATTTGTCTTGAATGTAACCATATTCTTCCCACTCATATTAAACTTTCACAACATATTAAGAATCATCTACACAATACAGTTTTACCAAGCACTGAAATAGAAATTATAGGATTGAAGAACTTATATTTTATTTTATTTTAAATCGTTTTTAAAATTATTATCCGTTTATACAATTTATTTTTTGTTTCCTGCTTGTAGCCCCCTCCCTCATTTCCTCCAGGTCCCAACCTCCATCCCTCTTCTTCCTCTATCCTTCTCCCCTAGCCCGCTGATAGGGGAAGACCTCTTCCCCTACTGTCTTACCCTAGTCTATCAGGTCTATGAGGATGGGGTGGGAGCGCAGAGGCCAATGAACAAGGTCCTTACCACTAGCACTTTTAGCACCCAGGTGGTGTGACACCCGTGGTGGTGCCAGCAGAGCCTTTGCTTAGAGCGGCTTTTGGAGGGCTTGGGCCCCTGGAGGGCATGAGGTAGAGGACCAGCACACTCAGGTTATGATCAAAAGTCCTTACATCTGTCTTACCTCCTCAAGCCTCATGGAGAAGGGGTAGTGTGGTGATGCAGGGACCAGGTAGAGGGTGGAAAGCATCTTAAGGGGCCATGATGAAAGGGTCTTGCATTCTGGTTCATAAAGCCTGAATGCTGGCAGGAAAGGACAGGGCTGGCCAGTGGAAGTATCCAAAGAGACAAAGCTAAGCCTGGAAAGATGACTCTGAATTCCCTCCCTGGAGCCCACCTGGTAGAAAGCAAGAAATGACTCCTAAGAACTCTCTGAAATTCACTCATGTGCTAAGGCACACCCACTCACACAGTAGACACACAGACAATAAATAAATGAAAGGTAGAAAAGAATAAAGGCCCATTACCTGTCATACCTTGAGCTCTGCTCCAGTGTGTAGAAAAGCAGTGGTAAGTGGCAGGGCACTGATATATTCTGTTTTATTAAACACTTTTCTAGTCTTATTTTTTTAATTAATTTATTTTTATATCAATCACAGGTTAGGTACTTTGCATCCCAGGTGTAGTCCCCTTCCTCATTCCCTCCTACCATCCCACTCCCTCCCTCATCTCCTCCTCGCCCCCTCCAAGTCCACCAACAGGGGAGGACCTCCTTCCCTTCCATCCAACCCCAGCTCATCTTGTCTCCTCAGGGCTGGCTGCAATGTCGTCCCCTGGGATCTAGCCAGGCTGTTACTCCCTGACATGTATGGAGGAGGGTCAAAGAGTCAGCCATCAAGTTCATGACTGAAACAGTCCCTGTTTCCCTTACTAGGGTCTTCAGTTCGACACTGAGCTATCATGGGCCACATCTGAGCGGGGATTCTAGGCCATATCCATATATAGTCCTTTGTTGGAGAAACTGTCTCATATAAGACCCATGTGCCCTTCTCAGTTTGGTCTTTGTGGAGCTCTTGTTCTCCCCAAGTCTTACTAATATCCCCTATTTTTATTATTACTTCCCGTCCTCTGCCAAAGGCTTGCTTGTGAGTCTTAATATCTGCTTTGATATATTGCTATTTTGATTCTTTCAGAGGTCCTCTTTGGTATGCTCCTGTCCTGTTGCTTGTTTTCTCCTCCATTCAGTGTCCATCCTATTTGTTCATCTATACGAGCATTTATCATACCAAC
>CM053745.1:35865634-35878486 GCA_028658305.1 Pachyuromys duprasi | reverse complement strand
ACGTGGTCCTTGGTTGTAGAAACCGTCTCATACAAGACCCCTGTGCCCTGCTCAGTTTAGTCATTGTGGAGCTCTTGTTCTCTCCAAGTTTCACCAACTTCCTCCATTTCTATCATCACTCCTTGCCCTCTGCCAAAGGCTTGATCGTGAGTCTTAATATCTGCTCTGATACATCTTTACGTTGACCCCCCCAGAGGTCCTCCTTGGCATACTCCTGTCCTGATGCTTGTTTTCTCCTCCATTCAATGTCCATCCCATTTGTTCATCCAAACGAGCATTGATCATACCCACCTGGGTCCTCCTTCCTGTATATCCTCCCTAGGACTGTAGATTTCAGCTATTATGCTATCCAGTAGGAAGTATTTTCCTTTTTCAGTTATCATAGGTAGAAGCAGGTTAGGCAGAAACAATCACAAAACCATCTAGTTTAATTTATTATAATAGCCCAGTCTGTTAGTACATGATGTGGTTTTTTGGTTCATCATAGTTTGCTCAGTACCTTAACTTATGACAAATAATTATGTTTAGTACTTTCTTGTGAAATGACTTCACATGAGATTTGGTTTTTGAAGAGGAGTAATATGGACAATTAATAATAGGAGGGTAATACATCTCTGACTTTTTCAAGTGTCCATTCTTATTATAAATTTTTTGATAAATATGATAAAATCTATGGCCCAAAAGAAGCTAAGGAACAAGGAGGACCATAGGGAAGAGGCTTAATCCTCATTCAGAAGGGCAAACAGGATAGACATCAGAAGTAGAAGACAAGGAACAGGACAGGAACCTTCCACAGAGGACCTCCGAAAGACTCTACCCACGAGGGTATCAAAAGAGATTCTGAGATCCATAGCCAAACTTTGGGCAGAGTGTTGGAATCCTCATGGAAGAAGAGGGAAACATAAAGACCTGGAAAAGACAGGAACTCGACAAGGAGAACAAAATACTTGGGCCCAGGGAAGCCTGCAAAGACCAATACACCAAGTAAGAACCATGCACGAAGACCTAGACCCCTTGTTCAAAGGAAGCCCATAGGCTGATCTGTTTCCAAGTGGGTTCTGTAGTAAGTAGTACAGAGGCTGTCTCTGACATGAACTCAGTGACTGGCTCTTTGATCATCTCTTCCTGTGGGGTGCAGCTTTGCCAGGCCACAGAGGAAGATAATGAAGCTAGCCTTGATGACACCTGATAAGCTAGGGTCAGATAGGGGAAGATGCCCTCCCCTATCAGGGGACTAGGGAAAGGCCATGGGGGAGAAGAGTGAGGGTGGATGGGGCTAGGAGGAGACAAGGGAGGGGGCTGCAGTTGGGATACAAAGTTAATAAATTGTAATAAATAAATGTATAATTAAAATTAAGTTGAAATAATTTCTTTCCACGATCCCTTAGTTTTGCAAATCATTTTGCTGTATGAATATCCATTCACATTTGTGTCTATTTGTGAAAATGATGACAGAGATATTAGTCAATTTTATTTTGCACCATTTTTCTGACTATATATCATTGTTGTAAAACTCAAATTCACCCTCTTATGCTAGGAAGATAAATACTTATAGTTTGGCAGTGATATTTCATCGGCTATATTATTTAGCTGTTGTTATTTCTAAATATAGTTTGTTGCAATATCCATATTTTTAATTTTTATTTTAGTTGTACATACAATGTAAAACATTCACTTCCCCCTCTGTAGCCAACTTGTACTTAAGTCAACTGAAAAATAAATATTTGCCTGGAAACTCCAAGCTTGACAACTATAAATGTAGTGTCTACTTAGTAAAACCTCAAGGCTATTTCTTAACTCAGCACTTTAAACTGCACTTGAACAATTTCTCTCTGTTCTATAAAATGAAAAACTGAACTGCCCAAGATTTGGTCCACAGTAGAAAATCCTTAAGTTGTGAGCAGACAATTTCCTTACAGCTCCAGAAATGTAATGACACTTTGAATCAATAAAGATACATGAGAAGAGAATCTCTAAAAATAGCTCTCCAATAACTCTAAACCAAGATTCTTAAATCTCTCCTCAAGGACAGGATTTCTTCAGTGTCTGCTGCCTTTTGTCAAGGGCTTTTTAATAAGAGTGAAAGAACTTGTATCAACGACAGAGCTTTATCACTCTGCTGAAAATAGAAAGATCATCAGTCCAGTGAACATACTTTCCTCTTGAACTCAAATAATTATTCTTTAATTAAAAGATTGGAGTGCTACTCCTATGAATGTCTATGTCATTTGCAGAAGAAAATTTTATGACAGCTTTGATTCATATGACATGAATATTTTTAGCTCTTACCTTTGTGTGCCTGAAGCTTTCATTCTTATTGGCTATCTTTATCCAAAAATCTGTGTTCCCTATTCACTGACTAAATAATATTATATATTATTTTAAACAAGAAGAAAGTTGATTCTGTGTATAAAATCTTATTAGAATCAAATCCTAGCTACAGATGTGTATATTCAAAACTAATAGCAAACACTAAAAACATTTCTATAATTAAAATAAAACATAACTTCATTCTTTTGAACAAATAGGATCATTTTTTATTTTTCTTTACCATATTCTATATGAATAATTGTTCATAACTTTAAACATAAACCACCTCTTTTCTGCTCTGAATCAATTACTGTGGCAGTGCATGTATGATCTGAGCAATATTGTTTTTCCCCAAATATAAAATAACTTAATACAGTCTTTGGAATTAAATTCCAGTGTTATACTTCTTTAGAAAGTTGTGTGCTCTTTCAGAGGTTTCTCAAACTTGTCGGTCCTTCCGTTTACAGATTTGCAAACTAGAGATTAATAATATTAACCTCATGAAACTGTTATTAAAGTATTCAGTAGAATAAAATGTCAGGTTTGGTTAACCAATATAGTGATAATAAAAGATTAATCTTTGTCAAATTCAGCTAGTGATAGACAAGCACACACAAAGAGCAAATAAAGTTATCATGTTTGTCTTATTTTATTATTTAATTCAATACATGTTTAAAAAACAAAGATATTTTGAAAATAGAATTCATGCTTAGAAATAATGAAAACCTGTGAGGTTAACTTGTAAGTCACTAAATAATTATTATTCATAAATTTGTGATAATTCATATTGCTCTTTTTGGTGTTACTTCTGGAAACATGTATTTTCCCTTTCCTGCAAATACTCAAATGAATATGAAACTAAAGTGTATTGGATACCGACCATTCTAGAGAGTGAGAATGTCCAACTACACAATTTTTACAAAGGAGAATCATTACCAAAGAACAGAAAGGACAAGAGAATGCCAGGAACAGAAGGCAGACTTCTAAAACCTAAGAATGCCTACAGGGGGCAGATATTGTTTCTTTTATACACGTGTCTCCTTTTTCACAACCCTAAGAAACATCTTCCAGTCTTTCAGATCTTGAAATGATGTGAATTTCTAAGATAAAGTATTGAAGGCATTTAGACTGAGGAGATTTTAGAAGGAAGTGGCAGACTACTTTGGCAGGTAGACAGTTATTTCAGGATTTTGCATTTCAAACACATCCTACAGTCATTATTGGGAATTCCAGGAAGAACAAAGGGAATAAGGGAGTTGCCTGTAGCTAACAGCAAATAGTCCTCCAGGATGAACTCCAAAACTGGTATTATGATACCTGACTTTGGGGAGGAGTGGTCACATAACTCTTTAGAAAACTGAAATTTGTAACTAACATGAAAAGTCCTTGAAAGTTAAGTACATTTATGCCAGTGTTCTGTATTTGATTTTTAGTAAATTGAAAGCTAAAATGTGTTAGTATTTGTTTTATACAACCCTATTGGCTTATAAAGAAAAGAGGAAAATAATAAATAGTATTGGCATTATTTAATTTAATACATCATCGACTGCAAATACACAATATGTTAAAAATAAATATACTGTTATGTTCTCATCCAAACTTTAAGGTACTTCTGTTAAGCAAAATCACAGAATATCACACTGAGTCTGGTAAGAATTTTCTTGTTTTATTCCAGTTTCTAAGTTGAACTACAAAACACACTGTTGTGTTGGAAATTGTAATTTCTGATGCTTTCTTGTTTTCATAGGTGTTTTTGCTGAAACTGTTCTCTATTATTTTACAGTTATTTTGGGGGGGATGTTATGTCACCATATTCAGGACAATTACAGACACAGTATTCTTAGTGTTAGAGGAATTTCGCTGTTCCGACAGTGCTATTTTATTACATGACCATTTTTAACCACTTGGAGATATCCATAATGAAATGTATACCCCAGATTTAATTACTTATCCTCTGTGGCTATAAAAAAAATAGCCTGTATTTCTTCAACTGGAGTTAATTCAGAGGGCAGAAGCTTCAATGTTTGAAGGGTGACCGAATGGGGCATATTTCAATCGTCTTTTCTCAAGGAAAATGTTACAGATTCTAATAGACCAAATCTCTCAGGTGAGGCGGTACACTGGGTACACAGGTGTTAGGAAGGCGAAGACCTTGGAGCTTTCCAAGTAAAATGTGCTTCTTTCATAGATTCCACCACTTCATACATGAAATAAAAACCCATGTTTAACTACAGTCGTTATCTGAAGAACATGAGAGTTTTTAAATTTGCTAATGTTGTTAATTATCACTGTTGAATAAAAGTCATGACTAATTCTCTTTGCTTCATAGTGATTCTACCCGTGACTCATATAATCCTCGACTTACTATATTAATGATTTTGTTGTTGTTCAGAGCACAAAACTGTTTCATATTTTCCTAATGCCAGGATGCCATGTGCAATACAGTGATAATTATATTTTGTTTTAGAGATTTTGAAATTTATATAATTACGACTGTATTCCAAAAATTAAAAAAAAGCATACATTAGAGACATATCAACTATTTCACATGAGAAATATCTAGTTATTTAGATTTACTGTAATAACAGGTCAAACCTTCCAGTCTGATGCCTCCAGCTACAAAACACATTTTCATACTATTCTCTACAGCTCAAAATATGCAACTATGTTTTTTTGAAGAAAACAATATGTACTCACTAAATCTGATAAGCAAGCTTGAACTCTTAGTACTTGAGATGATGCCCATGCTGGGAAATCCAGAATTGAGGGCACCTTGTGCTACACAGCAAGATGTGTTTCACAAAAGCAAAAGCAAAAGCAAATCAGAATAATTTTGCTTCTAAACAGAGAGAGAAAGAAAAGGAACAGAGCTGGATAGACAATGAAGGTGTTGCATAAAATCTTGGAGGAGTTGGAGGACAGGAACAATGATGAGAATGTAGTGTATGAAAAAATGTTTTTCCAGTAAAAATAACTGGTTTCTAATGAAAGGTATTCACTTTGAAATCTATATATATAATAAGTTTAAGTGATCATTGTAATTTTCATAAAAACTTTAAGGTTTTTTAAAATCATAATAAACAATACAAATAAAAATAACATTTTTGGGTTGGAGAGATGGCTCAGAGTTTAAAAGCACTGGTTGCTCTTCCAGAGGTCATGAGTTCAATTGCCAGCAACCACACAGTGGCTCACAACCATCTATAATGAGATCTTGTGCCCTCTTTGGCATGTAGGTGTACATGCAAATAGAACATATGTATATATAATAAATAAAGCTTAAAAATAAAATAAAATAACATTTTTCTCAGTAAATGGAAACTTCATTATATCTGGTTCTGTTGGCAATAAACTGAGCATCATTTTTTGCTTTGTCAACTAACTTGTGGTTTTTAATGAAACTTTTTTTTCTTTTTAAATCTAATTAATATTTATTACAATTTCTTTACTTTGTATCCCAGCTGTAGTTCTTCCCTCATCTCCTCCCAAACCTACCCTTCCTCCATCTTTCCCAGCAATGTTGCTCCCTTAGGGACATTGATAGGGGAGGTCCTCCTTCCCTACCATCTGATACTAGCCTATTATGTCTCATCAGGACTGGTTTCATTGTCTTCCGCTGTAGGCTGGCAAGTAATCAAACTTAATCATAAATCCTGTCACCCTAAACTAACAATTCTTTAACTCAGTATCTCCTTGCCGATATTTTGGTACACATCTTCAACATTTCCTGCTTGGGACACTGTAATTATATCTGAGTGGCTTTCTGTAATTTTACCATTAACTTTATTTGGTCTATTCTCAGGAAAGCAGAAAGGGTCTCTTAGAATTATTTTGAGGGGAAATAAATAAAGTAGTGAGAAAGAAAACAAGGATCATCGATGAGGCTTTTTTATGTACAAATATGAATTAGAAAAAACTGTAAGAGAGGGTTTACAGCTGGGATACAAAGTGAATAAAATGTAATTAATATAAAAAATAAAAATTAAAAAGAAAACGTGTAACGAATTAGAAAAAAGTGTACTGACACATAACATATGAAATTACTGTAGAATTTATACATTATATGTATTCTGTAATTAAGTAAGAAAAAAATAGGTCAGATTATACAATCTCTGTTTAAGCATTTCCTATAGTAAAAAGCCATTTACCTGAAAGTCCTGTATTCTTCCCCAGTCCTGCCTGATTTGTTTTTCAGCTCCTTCTGTTGCACCCTATGCTCACTCTGACCAGTAACAATAACCCAGTTTTTCTCAAAAACAGAATACCCTTGCAAGCCGCTGACTAAGATTTTGCTTGGTTTCCTCCCAAAAGGTTGTTCCTAGGACACACTTGACAAATTTCTTCACCTAATGCAATTCCTCAAATGATCCCTCATCAGAAATGACAACCTTGAACACTGCCTTTTCATCATTTCTCTCCTCCAGTTTTGTCTTTTCTACGAACCTTGGTAAAAACATGAAAGGGGGGATCAATTATTTATATAACATCATTTTGTTTATAAAATAAAATGAAAACCACAAAACTAAGAGAAAAGTAAATCTCCCTGTTTTAATTGGCTCCTACAAACAGTGTTTTCTATACCTGTTTTACATCAAATATGTGTTTCACACTTTTCAAGTCCTAGGAAATTATCAACACATTGAACAAATATTGTTACTGGTAATAATAGTAAAGGAACTATAGATAAAAATGAAGAAACCTGTTATAGACAGCCGTAATATTAATTTGCTCTAAGAACAAGCTAATGTCTCCACTTCAGGGTTTTGTTTTTTGTTTTTCTTCTTAGTCTGTGATTTCATAACCTTGACTGAAACTATTATTCAAGGGAGAAGTCCTTGAAATGTAATTGCAAAGGCAGGAACCCACAGGGAAATGGGGATCAAAAGCTCTCCTTGCTCCAGATGCTACAAAGCCTTCCCTTCCAGATGCTGCAGATTTTGCTCCCCAGGTATTTTTAAATGAGGAATCTGTCTTCGCTGGTGCAGGAAGACAAGAGGTCAAGCTAAATAAGATGATTCACCTAAACCTATTTAAAAAGAAAGTGGCCTAGGAGTCTTCTTCCTAGTGTAAAGGATTATTTAGTGAAGCCAATTGCTGAGTTTCTAAATGTCTCAGGAGTTAAAAAAGAAAAAAAAAAAAAAAAGAACTTGCTATCCTGACTAGATCAGGCCAGACACTGAAAATAGAGAAACCTTTATCAGACAGTCTGAAATCCCAGTGCTATAGAGAAGTACTGATGACTGCTTTCTGTCGAAGAAGCAGAAGCACCCCATGGCTAGAATGTCATCAGGATCTTTTTTTTTTTTTTTGTACTTCACTTCTTAACAAAAAACAAGGTAACTCAATTAGATTCTTGTTTGAAGAGTAAGGAATTAAAAATAATTTTGAAAGATTTTCATATTTTTGTGAGCGTTGTTCTAAAAATTGATGTGATATTTTTAATTACTGATGCCATACAAAAGTTCTGTAAGTAAACCCTTATTCATGGCATGGAAATTTCAAGGCAGAATGAACACATAGGAAAAATTTGTGAATTATAGCATCCTTTCATAATTCAGAAATACATAACTATGAAGAAATATTAAGGAAAATTCTTACACTTTTTTTTCAAGGAAAATGAATAGAACTGGGAGAAGTTTTATGACTGTATGTTTCATGTATTCCTGAATGTTCCATATTAGTAAGTCAGCAGTATTGAAATGAAACACTGGCCAGCCCACCCACATGATAATAAGTCCATACAGACAGAAGAAGAAGAAAAGCAGAGACAGAACAGGGAAAGAGATTAAGACAAATGTTTAGGATTTTTCTTTTCTTTCTCTTCCTTCCTTTCTTTCTTTCTTTCCTTCTTTCTTTTTAATCAAAGTAGTTACTGAAGTCCAGGTGCAGAATATTATTCAGAGAAGAATAATAAAATTTCCAGTTCTCTAAATATGTATAGTTCAAAACAAAGTGGATATTGGCATATTTTGTAATTCTTTGTGCCTCTGCATTCTTATTTAGTAAACAATGAGAGCCAATGTGAAGTAATTAAATGGTACATAAACTGAATCATTGCATTCATTGGAGTGTTATAAGACCTAAATAAGAAACTAGTGTTGATTATAACTTGTGTGGCCATTATTCTATGAATTAATAAGGCTGAATATTTACAAACAGATTTATTGGAAAAGCTAAATTAAATAATACAATTTTGAAAAGGCTCAATAAAACTAATTTAAAAGCAGTAAATCTACTTTCTATTACCTTGAAATTGAAGGATCTCTTGTTGTGGGAAATTATAAAACCTTCTAGTTTTAATAATATTGATATATCTACCATACTGATAGTTTGTAAAACTATTTGTGTATGAATCAAGGGATGCTGCAATCCTTCTATATTTATTTGGATTTTTTCCACAAAATTTTCAAACATCGAAGATTATTCTAATGAATGAAGAAATTCCAAGCTTACAAAAGTAATAATTAAGAAATTCTTAGGAAATCCAAGCTTCACTGTTCATTGCTAAACTTGAGAGTAAGTGCTTTGAGATAGAAGTTAAGACTTTATGTACATTTTTGAGTACATTCTTTTTCTTTCTGGCTAATATTTGATACTTCAAACAACTTGGATTGTCCTACTTTTTAATGATACTGAGGATTAGAGCTCAGAACTTGCCCATGCTAGGCCAGTGCATGACGGTATATTTATTTATTTATTTTAAAAATAGCATCATTTATTTATTTTAAAAATAGGTTTAAGGTTTTAATTATGTATATATATTATATATATGATATACACATATTCAGTACTGATTTCTCTCAAGACAAGGCATTTCAGTTTTTAGGAAAATTTCTTAAGCCTCAGTATTTTCTTAGTAGACAGAGTAAACCAGTATGTCTTGTAGGAAAATTCGTGTAAGTCATAAAGTACACAACTCAAATGACCTGTGAATCTTCTGAAACTAATCAAATTAAGCAGAAACAGTAGGTCCCTCCAACCCATGGTTATATAGAAGATAAGAACATTTGCTGCTGGATGGTGGTAGAGAAGCAGAACAAACAGAAAGAGTGTCATACTACCCAAAGACACCATCCAAATTGTGTCTGTTTACAGGTTGCACAGTGAGCCCCAGGGTTCCAGTTTTCGTGAATCTTTAGACAAGCTAATAGTAGTGGGGGGCTTTTAGTGAATTAACTCTCTTTTATTTGTGGCTGCTTCTGTAAGTAGTCCTTCACGTGTACTCCTTGTAATCTGGTAAAACCTGTTTTTTCACCGAATTGCAACTTTGGTCTGTCATCTGTTTCTCAGTTATGGAGAAATGATATTTATTCATGTTGTCCCGGATAGCGTGTCAAACAATAGTATACAAGTGCAATGCCCATGGAGGCCAGAAGGGGGTATCTGATTCCTTGGGTCTGCAATAACAGTCTGTGTGCTAGTAGACTTGATTCTTTTAAAGTCATGGCAGCATTTTTCCTGCTGAGCTAGTTCTCTACCCAATGCTTGTCATACACAGGTATTTTACCTGTGTGTTTTAAAATGAAGGGAAATATGAAGTAAATGTTTAAGCCTTTATTTAAAAATGTACATATTCTTATAAAGGTATAATACATTTTATTATCTGTGTTTTATTTTTATTTAAGTAGAATGCATTTTCTAGTAATTTCATGTGAATAATTGTTTCTTTTGTTTCTTTATTTGCATTTTCATAACATTTTTCTTTATGATATGAAAAAGAATTTGGGATTTAAAGAATATCTGCTCATTAATCTTCATAATATTAGAACATTTACCACCTGTCAAAATATTTCATAATATAATCATTTATTTTGTTGGTTACACATTTTCATAGACTCTATAGTCTTCATTAGCTTTCATATGATGAGATATCAAGTAATCTGAGTTAGTGAGACCAAATTGGTCAGGATGGCAGCATGAAAAATGCTGTTTAACTTACAAAAAATCATCTTCTTCACAGAGAAATTATGATCAAAGCTTTAATTCTGAATATCTTTAAAAGTGGTTAATCAGTAACAAAGTACGTAGCAAAATTCAAATTGCAATAAAATTTACAACTTATATAACAAGAAATATATTAATATTTAAGAAGTACCTAAGATGTATAGATCAATGTTTGTCCATTTAATACATTAAAAGTTCAAATCTCAGTTGACTGGAAATTCTGTAGGAATTCCCCACTCTGGGGAAACCATGATATTCCGTTTTTTTCTTGCCTGTATTCTAAAATCGGCCTCTAGCCATCTGGTTGTCTGTAGCCTTGACTGATTGTTCCTGGAGCCTGTACTGCAGACTGAGTTCACCTGACTCTGGAGTCTTGAGTAGTCTCTGCTGGGTTCACTGTCTCTGTTGGCTCACTGTTTGTGACCCAGGTAGGACAGGTAGCTGGTGCGCAGGTGGGAAGATCTCTGAGCCTAGAGCTGTTCCAGTGCCCCACAGGCTTCCTTAATGTGGTGGAGAACGGGCTTTGGGTCCCTTGTCTAGCTCAGCTCCGCTGGTTCACTGTGCTATGCTGGCTGATTCTGACCCAGGTGAGCCAGGTATTTGGGGAGTAGCCACGCCTCCCCCACAGTGCTAGAAGGTATCCCATTCACAGGATGGTGAGAGTGAACACCACAAGCCCCTGAGACCAGGAAAGTGTCCATAGGAGTGGGCATGCAGGTTTGGAGCCTCACGCTCAGTACAGGAGGTATTCACTCCACAAATATTGGGAGTGAATTTCCAAGTTCTGAGCTGCCAGCCACTGGTCCCTGAAAATTATCCACAGAAAGTGGGCTTGGGCAGGTGTCCTACGGCTAAGGGAGTCACAGCCCTGTACTGTGGTCCCAGGAAGTTATCCACAGATGGTGCGCTTGGGCACACGGACTAAGGCTGAAGGGTAGGAGCCGCACGCCACTGTTACAGAAAGGTGTCCTTAGATGTGGGCTTGGGCCAGTGGCTTAGGTTTGAGGGAGCCTAGGAAATTTTCCTGGTATTAGCCTGGTGGCCTGAAGATGGAGCTTCGAGTATTCCCGTGGATTATCCTCTCATCTGAGAAACACAGACGTCTGGGTTTTGGGGTCCACAGCATGGCCTGCCAGTCACACTGATCTCCCTGCTGAGCTGCTGTTAAGATACCCTGTGTGGTCATCGCCGCCATCTTGATGAAGCCAGCACACTTTACTGCTGTTTTATATACAGTTTTATTGCAGAGATGATTACAAAATTATTACAATGTAAATCCATAAATTAATCATATTTTCCCCAGTAAATAACAAATATTTAAATTAATTCAAATATTTATATGTATATAAATATGTGTGTATATATATATACACACATCCAACATTGGGAAAATAGAGTTAGAAAGGTCAGAATTTCAAGGACAGTCTTATTTCCATATCAAGTTCAAACCAGCATTAGCTACATGAGATTTTGTTTCAAATAAAAATTGCTTTGGGATTTATTCTTAAACAGATTGCACATCCTTTTTGGTCTTATAAGATTAAACACAAATGTTTGACAATTAAAAAATTGTTCCCTAATAACTTATATTAAAACTGCTGACAGTCCTGTGTTTACCTTCAATTATAATTTGCATAATTCTTTCTTAAACAAATATTTATTGAGTCACTACATTTTGGCTAGATAGTAGGAATTCATTATTAAGCAAAATACAATTCTCTTAACCACGTGTTGACTTAAGACATTTAAATACACATTATTTGGCCATAGCTAGAATTATTTTCAAAGATAGTTATTTTTAAACTGATTTTTGATGTATAAATCCTCTTTTAAAAATGCAGAATATATTTGTATTTTGCTTTAATGATAATAAAGGGCATTTTATATGAAAAATGCTTCATTCAAAATGGTATCAGCAACAAAGATAAGTGATATGAGTTTGTAATGAAGATGACCTTGATTCCAAAGTTACTAAATAAATATTGAATTTTATTAAAAAGTGAAGACATAATACTAGTTTCCTGTATTAAAAATGTTTGCAATGATTCACTTTACCATAATTGAGGTCACTAGACTTGCAAAATGTATTATGTGAAGATTAATTCAGTAATGCAATGTTTAACATCCTTTCATTGTATAAAAGTTTGAATAATACTTTAAAAGTTGAACAAAAACTTTCTCAACTCATCCCTTAGCATTATTCATCTAAAAGTGAATTACAGTTTTACCATAAATATTCTACATCTTTATGACATGCTACTGACAAATAATGAAATTTCTTGTTTTATTTCACTGACCTTTATATAGTGTGGTGCTGTGTAACAGGTATCTATTAAATATCTATTTTACACAAATATTTTAATAAATATAAAACTTATAAAACTATTTTGGAAAGTGATTTAAATGCTATTGTGAAACTGCTGATATATGTAATTATAATAAACTAGATAAATACTAATTTCTACAATAAGTTACAGTTATAGTAGACATGGAATAAAACTATGAATTGAAGATATATATTGTTTTGGAAAACTAATACAAAGACTAGGAACTTGCTGGAAGTAGAGGAATAGTTAGTTTTAAGACATATATGATATT
>CM053745.1:35850137-35865534 GCA_028658305.1 Pachyuromys duprasi | reverse complement strand
CTAGTCATAAATGTTCTGATTTAATTGGACTGGTTTTCAGCCAGGGCATCAGGATTTTTAAGATATTCCAGGTGAAAACAAATGTAGCCAAGGGAGAGAAATATTTATGTAACACATTTTTTCTTGTGAATAGAAAGCATATTTGAGGTATTTAAAATCTTCACATTTGCTATATTTTATCTTCATTTCGACACTCACGCATGTGTTTAGCTTAAAATCACTAGCTTTTGACTCTTAAGTCCATGAGAGCAGACAGACAAGTTTAACACACCTCATGCATGATCAATGTGGATTAGTATAATTTAAAAACAGCTGATGGGGATGGTCATTTCTCCAAACCCATCATAAAATTACTGCTTGTTTTCTTTCTTTTTATCTCTTCAAGGATCTAAACACATCAAAACTGTCATTACTACATGCATGTCCACATAACGCTTATCCAAATTAAACTCTGTACTGTTTGACAAGGCATCCCCAAATCGGAGGCTGTCTCTGCTTCATTAGTATTAGGTACTTCTTTCAACGTACATGTTACATTTTCTTATGTAATGCTTCCTAAGAAAGCTCTGCTAGAGACCATAAATTAAGGTTCTATTTAGGTATTGGTTTAATAATGGCAATAATCACCGACAATAATGTTACTACTTCCTAGGAGCTAAAGTAAACAGTCTGCCATTGAAGAATATAAGGCAGAGCATAATGGTTCACCTTATTGAAATAGGCTCATAATCTTGTCATATGAACTGGAGCACCTTGTGGGATTATTAAGACTGTTTACATCTTTCTACTTACTTAATGAGTTTTAATTTATGGCATGTAAATTTCTGACACAGACTCAGAGTGGGGTCATCTTGTGTATTCACACACTTCAATGAGAAGTCTCATGATATTAGGAGCTCTACACGTGACCGTGAAATATTCTTCTAACAGACATGTGCACACGTACACACACACACACATTTATATGTAGGAATTACCAAGAAACATAGGAGGATGGTAGCCGGAAATGTACCATAAATGTAATCAAATGAGACTACAAAAATAACAAGAAAATGTAGCCTCACTGCTTATGATACAACTCACCAGAAACAGAAAAATCAAGTACAAAGAAAGGTCACTGTATTGAATCAGACACCTGAATGAAAATAGGCTCAACATGCATCAAAATGGTTTACCTACTGGAGTTATTTTACTAAATGATTATGCTGCTAAACTGCCTTCTTAATACTTGTTTATAACCATAGATTTGTGATGTTCTCAACTTTGGTAAGAGAACTTTGTTTTCACATTGTGTAGTGAAAAATGCAAAGCCTCATAACTTTCCATAGTTTGAGGTATAAGTAACTGTGAGTGTTCAACTATAGATGGTTACCTTTACCAACTTCTTCCATCCAAGGCTGAGGGAGCATCACAGACGGCAGAAAGATTGTGAAAGTTCCTAGATAAAGTAGAGAGCTGTGAAGTGTTGACTTTTGGATATGGCGCAGTTGTTGTAGACATCAGCTTACATCAGTAATATTAACCTGTCCCAGATCCTGTCAGACAAATTCCTACCATGTATGTTGGAGAGGCTTTGAAACTACAGGATACCCCAGGAATTACTGGCTGGAACAACTTATGAAGAAAAGCATTACTCTTGATGTAATACGACCATCTTGTAGTGTTCGTTACCTAGTAGATAGCCTCATTCAAGGTGTACATGTCCATTAGAAATTAGTCTCAAGGATTACTTAAAAATAATTTTAAAAAACAAGCCATGAGTTGAGAGGGAAATTGGATGGCAGGCATGAGAAAGAGTTGGAAGAAGGTATTTGTGGGCAAATATAACCAATATAAATTTTATAAACATATAAAATGTTTAAGTAATAAAAAATATATTATTTGATGAATGGTTAAGTACATTTTTCCTGGTGCTCCTAACCAAAGTAGTCATAAATGTAGAAAGGTTTTTCTGTCTTTAAACCTTACTATAGCTTTTGCAGCCATGTAAATGACCAGAATATGCTTCTTGGTAGGAGTTATAATAATCTATTTATAAGAGGAACTAGAATAGACATTGTGTATAGACAGGGGTAGGGGCTGAGCATGGGTGGGCATGAAGATGGGAAAAAAGAGGGATCAGGTGGATGGTGAAGGGGATAGATGGAGGGAGAATGTGCTGGAAGAGACAACTCAATTTGTGTCAGGGAGAAAGGGTCTTTCTCTGGGATGAGTTAGAAACCTAGAGCAGTGGAAGCTCTCAGGAATCTACAGAGGTTACCCTAGTTAAGAATCCTAGTAACATGGGATACAGAGCCTAAACCAGCCATCTGCTGTAGCCAGGCAAGACTTCCTATAAAGGTTTTGGGACACTAACCTATCCACAAAAACTTTGACCTACAGCTTTTCCTACCTATTGAATGTTCTGGGGTAAAGATGGAGCAGAAATTGTGTGAATGGCCAATCAAATGGCTGGTCCAGCTTGAGACACGGACCATGAGGTGGAGCACACCTCTGACACTGTTAATCATGTTCTGCTGTACTTGTGCAGACAAGAACCTAGCACAACCATCCGAAGGGTTCTTTTGTCATCATCATCATTGTTATTGTTTTTCTTATAATTTCTTCACTTTGTATTTCATCTATAGTGCCCTCACTCATCTCCTCACAATTCCAGTCTCTCTCCCTTTTCCCTGAGCATGTCCATCCCCTAGTCCATTGATAGGGGAGGTCCTCCAACTCTACTATCTCACTCTAGCCTATCAGAACTGTCTATTTTGTTTCTTTGTTCTTCCTTTTCTTTTCCTTCCTTCCATCTTTTCTTTCTTTCTTTCTTTCTTTCTTTCTTTCTTTCTTTCTTTCTTTCTTTCTTCCTTCCTTCCTTCCTTTTTTCCTTTCTTTGTCTGTGTGGCCTAGTAAGGCCACCTCATCTGGAAGAACTGATCAAAGAACAGGCAACCGAGTTCATGCCAATGACTAATTCATGTAATTTACTGTTTTTAACACTTGCCTGTAGATATACCATTTTCCCAGCACTACTATCTCCCTTTTCTCTAATATTTTTGCCTTAGTTCCTTTGTCAAAAATATGCACAAAGAGACCTTGTTGTTCACATAAATACTCATTTTTAAACATTGAACAATTCCTTAGCAGTTCTTAATGCCTGATCAATAACAACTGTAGAGGTTGGTTCTCTTCAGTTGTATCATAACTATGTGTCATGTTATTCATAAGAATAAAAAAAACAATATCTTACTCTATACCATCAGTTGTTCTACAGTAAAGCATTACTTTGTCATCTTCAACAGAAATTTTTAGTTTAATCCCCTTCAGCAACAGATGTTTCTGTCATTCACTTTTTTGTCTTTCATTCTTAAATCATCATGACAATGTTTTCAGCGAAGCAAGAAAAATACATATACTATGCTTTCAATATTCAATGATAGTGGTTCTTTGAATAATTCTCCAGTCATTTTATATCCTTTACTAATTCACTATATTTTCAAATTACAGCAACATACTAGAAATTAGGTTCACTCCATCTTTTAAACAATTCATCATTTTATTTATTTATTAAAATGTATTCAATGTTTATCCTGTCTATAGCTCCCTCCCTTGTCTCTTCTCAATCCTACTCTCACTCCCTCTTCTTCCCCTATGCCACTCCCCAGTACACTAATAGGGGAGTTCCTCCCCTTCTATCTGACCTGAGCCTATCAGGTCTGGTTGTATGGTCTTCTTCTGTGGCCTGGCAAGGCTGTATCCCCCAAGGGGAGGTGATCAAAGAGCCTTCCACTGAAATTATGTCAGAGACATCCCCTGCTTTCCTTACTAGGGTACCCACTTATAGACTAAGCTGCCATGGGCTACATCTCACCTGGGGTTCTAGGTCATTTCCTCCTTGGTTGGAGTATCAATCTCTGCAAAAAAAAAACAAACAAACAAACAAAAAAAAAACAAACAAAAAAAACCAACAACCTGGGCCCAGATTTTGTGATTCGGTTGATCTCTTTGTGGAGCTCCTGTCCCTTTCAGTTCTTTCTATCTCCTCCTTCTTTCATAAGATTCCCTACACTCTGCCCAAACTTTTTCTGAGTCTCAGCATCTACCTCAATACCCCTATCAGTAGAGTCTTCCAGAGGCCTTCTGTGGTAGGCTCCTGTCCTATTCCCTGTTTTCTCCCACTTCTGATGTCTGTCCTGTTTGCCCTTCTGAATGAGTATTGAGCAACTTTCCTAGGGTCTTTCTTCTTGCTTAGCTTCTTTAGGAGTACAGAACAGCAACAGCACAGGCTCTAAGATCAACAACCAATAAATGGGACCTCATGAAACTGAAAAGCTTCTGTTAAGCAAAGGACACTGTCATCAGAACAAAACGATAGCCTACAGACTGGGAAAGGATCTTCACTAACTTTATATCTGACAGAGGGCTAATATCGAGAATATATAAAGAACTCAAGAAGTTAAACACCAACAAATCAAATAATGCAGTTAAAAATGAATTACAGAGCTAAACAAAATTCTCAACAGAGGACTATTGAATGTTGGAGAAACACTTTAAAAATGCTCAACATCCTTAGTCATCAGGGAAATGCAAATCAAAACGACCCTGAGATTTCACCTTACACTCACCACAATGGCCAAGATTAAAAACTCAAGTAACAGTACATGCTGGAGAGGATATGGAGAAAGGGGAAATCTCTTCCACTGCTGGTGGGAACATAAACTTGTACAACTACTTTGGAAATCAATCTGGTGCTTTCTCAGAAAATTAGAAAATCCATTCTTATTAGTGCATTTTCGTTCATCACTGTGCTCTTATATTTCGCTTGTTAATCCAACTGACTTACAATCAGTGACTGCTCGGTATAATCCATCTTGTTTGTGTACAAAGCCTGAATATTATTAATAACACCCAACTTTATTATATTAAAAAATAATTCATTTTCTCACAATTTATCTGCTCAAAGTCTTCAAATACATTGATTGGAAAGTGAAATATGTAAAGTTTATGTTGAATTATCACATTTTATTTCTTGATTCTTGGGCTTAAGAGAGTTCTTAAAGTTGACAGTGTTATTATTCAACTTGCATACTTCATTCACTCTTACATCATCTATATAAGCTCCCATTTACTTTTTTCTTCTCATAAAATTGGAGAACTGTGCATCTTCTCCTTAAATCCATATTAATGGTTATTTCTTTTTACTGAAGAAATATAAGATCCTTAAAATTAAAAAAAATCTGCAGTTATTCATCAGCATATTTACAAAACTTTTAAGGTTCCTATCCCATTTCAAACATGAAGGAATTTTATACGCTTTTATAAAGGCTCATTGTGCATTTATGTTGCAAGTACAAAGTAAATTGCTCTAGCATTTTTTTTATAATTAAACTACTTATCAACATGGTCCATAGTTTGTGGCATTCCCACTGGCATAGAAAAGTACAAATATTTCTTATATTGTAACAAAATGCAACAGTAAAACAAAATTCACAAGCTGTGTGGATAGGTCTCAATTCTTTAACTTTTCACTAACTATAAATAGTATTATGTACTATGTGTTTAAACAGCAGAGCATATGATGCAGTATTTCATATTCAAACAATAACATATTTCTTCTAGCTCACAGAAGTTCAGAGGTGTACCACACTGGAGAATGGATATTCTCCTGTTTAAAAATTTCCAATGCCACCTCTGATGAGCAAGTCACTTCTTGCAGCTAAATTCCAAGTTTGAATAATTCTATAGCCCATCAACCCAGTGACATCAACTATGGCCCTGTCTTTGTGGGATCCTTTCAAACCACAGTACTGCTAACGTTTACACTTACCTAATCCACTGTTGAATTAGCATTTCAGTTTATTTTGTACATTCTTTTCACTTACAGTCTATATTTTCTAGAACAATAACTAAAACTAGAACACAAATACAGGGTACTTTTTATTGTAGCTACACCTCACTTCCTATTGCATGTTCCTTCATTTTTTCATGGGTCTCAAGTCTCCTGGGTATGAATGAATTCAGGAGTCAAACTTCTTCTATGTTGTTTCTACCTTCACTTATCAGTTATCTCATGCAGTTCAATAATCATAAACATCATTTATATTTGATTGTCCATGTAGGAGACAAAGGATAACTTTGTGGAATCAGGTCTCAATTTTACATGGATTTGTGGCACTAAAGTAACATTTTTAAACTAATAGGGTTGATATACATACTAAGCTCTCTAGCTGACCTTGTTTATTTCTTAAAAATTAAATAGTCTTTTAAACATTAGTTGTCAGAGTTTTATTATAGAATCATATAATTTATGTAGGTGATAAGTTATGATTAAACATGTTAATCATATTTGTGACACAAATATATATTAATGATTTTTTGAGAACTATCTTACTGGTAGAACGCTTGTTTGGCAAGCACACAGGAATGGAGTTGATTGCCAGTATACAAAAGAAAAGGTGTTTATATCAAGAGATCTTAAAATTGAGCTAGAGAGGCTGGAGAGATGGCTCAGAGGATAAGAGCACTAGCTACTCTTCCAGAGGTCCTGAGTTCAATTCCCAGCACCCACATGGTCTCTCATAACAATCTATAATGAGATCTGGTGCCCTCTTCTGGTGTGTAGGTCTGCACGTACACAGAACATTATATACATAATAAATAATTAAAACTTAAAAAAAAAACTCCATCAATGTAATCCACAATAAAAAAAAAATGAGCTAGAGAGCAAGAGGACCAATCATAAACTTGTGTTTCTAGATCTTCCTTCAATTTTTCCTTTCATTACTAAATGATTTTTTTTCATTATGTATTTATACTTGGCATTTCTGGATCTCTTCTTGATTAACATAGGAACGATATCTATATATTTTATATTATTTATTTTTCATAATTCATCCACATCACCTTGGACACTGTGTTCTTTGCTCCATTACTATAACATGGTTACTTGAGTGTCTATATAATTTATAACTTCTTCACATAAAAATTTATAAAGGGACAAGTGATGTACATGATTATGGCATAGTTTTAGGTTTACTACACTATTCAATTTTATTTATAAATGTTCCTATTATATATATATATATCCTTACTATTACACAGGCATGAGTTAAAAGTTTAACTCAATAGAGAATTCAGAAATTAGGCACATGATAAACTTGCCAGAAAGCTTGCGTCAGGTACTCCATTAGAGCAAGGGTTTAAAACAAATCAGCTCATCAAGCTGTGTCAACAGCCTCTTCTCCCTCATCTATTCCACAAGGCAATTGAAAATCCATGAGATTTTAATTATGTTGATTATACTGCTCGTACTGTCTACATTTCAACAAAACATTTTTCTTTGTTACATGTGCACTCTTAAGACAAACTCATCATAATATATATCTTATTTTCAAAGATGACATTTCTCTTTTATCCTAATATCTTTAAGACATTTATTCTGTAATGCTAGAAACTATAACATATGTAAACATATTTATAAAAACTAAAACCTTTAAGGATTTGTTTGTATTAGCCTTAGGAAATTAAGTTATGAATTTTAGTGTATTACCATTAAAAATAAACTGGTGATTTATTTAGAGTGTAACTAGAATTGAATAATGAAGGAACGTTGTTCATGATTTTAAAAAATACTTCATTTTAAATTTCTATTACACGATATACAAGGTAACATCATAAAAGTACCCAGTATCTTAATTTCCAAATGGGAGAGCTGGCAAACTCATTGTGAAACTGTGGTATTTTGAACACGAGTAGTAACACTATATAAAACCAACATTATTATGTCATGAATATAAGATGAAAAATAAAAGTTATGTTTCTCTAATTAAATTATTAATTTTTAATTCAATAGGAATAGACAAAAAGAGAGAATTTTAGAATCTTTAGGACAATGGTTTGGAATTTAAGTAAGACAGTAAAGGCAGGTTTCTTTAATCTGTATCCATTTACAAGTTGCTAAGAACAACTAACCTATTTAATATAGCCACACATCTCTCACAAAGTCATAAGATGATGTTATTGAGGCATAATTATGATGGAAAAATGTCCTGGAGATTACTTTAATGCAGAAGTGTTTGTGATTTTAATTTTTCTAGTACACAAATGTGAGTATATTTGTACAACCAATAACCTACAAGTGTTTTAAGTTAAGAAGCATCATAAATATTGAATTAAAAAATTTGAATACCTAATATTTCCAGAAAGTGATTATCTAGGATGGACAAAAAATACCAGAAATGTTAGATTTTAATGCTATTGCGCTAACTCAGTGGTAAATGATCAAAGTAGTTATATGTATATCCAGGTGTGTTTGAAAGTTTTCACATGTTCAGATTTTGCTTTAACTGCATTTTCCTTCACATGAGAAAACTGATGAGACACAAGAGGTTAAATGATTAATTAGAAGCAAGGTGAGATTGGGTAAGCATTATATAAGTACAGAATAGTGTTATGAGACATTGTGTTAGCACATATTTATTATGACTTTTTACTGCTTATATAAGCACATATTTATTGTGTGCTCAATTACCTATATTATTTCGAGGAATCTTTAAAACTTAATTCAACAACTAAATTTATCATTTTAATTAAATTTTTATTTTTTATATTTATTAGAGTTTATTCACTTTGTAGCCCAGCTATAGCCCCTCCCTCATTCCCTCTCAATCCCACCCTCCCTCATCTCCTCCCATGACCTTCTCCAAGTCCATGAATAGGGGAGGACCTCCTCCCCTTCCATCTGACCCTAGCTTATCAGGTCTCATCAGAACTGGCTGCATTGTCCTCCTCTGTGGCTTGGCAAGGCTGCTGCCCCCTCAGGAGGAGGTGATCAAAGAGCCAGCCACTGAGTTCATTTTAGAGTCAGTCCCTGTTCCCAATACTGGGGTACCCAGTTGGATAATGAACTGCCATGGTCTACATCTGAGCAGGGGTTCTAGGTTACCTCCATGCATGGCCCGTGGTTGGAATATCAGTTTCAGAAAAGACCCCTGTGCCCAGATATTTTGGATCTGTTGCTCTCCTTGTGGAGTTTCTGTCCTCTCCAGGTCTTTCTATCTCCCCCTTCTTTCATAAGATTCCCTGCACTCTGCCCAAAGTTTGGTTATGAGTCTCAGCATCTGCTTTCATATATTGCTGGATAAATCCTTTCGGAGGCCCTCTGTGGTGGGCTCCTTTCCTGTTTCCTGATTTCTCCTTCTTCCAATTTTCCATCCCCTTTGTGTTTCTGAGTGAGGATGTTTTCAACCGTGATACAGTAACTATAGTTCTCAAATCCTTCTAAATATAATATGCTTTTCATCACCTCCTATATTGTTTACCTTGTCATCCTATCATGTTATTCATTTTTCATTCTGGCAGTGTGTTCTTGCAAACTTTTAGTATGAACAAAACCATTTCCATTTAATCATATGTAGAAACCCACATTCTAGAAACCTTTATGAATTATGTATGAGCCCTGAACATATTTATATCTGTATATTACTGAAAGTTTACTCCTGTTAGGTATATGTATATCAGTTAGATGTTTTTGATATCTCCCCCAAATCATCATTATTCCCACTTTTTTCTTAACCCATGCATTTTAACATTTAATTACTATTAATATTCAAAAATAATTTTCCACAAACTAAATATTAATGAATAAAAGTAGGAAACATGAGCTAATTGCTTTTTTACTGAGAGCTTCATGTACATTTTCAAATAAAATAAATATATTCTTTCTCTACTATTTTGATTTATTTTTACTTAAACCTCATACTTCTCTATGCTTCACATTATTTTTAAACTATTTATTATTATCATTTATTACAACTCATTCAATTTGTATCCCAGTTGTGTCCCCCTCCCTCATCTCCTCACAATCCCACCCTCCCTCCTCTTCTCCCCTATGCCCCTCCCCTAGTCCACTAATAGGTGAGGTCTTCCTCCCCTTGTATTTGACCCTAACCTATCAGTTCTCATCATGTCTGGTTGCATTGTTTTCCTCTGCTGCCTGGCAAGACTTCACTCACCAAGGGGAGGTGATAGGTAATCTTATGAAATAATGGGGAGATAGAAAGACCTGGAGGGGACAGGAGCTCCAACCAAGGACAATGGATGGAGAGGACCTAAATCGCCGACTTAGATGTAGCCCATAAACTCAGTCTCCAAGTGAGGTCCCTACTAAGGAGAACAGAGTCTTTCTCTGGCATGAACTCAGTGACAGGCTTCACATTATTAAGATCGTTAAATATTTGTTGTAAACTTTAGAATTTTAATTTCTTTGAAGTAGTTTACATGTTTATGTGTGTCAGATCTCTGAAAAAAGAAGACTGATTTTTTTTTTACTTTTCTCTCTACCTTTCTGTCTCCCCATTCCTTCATTTCTCTTTGTTTTCCTTTCACATACAATACAGAAATATATGTATTTCTCCTTGATTAATATTTAATAAACATAATTTCAGAAACAATTTAAACCATAAGTTATTGTCAAAAAATTATGTTGCAATGTCTAATGTAGCTCTTATACTCTCTCCCTTTCCAAATGTGTCTCTTCATCCCATTTAAATCCTCACCAAATCATGTATTTTCCCACAACTTCTGTCTTTAATCAGTTTCTGAATGGGATTAATTCTTTCCAATTGATCAATATGGCAGAGTTATAGAAGAACTTCTCTCTCTCTCTCTTTTTTGAAAAAAAATCACTATTTTATTGTTTCTATCAGTAATACCTAAAAATATTCAGTGGCTATATACATTTATTTAAATTGAAGTTAAATTTTATTTTCAAACATAAACTTTATTATTGATAGGATCCTTATTACATTTATGTTTATTTGGAAAAATAGGAATTCATATATTGAAACAATGAACAAAATCAAATGTATATTTAATTACTCCTTGATAGGAGTAACTTTCAATTTCTTGCTCTTTTCTACTATTTTTTTTAATAGAGAGCTCAGAAGGCTAAATGAATATTATCCCTAACACCTGCCACCCCAGTCTTCATCAGTGGTGGAAGAATGGTCTCAGAACTGTTTGTCTCAACTGACCGTTTAAGTTTAATAGTAAAAGGTTGGTTAATGATAACAACACATCATAAAACCTTCAGAAGGAAAAGAGAACGTTTTGTGGAGCATTTTTTTTGTGTGTGTGGTAGTTTTAATTTATTAGTTTTCAAAATCAGTACCTTTTAATGAAAACAATTGACCAAGAAATCTGCCACCGATTGAGACCCATTAAAACAAGATTAATGAGAAAAAATGAAATTATAATATAATTACATAATTTCTCAGTTATTTGCCTCCAATCAAATCTCCCCATACAAACCTCTTTTCACTCTCTTTCAAACTCATTGTATAGCATTACTTTTGTTACATTCATATACATGAATATTGAAATATACGAACACATATAAATGTAACAAGTTTAATAATAATAAATAATACATACATATGTATACTTAAATACAAATTGCTCAGACTATATATTGTTACTTGTATTTGTATCTTCAGGACCAAAGAACATCTTTTTTCTCCACTTTAAGATTTACATTGGTTCTGGACAGATGTCCTGCAGTCTCCAAGAAACCACAGATGCCAACCGAAACTACTACATCCAACAAAACTTTCACTTACCATAGATGAAAAAAACAACAACAACAAGATATTCCATGACAAAATTAAACAATAGCCAGCCCTACAAAAGATATAAGATAGAAAACTCCAACCCAAGGTGGCTAACTATATCCAAGAAGACACAGAAAGTAAATAATTTCACACCAGCAAAAAAAGGGAAACATGTAAACACACACGCACACACACACACATACACTACCACAACCATTAATAGAATAGATGCAAAACCAGTATGCTTCTGATGCATTCACAAAAGAACTCAACATCAAAGATGGATATTATGTCAGAGTAAAGACAGACCTATGTCCAAGCAGACAGACCTAGGATGCAAGCTGGATGAGCCACAGTAATATCTCATACAAAAGACTTCCTACCAAAAGTAATCAAAAGATTCTAATCAAAGACAAAATACCCACTAAAGGAGACCAATGGGAAAAAAATTGGAAAGGAAAAGTCAAAAGTATCATTATTCCGAGATGATTAAATATTATACATAATGATTAAAAAATTCCTCCGGGAAACTTCTACAGATGACTGTCAACTTCAGCAAAGTGGATGGATATAAAATCAATTCAAAAATTATTAGGCATCTTATATACAACAATAAAAAGGCTGAGGAAAAAATTAGGAAAACAACACTCTTCACAATAGCTACAAATAATACAAAATATCTTTGTGTAACTCTAACCAATTTAGTGAAATACCTATATGACAAGAACTTCAATCCTTTGAAGAAAGAAATTGAAGAAGATATCAGAATACGGAAAGATCTTTCATACTCATGGATCTGTAGGATTAATATAGTGAAAATGGCCATCCTTCTAGAAGCAATCTACAGATTCTATGCATTCTCATCAAAATTCCACCACAATTCTTTACAGACCTTGACAGAAAAAATACTCAAATTCATGTGGAAAATTAAAATCCAGGATAGCTAAATAATTCTTGTACAATAAAATAATTTCTGGAGGTATCACCATCTTTGATTTCAAGCTTTACTACAGAGAAATAGTGATACAAGCCATGGTACAGGAAACAAAAACACATGCACAAAAAAACAGGTTGATTTGTGGAATCAAATTGAAGGACCAAAAGTAAGTCCACACACCTGTGGACACTTGAATTTTGACAAAGTAGCCAAAACTATAAAATGGAAAAAGACCAACAAACATTGCTGGTCTACATGCTTGACTGTATGTAGAAGAATGTGAAGAGATCCATATTCATTACCCTGGACAGAATTCAAGTCCAAGTAAACATATTGACATAAAACTGAATACACCAAATCTGAGGAAGTAGAAAGTGGGAAAAAGCTTTAAATGCATTGGCACAGTAGATAACTTCCATAACATCAAAAGTTCATGCACTAAGATGGACAATTAATAATTGGGACCTCAAGAAACCGAAAAACTTCTGCAAGGCAAAATATAGCATCAATAGGACAAAAAGGCAGCCTACTGATTTGGCACATCCAACAAAAGGATGCCAACCAAAATATATAAAGAACTCAAGAAACAAGACGTCAACAAACCAAGTAAACCAATTTTTAAAATGGGGTACATAGAAAATACTAGACAGCAATCTCTACAGGTGAAGAAACAAATGACATCTTAATTATCAGAAAAATGCAAATCAAAACCAACTCTGAGATTCTATCTTACACCAATCAGATTTGTGATGTTGAGGATGTGGAGCTGGAGGAACACTCTTCCATTGCTGATGGGAGACCAAACATGTACAACCACTTTGAAAATCAATTTTGGATTGTCTCAGAAAATATACAATAGATCTACCTCAAGACCCAGCACACCCCAAAGAAGCTTAACCATAAAACAAGCTCCACCATACCTCACTTGCTCAATTTTCATAGCAGCTTCACTCATAATAGCCAGAAACTGGAAACAGTCTAGATGCCCCTCAACCAGAGAATGGAAAAGATGTGTTACAGTTACACAATGGAATATTACTCAGCTATTAAAAACAATGATATCATGTAATGTGCAGGCAAATACATGGAAATAACAAGGATATTCCTGAGTGAGGTAACTCAGACACAGAAAGACAAACATGGTATGTGCTCATTTTATGTGGGTATTAGTCATAAAGTACAGGATAAGCATGCTATAAAACACAGACCTAAAGAAGCTAAGTAACAATGAGGGTCCAAGAGGGGATACTTGAATCTCACTGAAAAAGGGAAATATATCAGGGAGTGCATGGAAGGAGGAAACTGGGTGAGGATGAATACAGACAAAGTGTGTGTGTGTGGGGGGAAGGTGAATAAAGAGTGAAAGAGTACTGGGAGAGACAACCAGATTGAGAGTGGAGCATTTCTGGGATGTGCTAGAAATGTAGGACAGTGGAAATTCCTAGGAATGTTTGACTGCTACTCCAGCTACTCCTGGCAATGGGGTATATGGAGCCATTTTCTGTAAACAGGCTAGACTTTTAATGGAGGGATTGGGACACCAACCCAACCCCAACACTGTAGACCCCCTCAACTTTTCTTTCCTACTTGATGTACAGGGGCAAAAGTTGCAGCAGAATTTGACAGGGCAATCATTGACTGACCCAGCTTGAGGCCGGTGCCACTAGGTGGAGCCCACCACTGATACTATTAATGTTATGCTGCTATACTTGCAGACAGGAGCCTTGCATAAATGCCTTCAGAGAGGCTAAACTCAGAGAAGGATGGAAACTGATCCCGAGACCCACAGTCAAATATTAAATGATGCTTGGAGAATCCTGGGAAAGAGGTGGAGGAAAGACTGGAGGAGTCAGACGGGTCAAGGAACAGCAAGGAAACCTACAGAATCAACTAACCTGGCCTCATAGGGGCTCACCAATTGAGCTGTCAACAGGAGAGTATAAATGGGAAGGACCTACTCTCTCTGCACATATGTAACAATTGTGCAGCTGGGTCTTCATGTGGTTCTTCTGAAGTGGGAGCAGGGGCTGTTTCTGACTACATTATCTGCCTTTGGATCCTTCTCCCTTAACCGTGTTGTCTTGTCTAACATCAGCAGAAGAAAACGTACTTAAACTTTCTCCAACCTGATATGGGAAGGCTAGTTGATGTCCATGGGAGGCCTCCCCTTTTCTGAGAAGAAGATAAAGACAGGTGTTTGAGCTGGGGAGGTGAAGTGAGAGGAAAGGACTTCGAAGAGAGGAGAAAGGAGAATCTGAGATCTGATGTAAAGACAATAATTAACTTTATCAATAAAAAATGTGCTTTACCAACATACCCAACCTTATGGGACACAATGAAGGCAGTGCTAAGAGGAAAGTTCATAGCACTAAGTGCCTTCAAGAAAAAATTTGAAACATCTCATACAAGCAACTTAATTGCCCAACTGAAAGATCTAGAAAAAAAGAAGCAGATACACCCAAAAGGAGCAGATGGCTGGAAATAATCAAACTCAGGGCTGAAATCAATCAATTAGAAACAAATAAAACTATTCAAAGAATCAAAGAAACCAAGAGCTGGTTCTTTGAGATAATCAATAAGATAGACAAATCCCTAGCCAAACTAACAAAAAGGCAGAGAGAAATGGTCCAAATCAGCAAAATCAGAAAAGAAAAGGGGGACATAACTACAGACACTAAGGAAATCCAAACAATCATTAGGTCTTACTACCAAAGCCTATATGCCACAAAATTTGAAAATCTAAATTAAATGGACAATTTTCTTGAGAGATTCCACCTACCTAAATTAAGCCAAGATCAGATAGGAAGATTGAATAGACCTATATCCCCCAAGGAAATAGAAGAAGTCATCAACAGCCTCCCTATGA
>CM053745.1:35818015-35849637 GCA_028658305.1 Pachyuromys duprasi | reverse complement strand
TCTTTATATATTTGCATATATTTTTGTTAAAAATGTATAAGCACAATATGTATCATTATTATCAGCAATTATTAATATAGTATAAAGTGGTTAATAATAAGTTTATAATATTATCTATTAAGACAATGATTTTACAAACGTAACTTTGTTTATTCCTGCATTTGTTTCCTAAAAAATAAAAATGAAGTTTAAACAAAAATACAACTGAATACTAGTTCAGCCCTGGTTACCATTTAATTTTTAATGCCTTTATATTTATGAATTTATTTTCTTGTTCTCCAATGATAACTTCATCCAGAAGTTCTAGCTGGATTTTTACCGCCATGGAGGATATTACAGGAACTTTCCTCAATATCTTTAATAAGGAGCATCCAGTAATATTTAGGTACAAGTTATTCATAATAGAGGAGTGGTTTTCAGAAGGATTCAGAATATCTGGGAGGCAGAAAATGAGTTTTTGTGAGATTTGCAATGAGAATTCTGTCAAAGGCATGGGAGGGACTTTGAAATTTCAGGTAGAGTAACAGTTGATGCTTCATCCACAGAGCTACACTTTCTCTAAGCAGCCCTAACCACAAACACATTCCTCTAGTCTCCATCACTGTGCTACCTTCCCTTAAGAAAACTTGGCCTAATACTCATTGTGAAGGACAAATATTCTAAGGAAGTTCTAACAGAACATATATTGATGAGTAAATTTTAACCTGAAAGTAATATATTGTTTACTGAAGAATGTGTTACATGCCAAACTCTGCATTCCATGAGATGTCATAAAAGCTAAAATTACTGTCCTTATATAAATTAAACTTCTATAGAAGACATGTATTCCAAAGAAATGGTTATGTAATGACAGATGTAATAAAACAATAAAGAACTATGAAACAATTTCTTTTGAAAGTAAGAAAGAAATGTGTAAAGTGTTATCTCGTGCCTTATTTGGTGAATTTTGAATGGAATATGGTAAATGTAAACAGCAGTCATATAGGAAATGCTTATTTATTCCTATGTTACAATAATAAATTAAACTAACAAAATTAGAATGTTAGTTTTTATGTCTCAATCCTAGTTGAGGTAACCAGAATATTTTTTTCTTTCTTTTACTTCAAACTTTCCATTGTTCTTAGTTTCCCAGATTTTCTGAAAAAATGACAAATGGGCTCCAAATTAATTATTAATGCTTATGTTTTCAACTCCAAACACTAAGAACATCCAACTGCCCTTCTCAAGACTATATGTGGCACAGGGTAAAACAGTTGACAGTTAGTACTCTAGTGTGATTCCATTTGAAAACTGTCAGCAACTCAGAACATCATTGAAACTATTTTTTTTGTAAAATTCAACTAATATTTTATATTATTTCTAAAACACAGGATGAAGTTATTTCCTACTTTAAGAAAATTAATCTGACGACTTAATCTTTGTCTCCTAATAAACTTAATACTTCTTTATTTCAGATAAAGTAAGATTTCAGACCACTATTACCTAGAGAAAATTAAAGGAGAAATTTTACAAAATGTAACTCATTATTATTTTTCAATTTTTGCTGAAAGTCAAAGTATTATTATTATTATTAAAAGATTAGATTATTAGTCTCCAGATTTTATCAGCTTGTTCTAAGGCAACCCGGATTGCCTCAGTTCAAGACTAACATTCAGCAGGAGCTATAAACTCTGATCTTGGTAGATTGATCACCACCCTTTATCTTCTTTCTCATAAATATAGAGATAAAATAGAGACTCAGCTGGATGCACCCTTCAGCAATTATTTCTCCTATGATCTTCACACCTAGATAGCAGGCCACATTCAAAGAGACTTATGCTCTCTGATAAAAAGATTCGCAGTATGCAGTCAGCTTTGCTGCATATCATGCTGACATTTCTTATACAGACAGTTTTCCAGTGTCTCACTAATTTAAAAGTGCCACTTCTTTTAAATGGTTAACTATTAAAATTTTCAAACTTTTAGTCAAATTTTTCTTCTGTCATAGACATAATCGAAGAAAGAATAAATGTGTCTGGCTGGGGCGATAATTACACCATTTGCATGCTCTGAAAATTCAGGGAACAGTTAATTTTTTTCTAATTAAAGGGCATTACAGTGAACAAATATCCAGAGTAATGATATTTATTAAGATATTTATAAATAAATTCTGAGATTTCTCATGTCTTGCAATAGCATTGTATTGTTTACTATAGAGATTCAAGGTAGAAATATTTATTCACTGCTGTTAATTCAGTGTAAATGTTATCCAGTGTAAAAAGAGCATTTCATCATTTCACTGTCTCACGGGCAGATCTTAATGTACCTTAGAACATAAGATTATGTTATTATTTTGTATTTCTTTATTGTTAATATTATTGTGTTGTTTATAAGTAATGGATGATTCCTGCTATGCTTGCAGGCAGAGGCCTCTCATACTTGTGCTCTACCTAGCAACCTCTTAGAACACAGAACACATGCGGAGACTCACAGTCAAACATTGGTTCATGTGTAAGGAGTATTGGGGACTAGAGGGAGGAAAGAGAAAAGGACCTGGAGGTGACAGGCGCTCTACAAGAAAAACAACAGAACCAACTAACCAGGGCCCAGAGGGGCTTGCTGAGACTGAAACATCAACCAAGACCATGTATGAACTGGACCAAGTCCCCTACAAAGATGTAACAGATGGACATCTTAAGCTTCATATGAGTCATCTGGTAAGGGAATTGGGAACTGCATAGGACAAGGGATTGCTTGCTAGCTTTTAGATCACTTTCCCCTGTCTGGACTACCTTGACAGGCCACAGGGGAAAAGGACACATTCAGTCCTGAGGCAACTTGATAAGCTGGAGTGGATGGGAGCGGGAGCTCCCCTTTTCTGAGGAAAGGGAGAGGAGAGAGAGTGGGACCAGTAGGGGAGGATGGAAGAGGCTACAAGGATGTAAAGTGAATTAAATAAATAAATGAGAAAAAATTCGTAAATAAGAAAATACATTTGTCATATTCAGCAATATTGATTATTTCCAGTGTTCTGGAAGTGACTTGTGATATAGAAAAATATCACAATTCCTAATATGGAAGCAGGAAATTTCAGTCAGAAGTGTCAACTCAAAATAGAGATCTAAAATTAAAAAAAAAAAAAGGTAAATGATCATACAGGAGACCCTGCTTTTTCATAACTAGATCGTTCCTAATTTAAGCCATTTTTATTAAGAGGCCACTTCCTACAGAGTTCCTGCTTTCTACCACACTGACTCATACCCCTCAAAGAACAATGTTTGTGACACTGTTTGTGTCGCTCCCTGCAAGCAATCAACACAGCCAGAGAGATCACTGTTTAGTTAACTGCTGTCTGCTACACAAGACTGCATGGATAAACATTCAAGTGGAGCGTATGACCTTTGCACTCAGAAAGGCCTGTTTTGAAATTCTAACTCTACCACTCATTGTTTTTTGGGCAAGTAATCACCGCTCAACTGTAAAACTGAACAAAATAATACCTATGTTTTCTGGTGTCGATTTAGGAGTTCTTAACATTTTGGTAAAAATTCAATAAGATTGCAATTTACCTTCTGAAAAGTCCATTGAAATAGATTAATGACTTACTAATAAAGCAAACACACTATGTAGAGAATATCAAAAGTAAAAGGAGAAAGGCATTTTCCCTCAAGTATTTATTCCTGTCATTAGGATGCCTCAGCTCTACTGCATCACTGGGAATGAAAAAACAATTTGTCCACAAAGGGAGTATTTCTGAGAACTGAGAAACCAGTTTACAATGCAAGATTTTCTGTCTTTCTTTTCTTTTTTTTTTTTGACTGTCTGCACATAGTAAGTATACTTTTCTTTACTGCTTACATATTCTGCATCATCAGAATCAGACAAATTGCTAAAAGCTCAGAGAATAAAGCATTCTAATTTTAATTTTTTGATAAGTATTTTTAATGAAATGTATATGTTTTACATTTTTGCATTTTATTCTCTTTGTATCCCAGCTGTAACCCCATCCCTCATTCCCTCCCAAGCCCATCCTCCCTCCCACATCTCCCCCCAAGCCCTCTCCAAGTCCGTTGATAGGGGAGGTCTTCCTCCACTTCCATCTGACCCTAGTTTATCAGATCTCAACAGGACTGGCTGCAATGTCCTCCTCTTTGTCCTGGCAAGGCTGCTCCTCCCTTGAGTAGGGGAGTGGTCAAAGAGCCAGCCACTGAATTCATGTCAGTGACAGTCCCTGTTCCTCCTACTAAGGAACCCACTTGGATACTGAGCTGCCATGGGCTACATCTAAGCAGAGGTCCTAGGTTATATCCATGAATGGACTTCAGTTGGAGTATCAGTCTCAGAAAATACCCCATGTGCCCAGAAATTTTGGTTCTGTTGCTCTGCTTGTGGAGCTCCTGTCCTCTGAAGGTCTTACTAACTCCACCTTCTTTCATATGATTCCCTGAACCCTGACCAAAGTTTGGTTATGAGTCTCAGCATCTGCTTTGATACACTGCTAGGTAGAGTCTGGGAATAATCTTCACTAATCCTGTAATTGACAGAGGGCTAATGTTCAAAATATATAAAGAACTAAAGAAGTTAAAACACAACAAATCAAGTAATCCAATTAAAAAATGGGGTATGGAGCAAAACAGAATTCTCAACAGAGGAATATAGAATGACAAAGAAACACTTAAAGAAATGCTCAAAATCCTTAGCCATCAGGGAAATGCAAATCAAAACGACCCTGACATTTCACCGTATACCTATCAAAACAGCTAAGATAAAAATCTCAAGTGACCATATATACTGGAGAGGATGTGGAGAAAGGGGAACCCTTCTCCATTGCTGGTGGGAATGTAAACTTGTACAATCACGTTGGAAATCAATATAGTGCTTTCTCAAACAATTAGGAATAGTGCTTCCTCAGGATCCAGCTATACCACTCCTAGGCATATATCCAAAATATGCTCTAGTACACAGGAAGGACATTTGTTCAACCATGTTCATAGCAGCTTTATTCATAATATCCAGAACTTGGAAACAACCCAGATGTCCCTCACCCGAGAAATAGATACAGAACTTGAGATACATTTACACAATGGAATACTACTCAGCAATTAAAAACAAAGAAATCATGAAATTTGCAGGCAAATTATCAGGTCTAGAAAAGATCATTGTGACTGAGGTATGCCAGAAGCAGAAAGACACACGGTATATACTCGCTTATAAGCGGATACTAGACTTATAATATAGGATAAGCATACTAAAATCTGTGCACGTAAAGAAGCTAAACAAGAAGCAGGAGCCTGTAATTAATAAAGAATTTAATAGAAAATGAAATGTTAAAAAATAATAAGAAATAAAAAGAAAGAAACAGGAGCCTGGATAAAATGATCAATCCTCACTTAGAAAGATAAACGGGATGGACATTGGCAGAGGGAGAAAACAAGAAACAGGCCAGGAACCTACCACAGAGGGCCTCTGAGAGACTCCCCTGGGTTCTTTGTCTGTGCTGATCTCGTCGATTCTGGAGTGTGTGACCCAGGCTGCTGGGGCATTGGAGGATAAATCTCTTTGCACACAGCTGCCCCAATGTCCCATAGGATTATAGGGAATGAAACCTGGGACCCAAGTTTAGCTCAGCTCTGCTGTGTTCACTATCTGTGCTGTGCTGGCTGATTCTGACCTTGGTGAACCAGGCAGGAAGATAGTAGGCAGAATGGAACTGGCCCTCCTCAACAGTACCTGAACGTACATCCTCCACTGTGAGAGTGAGCTGTGATTGTGAGCATCACTAGCAGCTGTGACCCGGAAGGTGTCGACAGGATTTTGAGTGTGGACTCCTGGGTTTGGAAACAGTAGCTCAAATGCTCAGAAGGTCTTCACAGGACTGTGAGAGTGGACACCCAAGTTTGGAATCTCACCCACAGGCAGAGCTGCCTGGCTCTGGTTCCAGGAGATATCCACAGAAAGTGGGCTTGGGCAGTGGGTGTCCTAAACCTGCAGGGTCAAAACTGCGCATGGCCCACTGCCGCCTGCCTCTGGAAGGTATCCAAAATTACTGTTTTGGGGCAGGTTGGTGGCCTAAGGCTGTAGGGTGGGAGTCCCATTTGCACACTGCAGGTCCAAGGAAAGGATCCAACTATGGTAGATTCTGATGGGTGGCCTAGGGTTGCAGAGTCAGAGTTGAGCAAGCTGCTGCCCCCAGTCATGTTGAGTTCAGACGGGTAGTCTAAGGCTGCAGGGTTGGAGTCACCAACCCCACCCCCGTGTGCACTGCCACTGCTGGTTCCAGGAATATATCCACAGATGGTGAGTTTGAAAAAGTGGCCTAGGGGTACAGGGACAGAGCCCAGGGAGCTGCCCCGGGTCTGAGGAAGGTATCAGCAGATGGTGGGATTGGACAGGTAGTTTAGAGCTGCAGCTGTGCCAGGCAGAGGCCTAGGAATTTTTTCAAATATTAGCCAAGTGCCCTGAAGATGGATGTTCAAGTATCCCCTTGGATTCTTGGATTCTTGTCTCACCTGAGAAACACAGATGTCACCATTTTGGGGTCCACAGTCTGACCTGCCGATCACCTTGCTCTTACTGCTGAGCTGCTGTTCAGATACCCTGTGTGCTAGGTGCTGCCATCTTGGATCTCGCCAAAATTAAATTTTCGAGAGGAATGTACATAATGAAAAAGAAAGAGGAGATGTGCATAGTGATGCACACTTTTAATTCCAGCTTTTAGGAAACAAAAGCAAGTAGAAATCTCTGAATTTTAGGACAGCCTGGTCTACACAGTGTGTTTCCAGAACAGCGAAAGCAGAGTTGCAAAATACAGAAACCTTGTCTTTAAAAATGGAGAGAGCACTAACAATGCATCAAAGCAGATACTAAGACTCACAACCACGCCATCACCAGAGTGCAGGGAATCATATGAAAAAATGGGGAGTTAGTAAGACTTGGCGAGAACAAGAGCTCCACAAAGACCAAATAGATCAGGGCACAGGGGGCTTCTATGAGACTGTTTCTCCAACCAAGGATCATGTATGGATACAAACTATAAACCCTGCTCGGTTGTGGCCCATGGTAGCTCAGTACCCAACTGGGCATCCTAGTAAGAAGAACAGGGACTATTTCTGTCATGAACTCAATGGCTGGCTTGTTGACCGCCCACTCCACCCCCCGAGGGAGGAGCAGCCTAACTAGATTTCAGAAAAGGACATTGCAGCCAGTCCTGAAGATACATGGTAAGCTAGGGTTAGATGGAAGGGGAGGGGGTCCTCCCCTATCAGTGGACTTGGAGGAGGACAGGGAGAAGATGAGGGAGGGATGGGGAGAGTGGGAGGGAATGAGGGAGGGGCTACGCCTGGGATACAAAGTATATAACCTGTGATTTATATAAAAATAAATAAATTACTTAAAAAAAACTGAGAGCTACTATGAACATGGGTGAGCAAATGTCCTTGTTGTGTACTTGAGCATCTTTGGGATATATGCCTAGAGGTGCAATAGCTGGATCTTGGGGAATCGCTATTCCTAATTTTCTGAGGAGCAGCAGATTGATTTCAAAGTTGTTGAACAAGTTTACATTCCCATCAGCAATGGAGGAGGGTTCTCTTTTTTCCACATCCTCTCCAGCATGTATTGTCACTTACGTTTTGATCTTGGTCATTCTGATGGATGTAAGGTAGAATCTCAGGGTCATTTTGATTTGCATTTCCCTGATGACTAAGGATGTTGAGCATTTCTTTAAGTGATTCTCTGCCATTTGATATTCCTCTGTTGAGAATTCTGTTTACCTCTGTACCCCATTTTTTATTTGCATTACTTGGTTTGATGGTGTTTAACTTCTTCAGTTTTTTATATATTCTGGATATTATCCCTCTGTCAGATATAGGGTTGGTGAAGAGCCTTTCCCAATCTGTAGGCATTTGTTTTGTTCTGACAACAGTGCCCTTTGCTTTACAGAAGCTTTTCAGTTTCATGAGGTTCCATTTATTGATTGTTGATCTTAGAGCTTGTGCTGCTGGTGTTCTGTTCAGGAAGTTGTCTCCTGTGCCAATGAGTTCCAGGCTCTTCCCCACTTTTTCTTCTAACAGATTTAGTGTGTCTGGTTTTATGTTGAGGTCTTTGATCCACTTGGACTTTAGTTTTGTGCAGGGTGATAAATATGGGTCTATTTTCATTTTTCTACAAGTGGACTTAGACCACTTAGACCAGCACCATTTGTTGAGGATGCTATCTTTTTTCTGTTTTATTGTTTTGGCTTCTTTCTCAAAAATCAAGTATCTGTAGGTATGTGAGTTCATTTCTGGTTCTTCTATTAAATCCACCTTTCTGTTTCTATGCCAGTATCATGCATTTTTATTATCAAAAGCTGGAAACAACCTAGATGTCCCTCAGTGGAGGAATGGATACAGAAATTGTGGTACATTTACACAACGGAATAATACTCAGCTATTAAAAACAAGGAAATCATGAAATTTACAAGCAGCTGGTGGAAACTGGAAAGGATCATCTTGAGTGAGGAGAGCAAAAGGAGAAAGGTATACACAGTATATGCTCAGACTGAAGCATCAACCAGGGACTATGCATAAACTGGATCTAGGGTCCCTAAAGAGATTTAGCAGATGGGCAGCTTAGACTTCCTGTGAGTCCTCTAGTAATGGAAGTGGGGACTACATCTGATAGGGACTCACTTGGCAGCTGTTTGATAACTTTCTCCTCACTGACTGCCTTGCCAGGCTACAGGGGAAGAGTACAAGAAGTTCAGTCCTGATGCAACTTGATGCTAGATAGGACAGGGATCTTCCCTTTTCTGAGAAAAATAGGAAGAGGAGGGAAGAATGGTGTGACTGCGAGGGGGAAAGGAATGGGGCTACAATAAGGATGTAAAGTAAATAAAAAAGAAACAGAAAAATAAAAAAAACAAACTTCTAGGAACAAACTCTGTGCATTATATGGAACAATAGTTTCCTACCTATTTTGCACTCTTAACACACATTATTCCCCCTAAACTCTTTTTGAAGCAGAGAGAATAGACTGTTAAAAAGAGTAGTCAAAAATATTTTCAAACCAAGTAGATATGAGAGAATCCATATTCCAAGCCAGTGGTACCTATATAACAGAATAATGCAATGTGTCAGAAAAGGTGAAATAGAAATTCTCACCCTTGTAGCAGGTGTCGTGCTATTTCTGTGGGGTGAAGAGAATTGATAACATTTGTCTGCACAATTGCCATGGCAAAAAGTTAGTGCAGCGTCTAGCTGTGTCTGGTATTTTGTTGTATATTACTAAATATTTTAGTAATGAAGGAAAGTGAAATGAAATAATTGTACAGAGCATCTTCAGAAAGTTAGGTTGTCTTGTTATACTAGCAGTGTCCTCAAGAGTGATATCAGTTTACATGGTGGGAATGGAAACACACTGGCTTAGTAATTCATGAAAATTTCAGCAATGCCCCCAAAGCAATCATAAAAAACTTAATGAAAATACAATACCAAAACAGTATAGCAAAATTCGGTTTTCATGGTGGACATCTTTTACAAAGAGGAAGAACTCTCCTTGGTACAGTTCTTGCCAATAGATGAAAGCAACAAGTAATAATTACCTCTAAGGTATAAGTTAAGTGAGAGCAGTCCTTGGATACAAAATAATAAATATTTGAAGCTCAAATACTCAAGAGAGCACTGTAAGAATATTTTTATCAAATAATGGATTCCAAAAGGCTGAATTTTTAACAATATCTGACAGTATATTCACATAGACATTGAGTGATTGTGTCTTTCATCCTTCCAAGGCAACAATGAATTATATAATTACAAAATTTCTAGATATTCTTTTACTTTATACACATGAATGTGTTGCTTTTCGGTATGTATGGGAATCAAGTACAGCTTGGGTTTCAGCAGAGGTCCCTTGTTCTAGGATAATCTGGAAAGGGAGGTATGAATAGTTCTGAGACAGTATGGGGATGCTGCAAAGTGAACCTGGTTCCTCTGCAAGAGCAGCAGAAATTTTAATTCAATTATTTTCAGCAATGATATACTAGTGTAGGAGATATTAAAAATTCATGTACAAAGCCTGAGACATTACCAAAGCCTAAACATCACTTAAATAATTTTGAGACAGGGCCCAAAACATGTGTTTTCTGAAACTCCATTAATGATTAAACTTTGAGGACAGGTTATGTACTCCCTGTCTGAAAAAGGGTTTCCCATGCTTAAGTTAAATAATCTATCCCATTCTTTAGCAATCTGCCTCAGTCTCTGACAGAATGATTCATAAATGTTAAAACTCCTATAGTAGAATTTCATTTCTCTACACTAAATCCTTGGAGCAGTTTCAATTCCCTAAGTTATGTTAGTCTTTGGATAGCTATTACCATAGACTGAATTATGGAAGCTGTTTGCTGTGATTATTGTAGGAATTGTACTTTTCAAAAAATTAACAGTAAAGGGTAGTAGTATGTTATAGGAAGACATAATAGAACATTTTAAAGGCAAAGTTTAACAGCTATGTTTATAATAAACTAATACATGACATCTTAAGTTAACATTTACTCAGTACTTTTTCAGTCTATGTTGTTTCAAAATCATATATTTTTTCTCCATTCTATCCCATCACCATTAAATGGATAATATTCAGAGGTCATGTGCAAAATGTTAATGTTCATTTTACTATTAATATTTTAACTGAAATTAATCCTTTGTGGTGATAAAAATGAGAGTGGAGGATGCTTATTGCTCTTGATTTCTCTTGTTTCTTTGTTCTTTTTCATCATTCATATTTATTAAAAAAGTTCTTTTATTTCTTCATCCTTTTATTCATCACTCATATTCATTGACAGAGTATAGTTTATTTTTGTTTCCTGCTGACCGTCTATCTACTGACCATCTATCTACTTCAGCTTCTCTTGCTTTTGTTTGGTTTTTTCATTGTTGTTGATAGAGTTGTTTTGTGTGGTTGCTGATAACTTCACAAAGATTTTTATGTTTAGGTCTGTGAGAACAGAAGTGGGAATCATAAAATTCAAGTCCAGTTGAATTACCCCAATATCAATCTTAGCAACCAACTGTTTCATATGGATATGATAAGAACTAGCAAACTGGCCAAATGAGTTTCTTCAAGTTGTATTCACTGATGTATTTCTATTGCCCAAGATATAACAAATAAGCAGAGAATGATCGTTGTGGAATGTTGGAAGGGAGGAACTGGAAAGCTGCCTGGTGTGTGCAAAGGCTTTTGTTATCAGAAGAGGGTGCAGCTGGGAACCCCTAGAGAAGCCATCAGTGCTCCAGGGACATGCATACCATGGGGACGTACTGGATGATTATCTTCCCCAAGAGTTCTGAGGATGTTCCACCAGTGTTCATTCTGGAACATCAGCAGGTTGAGGAAAACTCATTCTGGACTGAGGGCAAAGGTGTGTTCTATGGTCAAGGTGGGAGGTGTTCCCAAAACAGCAAATAAGTGCTATGTGCCCTTCATACTGCTGTGGTGAGCAGATAGGAAGAGAAAATCAAGAGTAGTACAGGAAGGCTTCTGAAGTTCTGGGATAGAATCCTGCATCACCTGTGTGAAGCCCTCAATTCCATCCCAGCGTCAGATAAAACAGGATGTGGTAATGAATGCCTGTGATTCTAGCACTGGGAAGATCAACACAAGAGAATCATTAGTTCGTGGCTACCCTTGGCCATTATGGATCAACGTGATATTTTCACTCAACAAATTGAGAATTAGAGAGAGGAAGTACAGTGGAGATACAAGATGGGACCATTCTTATGAAAGAATTTTAGCCTTCTAAAATGTAATGGGAGAAGACCTACAGGCTATCTCAGAGGGTACATTGCTAAATGTTTATCCTGCAATACTAACCGGAGTTCAATACCAATTTAGAATGAAGAAGGTCAAGGCTTTCTAATGTTGTCTTCTGACACACACACAAATATCAAAAACAGCAGTAATGAAATAAAACATGATTTTCATTGATGAGATGGAAATATGATGGAAATATTGTAAAATGAGACACGTTGGAGTACTGTCAGGTATAAAACATATTGAGTGCTGTCAGGTATAAAGGGAAAGTACAGAAACATATAATTCAAAACAGCAAAGAGAACAAGGGAGAAACTGAAGCATGAAACAGGCAGAGGGCAAAGTCGGCCTCTTCATAGAACCTGTGCAAACCAGATTCAAGTCGCAAACCTCATTTCTACCCCTCCCCCCACCCCAGTTCAAAGAGGGGCCTTTATTTACCAAAGTGAAGATTACAGGGAGTATTCATTGTAAACGTGAAAAATATGCCAATCTCTTTTGAGTCACAAACAGTTTCCTAACTACATAATATCCTGAGGCATTACTAAATAATTCTCAACTGTGGGTAGTTCATATCCTCTCCGAGTCTTCCTTTTCAAATTCAGTGATTATGCTACATGCTTAACTACTTATCAAATGTAATTACATTAAGTTTATTTTATACTTTGTTAAGCCAGCACCATAATAACTTTTCATCCCTTGATTAATTTCTTTAACACACAGAAACAAGGCCTGCTCCAAGCAGCACAGCTTTTGCGACTGTTATTATGCATGCACAGATGCATCCTTCCTTTGCCAGTCTCTGTGATTATCCACGAAAGTATTCTGCATACACTCATTATCCACATGAGAGTGTTCGTCTATATTTTTTTTGCACTGCTCTGGAATGAGACCTCCTGTAAATTACAATTTATATGTAAAAAGGGTTTATTTTTAGGAATGATCATTTTCAATACTAAGGATACATATCTTGATACAGTTTATATGTAACTTCTACAGTGTTAATGATGGGTCTGTGTGTACATCAATAGACAACCTTTGGTCACAGAGAAAGAATCCAGCAGTGAGAAAGGCATATTCACTTTCTGATATAGCAGCTATCAAAATCAGCATGAATTCTCCTTTCTCAGGTAAGAACTACAGGACTGGGAATCGGATTCTAGCCCCTCGGGGAATGTAATAAGAAAGAAAGTCAATGAGAATTGATCATAAAATATTTATGAAGAGCTCACATCTATATTGTGCTTTGGTATGTTATGTGATGAAAACAATGTAGAGAACAGACTTCATTCATTTTACATGTTGTGTAATATTAAGGAAGGGAAAGGATCATATATATATATATATATATATATATATATGCTACATGCTTGTATATACATATATATATGTAATTAAACTTTAACAAAATAGGGTAGATAGGTATTTTGAAATCCTGCTCTTTATTAAATTCCACTGAACGTTACCCATTTAAAATAACATATATTTATACCTCTGAAGTAACTAACCAAAAAGTGAAATAAAGCAAATACATGATTTTTGTTCAAAAGGTGTTTGGAAACAGATATGTATAATTCCAAGTAAGATATTTCATATACATAGTCCTTTAAGAGGCAGGTATAAAAATTAAATGGATAAACTTTTGTGGAGAAGGACATTTGCAGTGGTGAAACTATTATATATTTAGACTAAGGAAATTGAGACATAACAAAACAAAACAAAAACAGTTAAGAGGAGAATTAGTCAAGCTCTCAAATAAGAGGCCAAATGGGTTATATGTCTTTCGTTGACAGAGTGGTGAAACTGCTTAGATATTGCACATGGCCAAATGGATAAACTAAGGTATTTAAGGCTTGATTTGAGAAGAAATGTCAGGACTCATGAGTATGTGAATGAAATCTCATTCTCTATATATGGTTGTTTTTTTGCTGTTCTTCAGGAAAAAAAGCTTCATTATATATTCACGACAAAAAATTATAAAAAAACATATGTTCCATGAAATGATTATCCAGTAACAAATTTAGAGAATCTTACTCAGGCAGTAAGGTGTAGGAAAATACTTTTCAAAATCTAGTTCAATGATCAAAATACATTATATGAAAATCTCAAGATATTAGCAGCCAGGTGGTGTTTTATTAGCCTTAATTCGTGGCACTCAATAGCCAGAAGTAAGCTGGTACTTTGGGTTCAAAGCCAGCCCGATCCACATAGCTGGTCTGAGGACATCTACTACATACAGAGACCAAGTTACAAAACACAAATTAAATAGAATTGATGAAAAATAGTATTTACAATAAAAAATTTCTTCGAAAATAACAGTATCTATCAAATTAAAATGTAATGCATAATAATTTTTTACATTCACATCTATATGCTTTTGTAAAGAGAAAACTGAATAGATAAACATAAACTAAAAAAATTTAATGAATTTGAGAGATAGTTGACTCATTTATCCAAAAAAGAAACATTAGTGGCATATGACTGATAATCATTGAGTATTTATAATTAAGTTAATACTACCAATCCATGAGCATGGAGGATCTCTCCATCCTTTGGTATCTTCTTTAACTTCTTTCTTCAAAAATTTGAAGTTATTGTCATACAGGTCTCTCACTTGCTTAGATAGCATCTCACCAAAATATTAAATATTGTTATTTAAATATTAATGTAATGGTTATTTTAAAGGGTATTATTTCCCTAATTTTGTTTTCAGACTGTTTATCATTTTTATAGAGGAGGGCTATTGATTTTTTGTATTAATTTTATATCCAGCCACTTTGCTAAAATAGTTTATTAGCTGCTAGAGTTCCCTGGTAGAATTTTTATGGTTTCATATGTATACTGTCATATTTTCTACAAGTAACTATATTTTGACACAAGGCTTGCATTGAGAAAAGAAATCTGGGCTGTCATCTGTGGGCTCTTAGAGACTGGAAGGCATCTGCCCAGGCCCTTCTGGTTTCTGGAGTCTCTATTGAGAAGTCAGATATAATTCTAATAGGTCTATCTTTATATGTTATTTGGATTTTTTCGATTGCAGCTTTTACTATTATTTATTTGTTGTGTATATTTAGTGTTTTTTATTTCGGGGGGGCATGAGGATTTTCTTTTTTGGTCCAATCTACTTGGTGTTCTGTAAGTTTCATGTAAGTTTGTAAGTATCTCTTTCTTTAGGTTAGGGAAATTTGCTTCTATGATTTTGTTGATGTTTTCTGGACCTTTGAGCTGGAAATCTTCTCCTTCTTCTATTCCAATTATTCTTAGTTTTGGTCTTTTCATGGTATGCCATATTTCCTAGATATTTTGTTTCAGAAAATTTTTAGATTTAGCATTTTTATCAGTTTCTTCTATTACATCAACTATGCCTGAGATTCCTTGTCCATCTCTTATATTTTGTTGGTGATACTTGTGTGTGTAGTTTCTGTTCTCCCACCTAGGATTTCCATGTCCATGATTCACACAGTTTTTGTTTTATTTATTGTTCCTATATCCATTTTCATGAAAGGTTTTCTTCATTTATTTCACCTGTTGGTATTTTCCTATATATCTTTAAGGGATTTATTTGTTTCCTCTTTAAAGGCCTCTATCAACTTCCTAAGACTGGATTTAAGGGCATTTTTTGTTCTTCAGCTATGTTAGAGTATCCAAAACTTATCATAGAAGATCGTTTGAACTCTGCTGATACCAAATTGCCCTGTCTGTGTTGATTAATTTCTTAACTTGGCCTGTAGACATCTGGGTTTTGCAGTTATTGTAGGTTCAGGTGTGATTTCTGAGTTTATCTTTGTTGATAGGTTTGGTTATTTTGGATATTTTCCCCACTTTGTTTCTATCTTCTTTCTGTCTTTAGGTCTGAGTTCTGTTAACTAGGGAGCCTTCAGGTCACGTTATGTGTTTATCTGGGAGTTTTGTGGCCTGAATGTCCTCTGGAATTTTAGATGCTTACTGTGCATTGAGGTCCCTAGTACCAGTATGACTTGGGGTATATGTACCACTGTAGTCTCTGGAAAAGCAGACATAATTGTGCACTTCAAAGTGGAGTCCAAGGATTGGGCTGCAATTTACATGTGGTAGGTGTGCTTTAAGGGGACTTGGCAGGCAAGGACTTGAGGAGGGGTCTTCCACACTAATTTTGAATGTGGGTCATTAAAATTGGATAAAGTATTTTATTAACTATGATATTATTTTTCTTGAGCTATACAATGTGTTCCATTATTCAACTTTCCATTGTCCTATTCAAAGAGAATTCATTACTGGGATATTAAAATGTCACATATTTGTTAGGGTGAAGCTCTTTTTAAATACTTTGAGAACAGAAACGACCTTTTCAGATGCATTGCCCTTAATTTTCTTATTAATCCTTAATCATTCCTACATTGTAATGAACTTAAAACTTACTTAATCTTCCTTAATGTATTTAACCATTCTTAATCTTCATTAATTATTCTTAGTCATTCTCTGAGTTTTAGAAATAGTTAGACACAATGACAAACATATCTTTTACGTTTGGTTATACCATTGGAGTATCTAGTGATTTCATATTATAACCTTTATTCTTCCATATTTAATGAAAGATGTGAATTGGTTTGTTTTACATAAAAACACAATAATGATACATCACTACTTCTTGAGTTTCCATGAATTCCCATACCAATGTTATCTTGGTATCATGTTTACTTTTTTCTTTCATCTAATCTGTGCTTATTTTTTCATATTATCTTAATGCATATTTGTTGACTAAGAATTTTCAAAAACAGCATATTAATCTACTTTGAGACACCACTATATAATATTTAATTTGTTTTAATAGTTTTCATATTATAATAGTATTTCATATTTATTATATAGTATGAAATGTCATAGATTCCTAATTGTATGTTTTATATATTTTATATATGTATGTTTGTGGTTTAGATTATAAATTTATCAAAATGAATTAAACATGTAAATCTATACCTATTGATCATTACAAAAATCTGTGAAAGTATTGTCTTCGCGAGGGCAAATTACATCAAAATCGGTTTTAAAGTAAAAATAGATTTTTACAAGTAGTTCTTACAAGAATATTTGATATCAGCCTAGGTCTCAACAGACTAAAATATTTGGTGACTTTCCTAAAATTAGGTGAATTTCTTCAGAGGAAACAGTATGAAGATTTAAACCTATCTGATGTAAAAACACCAACTCTTGTATAAAACTTTCTGTTTAAAAATAAAATGTTGATGATATGAATCTTCACAAAGGAATAGTTGCATATTTTCAGTAAAGAGTCATTTTATTAAATCGATTTTAAAGTTAAGTTAGCCTTTTGTTAAGCAAAATCAGAGGCAGGCAGACACACACACAGAAGCACAAACAGGCTTTGGTAGAATGGTCACCTCTGCCATTTAACCAATAAGCTGAATTTCAGTGTCTGATTGTCTTTGTTTTTATGATAAAGTTTAATCATGATGAACTAAAATTATTTCTTCCTGTATACACACAAACGCACATACACACATGCAAATACCTCAGGACACCAAAAAATGAGGAAAAAATGTGAATAAGAAGTAAGTTACAGCAATATAGGAAATTAAAGCCGGAATATATTCTTTCTAAGATAATAAAGAACTCTACTTTCTTGTACCACAGATTGTGCAAATTACAGGTTAAAAGACAAACAAAGATCTCAGGAGTTGTTGGCCATGTAAAGAGAAAGGTACTGTTGAAGGACAGCCATTAATCTAATATTATTGATTAGTTGGCAGTCTATTTGCTGCTGCCAGATGTTTACTGATTGTCTCACTTACTTAGAGCTAATTTGTATTAGCTGCATCTGAAAATCAGAACAAGTAAAACTATTCTGAAGAATAAAAGAAATGCTGGAAATCACCATCCCTTATCACAAGTGGCTGAAAAACAAAGACATATTCATCATCTGTGGCCATCAACGGAAAGCAAACCAAAACTATATTGAGATTCAATCTTTTACATCCCATAATGGCTAAGATCAGTAACAGAAGTGCCATCCCATTCTGGTCATGATGTGAAGCAAGAGGAACATCCCTGTATTACCGGTGGGAGTTTAAACTTGTACATTTGTTATGGAAATTAACATGGAAGTTTCTCAGGAAATCGGTCATTCATCTACTTCAAGATACAGCTATATGATACTTAGGCATATATGCAAAGGAAAGTATATCTTACCACACCAGGAACAACCAGATGGATAAAGGCCAGCATAAGAACATAATCAACAAAAACCAGGACAATATGGTACCACCAGATCCCAACTATCATATTACAAGCAGCTTTGATTTTCTTAACATAGCTGAAACACAAGACAATGATCTTAATCTATTATTATGAATGTGATAGAGACCTTTATACAGAAACCAAATAAGTCTCTTTAATAATCGTAGGATAATGCAATGAAATATATAGAGGCCATAAAAGAGAAAATGAATTAATCCCTTAAAGAAATACAGGAAAATACTATCAAACAGGTGAAGGAAATGAATAAAACCACTGAAGACTGAAGATGAAAATAGAAGTAATAATGAAAACACAAACTGAGGAAATCCTGGCTTTGGAAAATTTAGAAAAAAGACTAGAACTAAAGATGCAAACATCACTGACAGAATACAAGAGATAGAGGAGAGAATCTCAGGCATAGAAAATACAAGTGAAACAATCTGTCAAATAAGATGGTAAATGTAAGTAGTTATTGACACAAAACGTCCAAGAAATAGAGAAAAATATGAAAATATGAAACCTAACAATAATAGGAATAGAAGAAAGAGAAGATTCCCAGCTCCAAGGACAAAAATATTTTCAACAAAATCATAGAAGAAAATTCCCCCAATGTAAAGAAAAAATGCCTATAAACATACAAGAAGCTCTCAGAATGCGAAATAGATTGGAGCAGAATATAGAATTCTCCCTCCACAAAATAATCAAAACAGAAAATCTACAGAAGAAAGAATATCAAAACCTGCCATGGAAAAAAGGCCAAGTAACATAAAAAAGCAGACCTATTAGAATTACACCTGACTTTTCAACACATACTTTAAAAGCCAGAAGGGCCTGGACAGATGTCCTTCAGTCTCTGCAGATGCCACTACAGAATATTACACCCATAAATAGAGAAAACAAGATATTCATGACAAATCCAAATTTCATACATATGTAAACATAAATCCAGTCCTACAGAAGATGCTAGAAGGAAAACTTTAACCCAAGGAGGTTAACTACACCCAAGAAAACACAGATAATAAATAACTCCATTGCAGCAAAACCAAAAGGGAACACACACACAATCACCACCAATGTCAAAATAACTAATAATCATTAGTCCTTAATATTTCTCAACATAAATGGACTCAATTTCCCAACAAAAAGACACAGGTTAATGGAATGGATGTGTGTAAAGATCTGTTGTTCCTCAGCAAGAAAGATAGACATTACCTTAGAACAAAGGGCATAAAAGGTTTTTCCAAGCAAATGGACTCAAGAAGCAAGCTGGAATAGCCATTTTAATATCTAATATAATAGACTTTTAATCAAGATCAATCAAAAGACATGGAAAAGAACACATCATATTCATCAAAGGAAAAATGCACAAAGCTGGCATCTCAATTCTGATCATTAATGCCCCAAATACAAGGTCACCCCCATTTGTAAAGGAAAAATTGCTAAAGCTTAAATCACACATTTAACCTGACACATTAATAGTGGACAATTTTACCACCCCACTCTCACCAATGGACAGGTCATTGAGGCAGAAACTAAACAGAGAAATAATAAAACACACAAATGTCATGAAGCAAATGGACCTAACAGATTTCTACAGTACATTTCAATCACAAATAAAAGAATATACCTTCTTCTCAGCACTTCACAGAACTTTCTGCAAAACAGGCAATATAGTTGTTCACAAAGCAAGCCTCAACTGATAAAAGAAAATTGTAATAAGACGCCTTATATCTTATCAGATAACCATGGACTAACGTTAGACTTTCAAAAATAACAGAAAGCCTAAAAACTCATGGAAACTTTACACATTTCAACTTGAAGACCACTGTGTCAGGGAAAAAAAACATAAATTAAACACTTCCTAAAATTCAATGGAAAAGGAAGTCACAACATATCCAAACTTATGGGACATGATGAGAGGAGCACTAAGAAGAAAGCTCAGAGTAAGCGCGTGCATAAACGGAAGAGTTCTCATACTAGTAAATCAACAGCACAACTGAAAACTCTAGAACAAAATAAAGTAAATATTCCTAAGGGGAGCAGAAGGCAGGGAAAAACAAACTCAGGACTGAAATCAATAAATTAGAAAAAAAAGAAGAATCACAGAAAATAAGAGCTGATTCTTTGAGATAATCAACAAGATAGAAACACTCTTAATCAAACCAACTAAAACGCAGAAGGAGACTATCAAAATTAACAAAATCAGAAATGATGTCACTGATTAAAACAAAAATCATTAGGTATTACTTCAAAAATCTATACTCCACAACATTGGAAAAATCTAAATGAAATGGATGATTTTCTTGATAGAGTCCAGCTACCAAATTTAAATCAAGATCAGGTAAAATATATAAGTAGTCCTATAATACCTAAGGATATAGAAGTAGTCATTTAAAAGCTCCCAACTACAAGAACAAGAATTAGAACAACACCAACAAAAAGCCCAGGGCCAGAAAGTGTCAGCACAGAATTCTAACAGGCTTTCAAAAAAAAAAATCTAAGACCAATATTCCTCAAATTATTCAACAAAATAGAAACAAGAGACATTGCCAAACACCTTCTATGAGGCTATAGTCAACTCAGTGGTGCTGCAGCCACAGAACTGGGAGGATGGTTCGTGGCTTGCTGGGGGACCTCAACATAAAACTCATTGGTACAGGAGACAACTCCTGAACAGGACACCAATAGCACAGGATTTAAGAGCAACTATCAATAAATGGGACCTCATGAAACTGAAAAGCATCTGTAAAGTGAAGGACATTGTCATCAAAACAAAACGACTGCCTACAGATTGGGAAAGAATTATCACCAACCCTATATCTGACAGAGGGCTAATATCCGGTATATAAAAAGAACTACAGAAGTTGAAAAACAACAAATCAAGTAATCCAATTAAAAAATGGGGAATAGAGCTAAACAGAGAATTCTCAACAGAGGAATATCAAATGGCAGAGAAATACTTACAGAAATATTCAAGGTCATTAGCCATCAGGGAAATGCAAATCAAAACGATCCTGAGATTTCACCTCACACCCATCCGAATGGCTAAGATCAAAAACTCAAGTGACAACACATACTGGAGAGGTTGTGGAGAAAGGGGAACCCTCCTCCACTGCTGGTGGGAATGTAAACTTGTACAACAATTCTGGAAGTCAGTCTGACACTTTTTCAGACAACTACGAATAGCACTTCCTCAAGATCCAGCTATACCACTCCTAGGCATATATCCAAAAGAGGCTCAAGTACACAATAAAGACATTTGCTCAACCATGTTTGTAGCAGCTTTATTTGTAATAGCCAGAAGCTGGAAACAACTCAGATGCCCCTCAACTGAGGAATGGATACAGAAATCGTGATACATCTACACAATGGAATATTACACAGCAATAAAAAAGAGGATATCTTGAAATTTGCAGGTAAATGGTAGGAACTGGAAAGCATCATCCTGAGTGAGCTCTCCCAGAAGCAGAAAGACACACATGATATATATATATATATATATATATATATATATATATATATATATATATTCAATCATATAGACAAATAAAATAGGATGAATCTACTAAAATCTGTATACCTAAAGAAAGAAATCAAGATAGAGGACACTACATAAAAGGCTCAATCCCCAACAAGAAAGGCAAAGCAGATGGACATCAGAAGAAGAAGAAAACAGGAAACAAGTTAGAAGCCTGTCACAGAGGGTCTCTGAAAAGCTCTGCCCTGCAGAATGTCAAAGCAGATGCTGAGATTTACAGCCAAATCTTGGGCAGAGTGCATGTAATCTCACAAAAGATGTGGGAAATAGTAAGATAGGGAGAGGACAGGAGCTCCACGAGAAGAACCAAAAACTCTGGGCCCAGGGGTCTATTCTGAGATCAATACTCCAACCAAGTACCATGCATGGAGAAAACCTGGAACCCCTGCACAGATGTAGGCCATGACAGTTCAGTTTCAAGTGGGTTCCGTAGTAATGGGAAGAGGGACTGCCTCTGACATGAACCGATTGGCCTGCTCTTTGATCACCTCATCCCGATTGGGGAGCAGCCTTACCAGGCCACAGAAAGAAAATGCAGCCACTCCTGATGAGAGCTTATAGACTAGGATCAGAAAGAAGGAGAGGAAGAGCACCCCATCAGTAGACTTCAGGAGGGGCATATGAGAAGGGGAGGGAAGGTGGATTGGGAGAGGAGGAGGGAGAGGTTCATGGGGGGATACGAAGTGAATAAAGTGTAACTAATAAAAAATAAAATAATAATAATAATAATAATAAAAACAGACACACTAAATCTGTTAGAAGAAAAAGTGGGGAAGAGAATTGACCTCATTGGCACAGGAGACAGCTTCCTGAACAGAACACCAACAGCACAGGCTCTAAGAGCAACGGTCAATAAATGGGACCTCATGAAACCGAAAAGCTTCTGTAAAGCAAAGGACTGTCATCAGAACAAAATGACAACCTACAGACTGTGAAAGGATCTTCAACAAACCTACAAATGACAAACACTACTATCCAGAATATATAAAGAACTCAGGAAGTTAAAAAGCAAAAGAAAAAGGAATCCAATTTAAAAATGGGGTATAAAGAAAGGCAGAGAATTCATTCTAGAGAAATATCGAATAACAGAGAAACACTTAAAGAAATGTTCAAGTGTTCAACATCCTTAGTCATCAGGGAAATGACACTGAGGTTTCACCTTACACTCATCACAAGGGCCAAGATCAAAAAGTGAAGTGACAATACATGCTGGAGGGGATGTAGAGAAAGGGGAACCCTCCTCCATCGCTGTTGGGAATGTAAACTTGTACAACCATTTTGGAAATCAATCTGGTGCTTTCTCAGACAATTAAGAATAGTGCTTCCTCAAGATCCAGCTATATCACTCCCAGGCACATATCCAAAATATGCCCAAGTATACAATAAGGACATTTGCTCAAATATGTTTGTAGCAGATTTATTTGTAATATCCAGAACCTAGAAAGAACCCAGATGCCCCTCAACAGAGGAATGGATGCAGAAATTGGGGTACATTTATACAATGGAATACTACTCAGCAATTAAAAGAAAGGGGAGATAGAAAGACCTGGAGAGAACAGGAGCTCCACAAGGAGAGCAACAAAATCATGAAATCTGGGCCCAGGGGTCTATTCTGAGTCTAATACTCCAACCAAAGACAATGCATGGTGATAACCTAGAACCCCTGCATAGATGTAGCCCCTGGCTGCTCAGTGTCCAAGTGGAAACCCTAGTAAGGGGAACAGGGCTGTCTCTGACATGAACTCAATAGCTGGCTTTTTGATTACCTCCCCCTGATTGGGGAGCAGCCTTACCTTGCCACAGAGGAAGACAACTTGGCCAGTCCTGATGATACCTGATAGGCTAGGGTCAGATGAATATGGAGAAGGACCTCCCCTACCAATAGACTTGGAGAGAAGCATGGAAGGAGATAGGCAGGGAGAGTGGTATTGGGAGTGAATGAAGGAGGTAGCTACAGCTTGGATACAAAGTTATAAACTGCAATTAATATTAAAAATTAAAATTTAAACAAAAAGAAATAGGGCAAACTTTGAGGGAATGGATAACAAAAGATTGTCTCTACTTCAGACTCATCTCATGGGAAAGAACCAATCCTGACACTATTGATGTTGCTATGACATGCTTGTAGACAGGAGTTAGCATAACTACTCTGAGAGGCTTCAACTGATAGCTGATAGAAACAGATGCAGAGACCCATAGCCAAAAGTTAGACAGATATCTGGGAGTCTTATGCAAAAAGTCTGGGAATGATTGAAGGATCCAGAAGCGTCAAGGACTCTAAAACCTATAGAGTCAACTAACATGGGCCCTTGGGGACTCTCAGACATTGAACCACCAACCAAGAAATATGCATGGATGTGTCCTAGGCACATCTTAGACATATGGAACAGATGCACAACTTCCTGTCTTTGTGGGTCCACTGAAAACTGGAGCTAGGGCTCTTTCTGACACTGATGACTGCCTTTGTATTATGTTCCTCTAAATGGGCTTCATTGTCTGCCTAGACGTTTAGGGAATTAATGTGCCAGGGCTGGTTGGTACTCCTGGGGCACGTTTCCCATTCTCTGAGGAGATGGAAAAGAAAGGTTGGGGGAGAGAGGTGTGTAAGGGGGTAGCAGTGGGGGGAAGAGAAGGAGCCATGGGTAGAGATCAGGATGCAAAGTACATAAATACATTAATTAATAAAGATAAAAATGAAAATAGACTTTTCTTTTAAAATATATTCTGATTATGGGTTTCCCTCCCTCAACTCATCTCATTTCCCCAGCCTCCCTCTCATCTGTATCTACTTCAATGCCATCCCTCATTAGAAGATCACAAACAGGCATCTAATTGATAATAGTAATAGAATATAATAAATATAATACATAAAACAAATACTAATACTTCAGAATTGGACAAAATGAACAAATAGAAGGAGAAGAATCCAGTAGAAGGCAAAAGGATTAGTGACCCACTTGTTCATACACTTAGGAATTCCATATTAACAGTGACTCATAAGTCAAAATATATACACAGAGGACCTTGTGCAGAATTGTACAGGCTGCTGCTTTAGTTCTGTGTGTTTAGATGCAGTATTCTCCTCTTAATTTAGAGGCCCCTGTTTTCTTGGTGTACTGCATCCCCTTTGGGTAATCTTGTAATTTTAACTCCCCTTCTTCCATGGTGTTTCCTATGCTCTCAAAGGAGGGATTTGATGGAGACATCTCATTTTGTGATAAATGCTCCAAAGTTTCTCACTCTCTGGATGTTTGGCTATAGATCTCTGTATTTGGTTCCATCTTCTGTAAGAGAAAGCTTCTCTGATAATGGCTGAATTTGGCACTGGTCAGTGAATAGAAAATATCATTATGAGCCATTTAACCACTACATATTTTTTTAGAACATTAGTATTTGATTTTCCCCTAGGTTACTAGGTTATCTAATCTTTGGTTCTTGCTCAGTGTCTGATATGGGATCCATCTCATGGAGTGGACCTTAAGTCAAATCAGATATTGAATAGTAATTTCCACATATTTTTGCCAGCAATGACCTAAGTTTTAGTCAGGAAACCACTGTAGATCAAAGGGTTTATGGCTAACCTGGTGTTTTATATTTTTCTTTTGGTAGTTGGAGGAATACTTTTCTAACCAAGGATGCTGGAATGTGGAAGTGAAGGCTCTATGCAGGTAGGAAGCAACTTAACTTTTCCATGATATGTTTGTGGTTTAGGTAGTGCCTTCAGAAATATGATATTGGCCAAGATCTCAAATAGATGTAACACAGTTCTGGTCCTGGAATATTCAGTGACAAAAGATTAAAATTGAGCTTCTGTCTACCCCAATATTTGGTGATTTCATTTAGATTTCCTTCATATATGTGTAAATTTTAGGAAGTTTCTCCTCTATTAGGTTCCCATACTTTTACTAACTGCCCATTAACTTTTCAATCTCTTACTTTGTTTTCTCCCTCAACCCCATCTCTCCTCTATTTCCCCATTTGTTCCACCTGATTCAGCTTCATTCACATAGTATATCCATAAATATCTGTTTTGTTTATCTTTCCTACTAGATCTATCTATACAGTCTAGTCCATTTTATTCTGATACTCTGTGGATCTATGGATTGTAGCTTGATTATCATTCATTTAACAGCTAATATCCACAGATAAGTGATTGTATACCTTGTCTTTCTGGGCCTGTGGAATCTCATTCAGTACAGTTTCTTTCTAATTTTATCTATTTGCTTGCAAATTTTATGATGCTTTTTCTATCCATCTGAGTAATACTTCATTATAGAAATGTACCCCTTTTATCCATTCTTCTGTTGAGAGATAAATAGATTGTTTTTATTTTCTGGTATGATAAACAGAGCAGTACTGAACATGGTTTACCAACTGTCTGACATAAAATGAGACAGTCTTTGGTTGTATGCCCAAGAATTGTTTTGTTAGATCTTGGGGAGCACAATTCCCATCTTCCTGAAAAACTGCCACACTAGTTTCTATAGTGGGTACACACATGTGTATGCCACTGAGAATCAGATGAATGCTCCACTTACTTCTCATAATGGGCAGCATAAGATGTCATGAGTTTTATTGCTCTTAGCTATGCTTACATCTACAAGTTACAATTTCAGAGTGACAGTGATTTGCATATACCAGATGTCTAAGGATGTTGAACATTTCTTTAAGCATTTCTCATTCATTGAATTTCCTCTATTGAGAATTATCTGTTAATATCTGTATAGATTTTTAATTAGGATACATGTTTTCTTTTCTATCATCATCATCATTAATTTTTACAATATATACACTTTGTATCCCAGGTATAGGCCCTCCCCTTATCTCCTCCCTGTCCCACCCTTCCTCAGTCTTCTTCCCATATCCCTCTCCCCTAGTCCACTAATATGGGAGGTCCAATGATAGGGAAGCTCCTCTTCCCCTTCCATCTGACACTAGCTTTCTAGGTCTCATCAGCACTGGCTGTGTTGTCTTTCTCTATGACCTGGCAAGGCTGCTCGCCATCAGGAGGAGGAGGGGAGGTTGTCAAGGAGCCTGCCACTGAGTTCATGTCAGAGACAGTCCCTGTTCCCCTTACTAGGGTGCCCACTTGGACACTGAGCTGCCATGGGCTACATCTGAGCAGGGGATCTAGATTATATCAATGCATGTTCCTTGGTTGGTGTATCATTCTCAGAAAAGACCCCTGTGCTCAGATATTTTAGTCCTGTTGCTCTCCTTGTGGAGCTCCCGTCCTCTTCAGGTCCCAGTATCTCCCCCTTCTTTCAATGTCCTTCCCATTTGTCTTTCTAAGTGAGGATTGATCATCTTATCCAGGGCCCACTTTTTTGTTTATCTTCTTAATGTGTAGTATGTTTATTCTATCTTTTAGGTCTATTGTCCACATATAAGTTAGTATATACCCTGTGTGTCTTGCTGCTCCTGGAATACCTCACTCAGGATGAAGATTTTTTCTAGATCCTACCATTTGCCTGCAAATTTCATGACTTTCTTGTTTTTAATTGCTGAGTAGTATCCCATTGTGTAAATGTACCACAATTTCTTTATCCATTCCTCCATTGAGGACATGTAGGTAGTTTCCAGGTTCTGGCTATTAGGAATAAAGCTGCTACAAACATAGTTGAACAAGTGTTGTTGCTGTGTACTTGAGCACACGTATTAGTCTTTATGATTCAATTATAGTTTTCTATTCTTGTTACTACTTATAAATAGCCAAGATTTATTTCTACTTATACAAATTTGATTTAAAAAGTGGATAGATGGAAAATACATTCATAGGTAAATGGATTATAGATATATAAAAATAGATTCATATATAATTGGATACATCACTGGTTGCTTATGTTACTTTGTTTATTTATTGGTTATCAGATTATTGATGAATACATTACAAATCTGATTGTGATTGTATCTACACATATACATGAGCAAAACCTTGTATTTCTTGTGCTATGACATGTGTGAAGTATGAATATCTAGGGTAATATTAGGAAAATATTTGCACAATAATTAAATTTCTCTTTTTATTTTATTTTCCATTAGTCAAAAATTCACACACTCAAATTTGAGAATCACTATCATAACATATTACATGTTTTACATCACAATGTTTATTCATTGTTTTATTGACTGACTTAAGCCAATTGGACAATCTCAGACATATTTTTAAAAAAGAATCACAACATCCAAATACATGTTACCTCTCAAAACACAGAACAAATCTGAGAGATGGCATAGATTATTATTTCTCTTTGACATAAAAGTAAGTGGTAGATTGTTAATAAAATATTAAGAATATATTTCTTCTGGGATTTTGGTAATTCCATCATATATCTGAAAGAGTTTAAAACTGATAATAGGTCAATATAAATTTGATAGAAACTTTTTTTTATATCTCACAAACCAATTTTCTAACCCTCAGAACTCTCAAATATGACAAAGTAATACTATCCCCATAATTTTTCTATTATGAACCCAAACTTTATGTAACATTCCATCTTTTTATACATATTTTTTCTGTTTGAAGAGAAAAAATAAACTGCATAAATTCCAAGTATACTTAGAAGGAAAATATTCTTATTTTAAAGTTCTTATCATATATGAATTAAAAATTTACATGCTATGAAATTGATAGGAACTAACAAAGCATGTTACATACCTTAGAGAATTAACACTAAATATCTGTGTCTTATATTATTATAGGTATGTGTGATAATTTATCCATAAAACTGAAACTTTTTCACCAGTCAGAAATACATTTTTTCGAGTTACATTTGACTCTGAGAGTGTAGAGAACGAAGTTGGTAAATACCTTGAACGTATTTATCACTTGTGATACCAAATACACATATAATAATTTGTGTCAGTATGATTCACTGTGAATTGTTTGCTTTTGATACACTGTTAGAAACCTTACAGGGCTGATTGCTGACAAAGGTGTGATGAATCATTTAGCTACATGGTTAAAAGCAACATAAAGTGATATAAATAACCTTTTCAAACACAGCATAACCTTGAGGCTTTTTTCTCCAATAAATATGATTTAAGTACATACTTTACAATATAAAATTTTGATTTTTCACCCAAAATCATAGTGGATTTTTGTTTGTTTTCACCATTAAATGTACCCTGCACAAAAAGAAGAAAGTAGTATCTTGTTGATGTTGAAATAATTTATAGTGAGAGAAAATGTGCCCAGTTATTTATTAATAACTTTTAAGGTCTAAAAGTGAAAACTTTAACTGATTATAGGCATTTAGAACAAAAGTGAAAATTTTTGATGAAGAAAAATTCATAATGTGTTATTTATGTTCTTCTATTACTTACCATAACTCATAGTGATAAATAATTGCTACATTGCCAGGAGCAGTACACACACAATATTCAAATATAATTGAGGGAGGGGAAGAGTTCTGAAATTGTACTAAACTGCAAGGCTATGTTTTTTTATTTTTAACAAAGATATGACTTATATTCATAATATTTCTTTTTGGAACACTGCAAATTGGTAACACTAAAAACAAAACCCAATTGTACAACTGAGAAATACTAGATTTTTCTTGGTAAAAATTTGTTCTAAAGATAACTATAATTTCCAAAATAGAGTCATGCTACAATATCAAGAATTGATGCACACACACACATGTCTGTGTTCTGGCTTTGAGTCCTCCTAAAAAAAATGTTGTGTCCTTGAAAAAATTAAAAACAGAGAGGAAAAGAAGAAAATATGGGGAAGAAAGTACTTTAAGAATGGCAGGGAGGGAAAAGAGGAGGAAAAATAAGTGAAGATGTTAACTTACAATTTCTAAGTTCATACAGGCCCTCAGAACATAAAGCTTGCCTACATCATGAACAATATATTAGTGTAAAGCCTGATTCTAGGACTGAAACCTCACAGTCTGTTTACTGATATCAAATTTAAACCTACAATGTATATGTGTTACATTTTTCTGCTTTCCAGTAAGGATTAGAAACATTTTTCATCTTAGAAGGAGGCATGTATATCATGTAACCTGCTTGTAATAATGATCGGATTCCCTAGGGAAAAAATTTTTAAAGCTTGTATGAAAAAAATTCAGCCAAGAGACCCATGAATATTTTCAAAACACTTAAAGAAATGTTAAACATCATTAGCCATCAGAGAGATTCAAATCTCATCAACCTTGAGATTTCACCTTACACCCATCAGCATGGCTAAGATCAAAAAATCAAGTGATAATACATGCTGGAGAGGTTGTGGAGAGAGGGGAACCCTCCTCCATTACTGGTGGGAATGCAATGTGTACAACCTTGTTCCCATTACTAGGGAACCCACTGGGATACTGAGCTACCATGGGCTATATCCGAGCAGAGGTTCTAGGTTATATCCATACATGGTCCTTAGTAAGAAATATAGTCTCATAAAAGACCCCTGTGCCCAGATATATTTGATCCTTGTGGAGCTCCTGTCTTCTCCATGTCATATTAACTCCCCGTTTTTCTTAGGATTCCATGCACTCTGCCAGAGGTTTGTTTGTGAGTCTCACAATCTTCTTTGATACACTGCTAGGTAGAGTCTTTGAGGTCCTCGGTGGTAGGCTCCTGTCCTGTTACTTGTTTTCTCCTACATCCAATATCCATCCCATTTGTCTTTCTAAGTGAGGATTGATTATCTTTCTCCAGGTCCTCTTTCTTCATTATCTTCTTTAGGTGTATACATTTCAGTATGTTTATTCTATCTTATAGGTCTAAATAAGCAAGTATATACCGTGTGTGTCTTTCTGCTTTTGGGATACCTCACTGAGGATGATCTTTTCTAGATCCCACAGTTTGCATGCAAATTTCATGATTTCCTTGTTTTTAATTGCTGAGTAATATCCCATTGTATAAAAGTACCACAATTTCTGTATCCATTCCTCAACTGAGGGACATCTGGGTTGTTTCCAGGTTCTGGCTATTATGAAAAGCTGCTACAAACATGGTTAAGCAAATGTCCTTGTTATGTACTTGGGTATCTTTTGGATATATGCTTAGGAGTGATATAGTCTCTGAAGAAAGAAATTGAAGAAGATATCAGAAGATGGAAAGATCTCCCGTGCTCTTGGATCAGTAGGATTAACATAGTGAAAATGGCTATTCACCCAAAAGCAATCTATGATTCAATGCAGTTCCCATCAAAATACCACCACAATTTTTACAGACCTTGAAAGAAAAATTATCAACTTCATGTGGAGAAACAAACAAACAAACAAAAACCCTGAATTTCCAAAATGATCCTGTACAATAACAGATCGTCTGGAGGCATCTCCATCCCTGATCTCAAGCTTTACTACAGAGCAATAGTAATAAAAACCACATGGTTTTGGCATAGAAACTGAAAAGTGGATCAATGGAACCAAAGAGAAGACCCAGAAATAAACCCACACAACTATGGATACTTGATTTTTGACAGAGAAGCCAAAACCATTCAATGGAAAAAAGACAGCATCTTCAACAAATGGTGCTGGTCTAACTGGATGTCTACATTCAAGAAAAAAAAAAAAGCAAATAGATCTATATTTATCACCCTGCACAAAACTAATGTCCAAGTGGATCAAAGACCTCAATATAAAACCAGACACATTAAATTGGTTAGAAGAAAAAGTGGGAGATTTAGGGGAGGATCCAAGATGGCTGTCACGAGAGGACACTGTGTCTGAGGACTAGGTCAGCTGAAACAACGCAGCGACTAGGACTGAACTCAGGGACCTAAAATGCCAGCATTTGTGATTGCCAGGTGAGCAGAACTCCTATGGTGAGAAAATCAAGTGGGAAAACCCTAGGGACACCCAGTTATTTCCCGGAAAAATCTCCAGTGACCGGCTGCGCACAGTTCTGATCAGAGAGAGTAGCTGCTCAGGGCGCCAGCAGCCGCCATATTAAACTGGACCACATAGTCTCTGGGGCAGACTGAGGACGACCTGGGCACCATTTTGTCTGACCTGCACACTGTGGACACAGGCTGCTCGAATCCGCCAGCAAAAACCTCAGTCAGTGTGTGAGTCCTCTGGCCAGTCTGGGAAGGTTCAGGGATCTGCTTCACCCAGCGGGTGTACAGCAGGCG
>CM053745.1:35788602-35817515 GCA_028658305.1 Pachyuromys duprasi | reverse complement strand
GTTGTTTCTGCTCTCCTACTCCTCAGACACAGTGTTCTCTCGTGGCAGCCATCTTGGATCCCCCCAGGACTCAATATTTTTAACTCCTAAGAAATTCAACTTATCTCATTTTAGATACAAAGTATATGTAGGTTGGTTAATCCTATAGGACTGTGAACTGTTATAGTGTTTTGTTTGGTTTTTGCTGTTTTGACATTTTCTTTATTATTATTATTGTTATTTTTATTAATTATTCATAGTTTATTCACTTTGTTTTCTGGTTGTAGCCCCCTCCCTCATCGCCTTCTGGTCTCATTCTCCTTCCCTTTTCTTTTTCTATCCGTCTTCCCTAGTCCACTGACAGGGGAAGTCTTCCTTTCCTGTATTGTCTGATCCTAGCTTATCAGATCCTATCAGGAATTCCTGGATCCTCTTCTGTGTGCTGGCTATGTCACTTCCCCTGGGAGAAGTGATCAGGTAGCAAGCAACCTAGTTCATGTCAGAGACTGTCTCTTTTCCTCTTACTAGGGAACCCACATGGAGACTGAGCTGTCTATGCTCTACATATGAGCAGGGTGTCTAGGTCCTCTCCATGTATGGTCTTTAGTTGATAAATCAATCTCTGCAGTCGCCCCTGGCCCTGTTTTTAGTCAACTTGTGTGACTCCTGGTCCTTCCAGGTCCTTTCATATCCCCCTTCTTCCATGAAACATCTTGTGCTCTGTCCAAAGATTAACTGCGACTCTCTGCATCTGCTTTAATCCCCTGATGACTGGAGTCTCTTAGAAGACATCTGTGGTGGCTCCAGTCCTGTTCCCTTTCTTCTACCATTTTCAGAGTCTATCCTGTTTTCCCTTCCGATTGAGAATCAGGCATCTTTCCTTGGGTCCTCCTTGTTGTTTAGCTACTTTAAGTCTGTAGATTTTATTATGCTTATCATATATTACATGGCAAAGTCCACTTATAAGTAAGTATATACCAGGTATGTATTTCTGCTTCCAGGTTACGTCACCCATGATGATTTTTTTGTTGTTGTTGTTCCATCCATTTACCTGCAAATTTCATGATTTTCTTGTTTTTAACTGCTGAGTAGTATTCCATTGTGTAAATATACCATGATTTCTTTATTCATTCTTTGGTTGAGGGACATCTAGGTTGTTTCCAGATTCTGGATATTATGAATAAAGCTGCTACAAACACGGTTGAGTAAATGTTCTTGTTGTATACTGAAGCAAATTTTGTATATTTGCCCAGGAGTGGGTATAGCTGGAACCTAAGATAGCCCTATTCCAAATTTCCTGAGAACCAGATGGATTTCCAAAGTGGTTGTACATGTTTACATTCCCACCAGCAATGGAGGAGGGTTCCCCTTTCTCCACATCCTCTCCAACATGTATTATCACTTGAGTTGACTAAGGATGCTTAGCATTTCTTTAAGTGTTTCTCCACCATTCAATAGTTCTCTGTTGAGAATTCTGTTTAGCTCTCTACTCCATTTTTAATTGGATTTTTTGTTTTGCCTGTGTTTAATTTCCTGAGTTCGTTATATATTCTGGATATTAGCCTTCTGTCAGATATAGGGTTGGTAAAGATCTTTTCCCAGTCTATAGGCTGTTATTTTGTTCTGTTTACCATGTCTTTTGATTTACAGTTTCATGAGGTCCCATTTATTGATTGATGATCTTAGAGCCTGTGCTGTTGAAGTCTGTGATCCATTAAACTTTAATTTTGTGCAGGGTGATAATTATGGATCTATTTGCATTTTTCTACATATAGACATCCAATTAGACCCATACCATTTGTTAAAAATGCTGTCTTTTCTTCCATTGTATTTTGTGTGTGTGTGTGTGTGTGTGTATGTGTGTGTGTGTTAAAAGCCAGGTCCAAAAGTGTGTGTGTTTATTTTGGGATCTTCTATTCGATTCCATTGATCCACCAATTTGTTTCTGGGCCAGTACCTTGCAGTTTTTATTACTGTTGCTCTATAGTACAACTTGAGATCACGGATGGAGATACCTCTAGAAGTTCTTTTATTGTACAGGATAGTTTAAGCTACGTTTTTGTTTGTTTGTTTGTCCAAATGAAGTTGAGGATTATTCTTTCATTGTCTATAGGAAATTTTGTAAGTATTTTGGTAGAAATTGTACTGAATCTGTAGATTGCTTTTGGTAGTATGACCATTTTTACTCTGTTAATCCTACCAATGGATGAGCATGGACAATCTTTCCATTTTCTGGTATCTTCTTCAGTTTCTTTAGAGTTTTGGCATACAAGACTTTCACTTGCCTGTTTAGAGTTACACCAAAGTACTTTGTTATTTGTGGCTATTGTGAAGGGTGTTATTTCCATCATTTATTTCTCAGCCATTTTTTCTTTTGCATACTGGGAGACTATTTATTTGTGTGTGTGTGTGTGTTCATTTTGTATTCATTAAGATTGCTGAAGGTGTTGCTCAATTGTATGAGCTCTCTGGTAGAATTTTGGGGGTCACTCATGTATACTGTCATATCATCTGTGATAGTGATACTTTGATTTCTTCCTTTCCAATTTGTATACACTTGATCTTCTTTAGTTGTCATACTGCTCTATTTAGGACTTTAAATAATGTAGTGAGGAGAGATTTGGGAAAGGAGGCAGCCTTCCCTTGTCCCTGATTTCAGTAGGACTGATTTAAGTTTCTCTTTGTTTAGTGTGATGATGGCTATGGGCTTGCTGTATATTGACTTTACACTCTTTAGTTATGAGCCTTCTATCTCTGATCTCTCAAAAAACTTCAAACATGAACAAGTATAGGATTTTGTCAAATGTTTTTTAAGAATCTAAGGAGATGTTCATTTGTTTTTCTTTCATATTGATTATATTGTGGATTACATTGATGGATTTCTGTATATTGATCCAGACTTTCATGCCTGGGATGAGGCCTACTTGGTCATTGTGGATGATATCTTTGATGTGTTCTTGGATATGCTATATAAGTATTTCATTGAATATTTTCTTTTCAATGCTCATAAAAGATATTAATCTGAAATTCTTTTTCCTTGTTATAACTTTTTATGGTTTGATATCAAGGTGACTGTGGCCTCATAAATTGAGTTCGGTAATGTTCCTTCTTTTCCTATTTTGTGAAATTGTTTGAAGAGTATTGGCATTAGCTCTTCTTGGAAGGTCTGGTAGAATTCTGCACCAAAACAATCAGGTCCTGGTCTTTTATTTGATGTGAGACTTTTGAAAACTGCTTCCATTTCCTTAAGGGATATAGGACTAATTACTTTTTTTTTCTGATCTTGATTCAACTTTGATGAATTGAATCTATTAAGAAAATTGGTGGGGGCTCAAGAGATGACTCACCAGTTAAGAGCAGTGGCTGTCCTTCCAAAGGACCCAGGTTCAAATCCCAGCAGCCACATGGCTGTTTACAACTGTCTGTAATTGCAGTTCCAGAGGATCTGACACCCTCACACACAAAATAAACATACGTGGAGGCTGAGCACAAGTGGAAATAAAAAATTAAAATAAAATAAAAACTCTACTTAAAAAAAAGAAAATTGTCCATTTCATTTACATTTCAAACTTTGTTGCATATATGCTTGTGAAGTTGGACCCAATGATTCTTTGGATTTACTCAGTGTCTGCCCTCATGTCCCCATTTCATTTCTGATTTTGTTGATTTGGATAGTGTCTTTGCTGTTTAGTTAGTTTCACTAAGAATTTGTCTATATTCTTAATTTTTTTCAAGGAACCTACTCTTGGTTTCTTTGATTCTTTAAATTGTTCTCTTTCTTTCTAACTTTTTGATTTCAGCTCTGATTTTAATTATTTCCTGTTGGGTGTGTCTACTTTGTTGTTGTTGTTGTTTTGTTTTGTTTTGTTTTGTTTTGTTTCTTGTGCTTTCAAGTGCAGAAAACTGAGTTCATGCCATAAACTGCCCTGTTCCCCTTGCTAGGTAATCCCCATGGAGAATAAGCACCCCATGGGCTGCATCTGAGAAGGAGATATAAGTCCTCTCCATTTATGGTCTTTAGTTGATTTATCAATCTCTACAGGGACCACTAAGCCCATGTTTTTTTTATTTTTTTTTAAGCTCTGGTTGGTCTTGTGGGGCTTCTGTCCCCTCTAGCTCTTTCTTTCTTTCTTTTTTAATTTATTTTTTTAATTACATTTTATTCACTTTGTATCTCCCCTGTAGCACCCTCCCACTTCACCTCCCAAATCCTCCCTTCTCCACTCATGCCTCTCCCAAAGTACACTGATAGGGGAGGTCTTCTTTTCCTTCCTTCTGATCTTAGTCTATTATGTCTTATCAGGAGTGGCTGCATTATCTTCCTCTGTGGCCTGGTAAGGCTGTTCCCTCCTTCGGGTGAGGTGATCAAAGAGCAGGCTAATCAGTTCATGTCAGAGACAGTCCCTATTTCCATTACTATGGAACTCACTTGGAGGCTGAACTGCCATGGGCTACATCTGTGCAGGAGTTCTAGGTTATCTCTATACATGGTACTTTGTTGGAGTATCAGTCTCAGGAATGACTCCTGTGCTCAGATTTTTTTGGTTCTGTTGCTCTTCTTGTGGTGCCCCTGTCCTTTCCAGATCTTATTATTTCCCACTTCTTTCATAAGATTTCCTGCACTCTGCCCAACAGTTGGCTATTAGTCTCAGCATCTGCTTTAATAGTCTGCAGGGCAGAGCCTTTCAGAGGCCCTCTGCATCAGGCTCCTACCTTGTTCCCTGTTTTCTCCTTCTTCTGATGTCCATCCTCTTTACCTTTCTAGATGAGAAAATCTGAACACTTTAGAAACTAAGCAAGAGGAAGGACTCAGGCTAAAATCTTCCAGCTCTTTCTATCTCTCCCTTGTTCCTTAAGATACTCTGAACTCTGATCAAATTTTGCCCATGAGTCTCACCATCTGTTTCCATACACTGGTTAGAGTCTTTCAGAGGCCCTCTGAGGGCAGCTTCCTCTCCTAAGCCCTGTCTTCCCTCACTTCTAATGTCAATCCTGTTTGTTCTTCTGAATGAGGATTAAGCATCTTCCCTAGGGTCCTCCTTGTTGTTTAGCTTCTTTAAAAATATAGAATTTTTCCTGATCTCAAGCTGTACTGTAGTGCAACAACAGTAATAAAAAGAGACTGGTGGATCACTGAAATCAAATTTAAGACTCTCAAATAAACAAACACAACTATGGACACTTGATATTTCACAAACAAGCCAAAACTATATAGTGGAAAAAAGATAGCATCTTCAACAAATGGTGCTGGTCCAACTGGATATCTGTATACAGAAACCAAAAATACACAATGGAAAAAAAGAATCTTCAACAAAAGGTGCTGGTCTAACTGGATGTCTATCTGTAGACAAACACAAATAGATCCATATTTATCACCGTGTACAATATTAAAGTCCAAGTGGATAAGAGACCTCAACATAAAACACAACACACAAAATATATTAGAAGGAAAGTGGAAAAGAGCCTTAAGCTGATTAGCACAGGAAACAACTTCTTGAACATAACACCAACAGTACAGGCCCTAAGATCAAAAATTAATAAATGGGACCTCATAAAATGAAAAGCTTCTGAAAAGCAAAGAACACTATCATCAGAACAAAAAGACAACCTACAGACTGGGAAAGGATTTTCCATAATCCTTAATCTAACAGAAGGCTAATTCCCAGGATATATGAAGAACTGAAGTAAAACACTTCTTGAGCAAGTAATCCTATTTAAAATGGGGTAAACAGAGAATTCTCAATATAGCAATATCAAATGTTGGGCAAATACTTAAAAAATGCTCAACATTCTTAGTCATCAAGGAAATGAAAATCAAAATGAAACTGAGCTTCTACTATACAACTATCAGAATGGCTAAGATCAAAACCTGAATTGACAACATATGTTAGAAAGGTTGTGTAAAAAGGGGAACCCTCCTCCATTGCTGTTGGGAATGTAACCATGTACAGCCACTTTGGAAATCAATCTGGCCTTTTCTCAGAAAATAGGAATAATGTTACCTCAAGATCCACTTATACTACTCCTAGGCAAATATCTGAAAGATGATCAACCATACAACAAGGACTTTTGTTCAACTATGTTCATAGCAGCTTTATTCATAATAGCTAGAATCTGGAAACAACCTAGATGTCCCTCAACCAAGGAATGGATAAAGAAATTGTGGTACATTTACACACTGGAATACTATTCAGCAATTAAAAACAAGGAAATCATGAAATTTGTAGGTAAATAGTGGGAACTAGAAAAGATCATCCTGAGTGAGGCAACCCAGAAGCAGAAAGAGACACATAGTATATATTCATTTATAAGTGGACATTAGCCATATAATATAGGATAAATATACTAAAATCTATAGTCCTAAAGAAACTAAACAAAAGAACTTTCCTCTTAGCACTGCTTTTACTGTGTCCCATAAGTTTGGGTTAGTTGTGACTTCATTTTCATTGAATTTACATTCTTTATTTATTTTTATCATTACCCAGATGTCGTTGAGTTGAGAGTTGTTCAGTTTCCATTCATGTGTAGGCTTTTTGATATTTCTGTTATTGTTGAAGTCTAGTTTTAGACCATGGTGGACTTATAGGATACAAGGAATTATATCAGTCTTATTGTATACACTAATGCTTGCTTTGTGCCAGAGCATATGGTCAATTTTGGAGAAGGTTCCCTGAGGTACTGAGAAAAAGGTATGCTCTTTTGTGTTTAGGTGAAAAGTTCTCTAGACATCTACTTTATCCATTTGATTTAATGGATATTTAGCTTCTGTTTCAATGATCTGTTCCTTGGGGAGAGTGAGGTATTGAATTCTCCCACTATTATGGTTTTGGAATTGATATATGATTTAAGTTTTAATAATGTTTCTTTTACAAATAGGGTGCCTTGTGTTTGGGGCATAGATGTTCAGGTTTGTAATGTCCTCCTGATATATTTTTCCTTTGATGAGAATTAAATGTCCCTCTCCATCTCTTTAGATATTAGGATGGTTACTCCAGTTTTTTCTTGGGTCTGTTTCCTTGGTAAACCTTTATTTCAGCCTTTTATTTTGATGCAGTGTCTATCTTTGTTGCAGGGATGTGTGTTTTGAATGTAACAGAATGTTGGATCCTGTTTCTATAACCATTCTGTTAGTCTGTGTCTTTTTATTGGAGAGTTGAGTGCATTGATGTTGATAGATATTAATAATCAATGATTGCTAGTTCCTTTTTTTATGGAGTTGGTCATGATTTGTGTTTGTGTGCTTGTTTTCTTTTGCTTTTTTGTTGTGATCTTATCTTTAACCTGTGTTTTCTTGGGTGTAATTGGTCTTGTTGGGTCTGATTCTTCCTTCTATTATTTTCTATAGAGCTGGGTTTCTGTGTATGTACTGTTTAAATTTTGTTAGTCATAAAATATTTTGTTTCTCCATGTATGTTAATTGAAGGTTTTGCTGGGTATAATAGTCTGGGTTGGCATCACAGGTCTTTTAGTGTCTATATGATATTTGCCCAGGTTCTTTCAGTTTTCATAATCTCTGTTGAGAAGTCTAGTATGATCCTGATAGGTCTGCCTTTATATGTCATTTTCTGTTGCCACTTTTAATATTTTACTTTGTTCTGTAGATGTAGTGTTTTCATTATTAAGTGGAAGGGAAATTTGGTGTTCTGTAAACTTCTTGTAAGTTGAAGGGCATCTCTTTTTTAAGGTTGGAAACATTTTCTTTAATGATTTTCTTGAAATATTTTCTGTACCTTGGAGTTTAGAACCTTCATTTTGGTCTGTTCCTATTATTCTTAGGATTTTTTTTTTCATGGTGTCCTTGATTTCTTGGATGTTTTGAGTCAGGAACTTTTCTGTTTTTCTGTTTTTATTTGAGAGATGTATAAATTTCTGCAATTGTATCTTCAGTACATGAGATTTTCTCCTCCACATCATGAATTCTTTTGGTGATGCTGATGCTTACCTCTGTGCTTCCTGACCTCTTCTCTAAGTTCTCAAGTTTGCCAAGGTTTTCTCAGTTTTTATTTTCTTTACTGATTCTAATTGTTTTAATGTCTTGAACAGTTTTATTCATTTCTTTGGCCTGTTTGATTATGGATTCCTTTCCGTCCATTATGGCCTATGATTGTTTGTTTCCTTGTTATATGCCTCTAATAACTGCATGATCACTTTCCGTGTTTCGTCTGCATTAGAATATCCATTGATTTTGGTGGGTTCTGGTAAAGCCATGATGTCCTGGATTTTGTTGACTGTATTCTTATGTAAGCCTCTTGCTCTCCGGTTGCTCATTGGCTTGACTATTTGTTCATAGAACATGTGCTGCTGACCTGATACACCTGTCTCTGGGGTCTAGAATAGTCTACAAGAAGATGAGAAATGTCCAGGGGCTCAAGAATAGGTGCTGGTTATAAGAAGCAGCTAAGGTATCGTGGGCACTCTGCTGACTCAATGCTTGTGACTCAGGTAGGCCAGGCAGCTGGCATGTAGGCAGAAAGATCTCCAAGCCTAGAGTTGCTCCAGTGCCCGGAAGGCTTCATCAAGATGGTGGACAATGGGAATTGGGTCCTGTGCCTAGCTCCACTGGGTTAATTGTCTTTGCTCTGCTATCTGTTTGTGACCCAGGTCATCCAGGTAGCTGGGGAGCAGGCAGATAGATCTCCAGACCTTGTGCTACTACAGTGCCCAAAGACCACCTTGGAATGGAAGACAATTGGGCTTTGGTGTAGTGCCCAAATTACCTCAGCTGCATTCACTGTCCCTGCTGGCTCACTGTTTGTGACCCTGTTAGGCCAGGCAGCTTGGGTGCAGGCAAGATCTCTGAGCCTAGAGCTGTTCTGGTTCCCCATGGGCTTCCACTAGATGGCAGACAATCATACTCAAGTACAGTGCCTAGCTCAGCACCATTGAGTTCACTCTCTCTGCTGGGCTTGTTGTTTCTTGCAATTTTGGTTTTGAAAATTAATACTATATTTACATCATGAGAACCTAGTTAGTTTGAAGAGAAGCTCTCTGTAACTTTGAGAACATTCACTGTGACTTGTAAACACTATGTTATTTCAAAGTATTGTTCACTACATAGGACTGGATGTCTCAGACATCCCAATCTATTGCTGGAATGACAGTAAATTTCTTAGAAGTTGCTGGTTTTCAGTGTGTACTGGTATCTCAAAGAAATGAGGTTCTAATACCAGAGGATTTATGAACTTACCTATTAGAGTGAGGGCAAACAGGAAAAACACACATTCTTCCTTCTCTGTGTTTTTCTATGTTGGCTGCTACCTAGAGGTTTGTGCCATGGTTACAATGGGCCTTTCACCTTCAAATATTCCAGTCAAGAAAAACACTTTCAGGTGCTTGAGTTGTAGTTGATTCCAGATCACAAATAGACAACAAATAATATACAATATAGTAATATTCTATCAGCTATTAAGCTAGAAAAATTTTTTTCTCCACTGTCTGTATAAACTTTCTTCATGCATGTAATTGTTTGCTTACTGTAGAAAAATTTTAATTTTATGAGGTCTTATTTGTTAACTGGTAGCAATATTTCCTGAGCAACTGGATTCTTTTTTTAAGTAATTTATTTATTTTTATATTAATCACAGGTTATATACTTTGTATCCCAGCCATAGCACCCTTCCTCATTCCCTCCCACTCTCCCCATCCCTCCCTCATCTTCTCCCTGCCCCCCTTCAAGTCCAATGATAGAGAAGGATCTCCCCTCCTTCCATCTGACCCTAGATTATCATGTCTCCTCAGGGTTGGCTGCAATGTCCTCTTCTGGGATCTAGTTAGGATGCTCCTCCCTCGACAAGCCAGCCATTGAGTTCATGACAGAAATAGTCCCTGTACCCTTACTAGGGTACCCAGTTGGGTACTAAGTTACCATGGGCCACATCCGAGCAGGGGTTATCGTTTGTATCCATACATGGTCCTTGGTTGGAGAAACAGTCTCATAGAAGACCCCCTGTGCCCTGATCTATTTGGTCTTTGTGGAGCTCTTTTCCTCACCAAGTCTTACAACTCCCCCTTCTTTCATATGATTCTCTGCCCTCTGCCGAAGGCTTGGTTGTGAGTCTTAATATGTGCTTTGATACATTCCTAGTTAGAGTGTTTCAGAGGCCCTCTGTGGTAGGCCCCTGTCCTGTTGCTTGTTTTCTCCTACATTCAATGTCCATCCCATTTGTCCATTTAACCCATGATTGATCATCCCACCCTGGGTCCTCCTTGTCCCTTATCTTCCCTAGGTGTATAGATTTCAGCATGTCCATCCTATCCTATAGGTCTATATAAATGATTATATGGTGGGACCTGGAAACGATCATCCTGAGTGAGGTATCCCAAAAGCAGAAAGAAACACTTGGTATATACTCACTTACATAGAACAACTGGATTCTTAAAAGAAAGTCATTGCATTTGTCCGTATCTTAAAGTTATCCCTGCCTTATAGTTTTTTTTTTTTCCACTAATAACATAAAACTTGCGAGACACCAAAGAATTAAAAATTCGTTTTTTGGGTTATTGGATTAAAGTTTAAAACACAAGCCTAAACAAAAGGCCAGACAGGTGGAGACATGTCCAGCCACCTGCAGGGAGGAACCAGCCTTGCTGCATTCTTTCCTGCCCAATAGAGATACAGTTGCTATGTAACCAGCCCAAATCACCCCTCTCCCCTAGTGACAGCCAAACAAAAGAAGCCAGATCATTAATGGTTTTGGTACCTTCCCACAGCCAAACAGTTCAAAATGCAAAACCTCCTATTGTGTTTCTACCAATAGATGCTTGCCAGGCTGGAATTCCCCTGCTTCTGACATGCTGGGAGGGACTGGGACCTTTAAATCACCCTCCCAACCTTGAGCTGGAGGCTCTACCCTGAACTGCTGTGTTGGTGAGGATGTGAGTCCAAGCTCAAGCTTGTGATAAAAGATCCTCAAGTAGTTTGCAATGGACTCAACTCCTGGTGGTCTTTTGGGGTCTTGTGAATAGGGCACAACATACTTGGGTGCTTGCAGGATTCCCAAGAACTCCAGAACCCCCAAGCCCGAGGATCCAAACCCAGAGTAAGCACTTGTGTCTTGGCCAAGTTTTGTGTCTCTGCCCTGTCATTCTTTGTGTTTTTGAGATCTCAAGGTGGTAGCCAGTGGGTAGCCAGTGAGTGGTGTGTAGATACTACACTAGCTGACTAGCTGGCAGATTGCACTCATGGGGATCTGAGACATGTTCTAGATCCTAGAAATGGACTGGGCTCCACAACATCATTGTGAGGGATGCGGAGTCCCAAGTTTGTTTGATAATCCTAGAATAAAGTGGCTCACTCCCACAGAGACAAGAAGTGCAACGAACAAGTTGTGGTTTCTTACCTACTCTCCTGCTGGAATCTATTGTATGGCTTTTTATTTGTCTATATGTCTGTCTGTCTGTCTGTCTGTCTGTCTGTCTGTCTGTGGCAACTGTTCGGATTGCTTTGGACTACACTCAGACAAAGTATCACATAGGTCAGACTCCTTCTAAACCCCTAGACTTAATTCTTGCACATTTCAGGGAGGCTTGATCTATAATCCATAGGTTCCAGTGACAGAGGAAGGAGGTGCCATGGGATGGCTACAGTATGCAGAACCCCAGGGTTGGCACCTCTGTATCTGCTCTCTGGCCTCTGGTCTGGCAGAGCTTAGCTGCTGTTTTGGCCTCTGATCTGGATGAGCTCTACTGGTGTATTAATGCTCTAGTCTCTGATCTGGTGGAATTATAGACTGCCATTTCAAGTTCTGGTATAGTTGGGTGGATCCAATTTCAGGAACGGCCACCCCTAATGGATCAGGATTGAGAGACAGACCATAGAGAGACAGGGCACTGTTCCTTTGGGTTTTCTTTCTTCTTCCTTTCTATTTGTGTGCATTGTACCAGTACATTGTTTCCTTGTGTTTTTCTTTTATGGGTTTGTTTGCTTATAATGGTCTCAGTAGGTTGATGGCCAAAGAGCTGGTCACCCACCGTGGTAACTTTGCCTGCCCCATGCTCTCAGCACTACAAGCTGGGGCAGCTCTGATTACTGGTGGGGGTATGCCTCAGAGTGGGACAGGGAGAGAACATCCAAAAGTGGGGCAGGCAGCCTGAGCTTGAAATTATGGCTGGATGGAGTGAAAAAAGTTTTATCTGTCTTTTTATATGTGTGTATGCCATCACATATTTATCTCTGACTGATCTTAAGCAGTTAATATGATCTGTATGTCTTGGTTATAGATTAACAGTTAGTGGCTATTTTTAAAAGTTAAATTCATATTCTTGTTCAGAACATATATATGTGTGTGCATATGTGTTTGTAACACTTGCAGAAGAAAACAAATGTTTTTAAATAGCAATGTTGTGACTTGCCATGTAATGTAACTCCACCATCTTGAAATTGCCACATGGTATGGGGTAGGGCAAAAAAATTACAGAAGCTCTTAGTCTTAATGAATTCTGTTTATCATCCTATTTCATTTTAGACTAAGTAGACAAGTCTCATTCTAAATTGGTATTGATTTTAGAAATTGAATTGTTTATATTGGCAAAATTTGGTTTTGACTTTTAAAATTATGGTTATGCTTTATGACAGGACCCCTAAAAAGGAGACTTTATTTTGATATTGCAAAAACAGATTTCTTCTAAAAAGGTTTCTAAGGCTATGAAACATTTTAATACTTATCAAGTATTTTATAATATTTTATAATAATAAAATTATAATAATGTCTCTCTTGTAATTTTGTGGCATGCTGTATGCGTCATTCAGCCCTGGTTTGTTAAGGTCTACTCAGATTAACAGGCTGATTTGAATTGTGTGACTGGTTGTCAGTTCCTGAATGAATGTATTAATGCTGTTTCTTTCTGGTTGATAGGTTTGGTATGGCCAGAATAATTCAAGTACAGTTTTCAAATTGTTCTATACTATTCTGTTATGTAGTTGGTTCTAAAACTTATTTGATTACAATGTCAAAACTTGGTTATTAAATGCTCCACAGTACCATGGAAGGCAGAAACACCATGAGTGACATCTGATGGCTATGTTTTAAATAGCTGGCTACAGGCTGTAACAACACATGACCAGCCATTATGTCAGTTCTGGGATAAAGAGAGTGGAGTTGTTGTTTTACTATCTTTGTTGAGGGCTGCCAGCTGTGTTTAGTTCTCTGTTTAGTGATAAGTACAACTTTAAGGTTTTTGCAGTTCAATCTTAATAATATGATATGGTAGGATCAGAAAGACCCGCCTTCTGTGCCCCATGTATGAAATGTATCTGATTGAATGTTTTTCTTTGATTTTAGTTCAGAAATACATTTAAAGTCATGCTAATGACTACAGTGGGTTACAAGATTGAGCTCTACGAAGTATCTTATGTTTTTAAGGCTAAGCCTAGGATGGGTAACTACAAAGTTTGCTTATGTAGATCTAGTTGAAATAGATACGGTCTTAAAACCCTTGTCTAAGGAATATACCAGAATTAGAGATTACAACATTTTGTTTTACAGAACGCAATTTAGAGCATATAATTAAAGATAGACAAACAGTAATTTATATGCTGGCCCTCAAGCTTGTCAGAGATCTGTGGAATATGGCATTTCAATATGTATAAGCTTATTGTGACAAAGAGTCCCAAAATCTGGCAGCAGCTCCCCAAAGTCTTAGAGAAGATTTGAGTACAACTATAGATTACATTGACTCTAGATTGTGGTATGTTAACCACTGGGAAACTCTGCCCCAACTGGCCTACTGCTGTGTCCCAGCCTAAGGTGTGGACAATGCTGTAGACACCTGAAGAGTCTTATTTCACCTTGCTGAAAAGAAAGTGAGATCAGTCTCTCATGTTCTTTTTTTCTACAGGTATAGTCTCTCATCTTCTGTGCCTGATGGCCAGACTGCCTATGCTCATGACGCCATGAGACCATGGGAGTCATGGTCAATTGTCTGGGTGATAGACTGACAAGTCATCTCTGTCATTTTGATTGGTACATAGATTGGTACATATATTTAGCTTATAATGTATCCTTCTCAGTTCTCTGATCACATTGATGGCTAAGCTAAGTTAATGGTAGCTTTGCAGCTAAAAAGCAGACAATTAGGTTCACTGTTAGTTCATTGGTCATTCATTATCTAGTTAGAACTACTGGGTACTAAGGTCTCTTATTTATAAAGGTTTTCCTTGCTTCATGTCAATTGCCTGAGTCTTATGGTGACTAACTGCATAGAAAGATGAAAAGTTTATATAAGGTATGAGGATATGAAAGTCTAAGTTATGAGGATCTAAAAAATTTGACAGTCTAGGAAAATGTTTCAAAGTTTGATAAATGCATGGAAGATAGGAGGGTCTAAGTAGGTGGTTTAAGGTATATGAATGTAAGTTGTAATGATATGAGAAAGTAATTTAAGGCATATTAAAAATGAGAGATATCTCAGATTTCCTCCCCTCTCTGCTATTGCTGTGCTATGTTATTGCATTATAAGAATTCAAAAGTTAAATTACAGCATTGATCAATAGAGTTCTGATATCCTGATGGAACACTGGCTGCTTATTATCCAGTCATAAGCTTGAGATTTTATTTTCCCTTTTGTTGTCTTCTGGAGATACACTTAAAGGTGCTTTTAATTATGCTAAAAACATCTTTGTCTAATATGTATATTTCTCACCCAAATGCCATAGCTTTTACTAGGTCTTAATAGAATACCATGAGTTTACCCCTGCTGTTTTGGAGATACCTGTTAACTGGTTTTCCTAAAATATGGATCTCAATACAATGGTGGTAGTAATATGCTTCCTTCTGTAAACTAAAATTCCTATGAATTTCAGGAAATAAAAAAGTCATAAGATCTAGATATAACAAAGCTAAAATAGACCCAGATGTGTTTTTCCCTTGGTCTTGGGATTCCTCACTTTCTCTATTTAATAGACAAATTTTAGTTTCTGTCTCTAATCTTAATTAATCTTAGGAGATTTTCACCTGGCTAAGAGACCCATTCAGGAATCAGTTATAGACTGCAAGCTGAGATCATGACTTGCTGAAAGTTGATGTAAACCAGTTCAAGCCAATATGATGGCACCTTGTCTCTTCAACTGGATTGCTAATTAGATGGTGCCCTGTTGCCTAGCTTTGGACTAGCCTTACAGCCTTCCTGGGTCCCCAATATGTCTGCCCCAATGTCAGCCTGAAGAAATTATAGAAGTGAGAAATTCATCATCCTTTATCCTACCTAACAGGCTGAAATGCTAAGTCAAAAGGGGCTCCCTGACATTAGCTATTATCTTGGGGACCTGCTTAACTGGAGCAAGAAATGCTATTGCAATAGCACTCGATGTACAAAGCCAGAATTCTAACAGCTTAATGGGAGATATTGATAAAGATATTCAATGCCTTGAAAACTCAATCACACATGTAGAAAAGAATTTTGATTCCCTGGCAAAGGTAGTGTTGCAAAACAGAAGGGGCTTGGATATGTTGTTTTTATAGCAGGGTGGGCTATGTGGAGCCCTTAGAGAGGACTGTTGCTTTTATGTAAACCACTCAAGAATGATTAGAAAATCCTTAGCAAGAATAACAAAAAGCCTGGAGAGATGCTGAAAGGAGAGAGTGGATTCCAGAGGATGGTTTAAATCCTGGTATAATAGTTCTCCTTGGCTTACTACCCTTATATCCACTCTGATGGGACCTCTACTCATTTTGATTTTTATCTTTGGGACTTGTATGATGGCTTTCATGAAGGAACGTGTAGAAACAATAGTCAATAGTACTCAGATTCCATTATGGAAAGGTAAATCTGGAAGACACCAGGGATCATATCTGGAAGACCTATGATTGGGTCTTCAAATGAACTTGGAAAGGAGAGAATGAAAAACCAAAGAATTGAAATTAGTTTTTTGGGTTATTGGATTAAAGTTTAAAGTATAAGCCTGAACAAAGGCCAGAGAGGTGGAGACATGTCCAGCCACCTCCAGGGGGGAACCAGCCTTACTGCATTCTTTCCAGCCCAATAGAGATACAGTTGCTAGGTAACCAGCACAAATCACCTCTCTCCCCTAGTGACAGCCAAACAAAAGAAGCCAGACCATTAATGGTTTTGGTGCCTTCCCACAGCTGATCAATTCAAATTGCAACAACCTCTTTTGTGTTTCCACCAATAGATATTTGCCAGGCTGGAATTCTCCTGCTTTGGGCATGCTGGGAGGGACTGGGACCTTTGAGGTGGAGGCTCTACTCTGAATTGCTATGTCAGTGAGGGTGTGGGCCGGAGCTGGAGCTTGTAATAAAAGATCCTCATGTGTTTTGCAACAGACTTGACTCCTGGTGGTCTTTTGAGGTCTTATGAATCGGGCACAATCATTTTCCTAGCCCTATACTCAGTAAAAATTAGACAAATCAATAATAAAATTGAATTGAAAATTAAAATACTAGGAAATATTTTAATTTTTTAAATTTTTAAATTAAAAAAATAATTTTAATTTTTGTTTTATTTTTGAGATTATAATATAGCTACAGACTTTCTTTCTTTCCTTTCCTTCCTCAAATCCATGCCATATGCCACTGCCTGTGTGTCTTGAAATCCATGCCCATTTTTAAAAATTAAGTTGAAGATCCAGAGAGTCCTGAAGGAACCTGATAGGTTAGCATCAGAGAAGAGGCAAGGAGGTCTTCCCCTATCGGCACACTAGGCAAAAGGGATAGGGGAGAAAAAAAGGAGGGAGGGTAGGACTGTGAGGAGATGAGGGAGGAGGTTACAACTGGGATACAAAGTGAATAAACTGCAAATCATCATCATCATCATAAATTAATTTTACATTATGCCTTGTTGTCTGACTATATTTATGCTTATTTTTAAATACAAGCTGCTCTGTCTGCATAATGATACTTGAATATGTTCTCAAGTTTGTTCTTTTGCTCTTGAATAACAAATTCTTAAGAAGACTTACTTCCATTGTTAGCATTCCTTATTTGTATGTAGATGTTTTGTGTACAGCTGAGGCCTTGTGGTATTTGCCACATCCTTTTTCACATTTGTGTTTTTCCTGTTCAACTCATTGTTAGGTAGTCATGGATCATGTTGTTAATAATTTATAGTTGTAGGTTCTGGAACTACTAGGAGACAGCACTTCCCAGCATTCCCAATCCTCCGGATCTTACAGTCTTCCTACCACATTTTTCAAAATGCTATCTGACCCCTAGATTTGACAATGTTTTGTAGATGTATTCTCTGGCACAGGCCTCCATAGCTCTGCAGTTTGGTTAGTTGTGGTTTTCTATAATGGTCTTAGTACTTTTGCAAAGGGAAATTTTCTTGGTGACAGAGGAAGACTGCACTTACCTTTGGATATAAAGACAAATATTTAGAGTGTTTTAGAGACTATGCTGGTTAACTAAATTGGTGGCTATAGGTTCATTTTTTAATATTTTTGACTTCACTAGCCTTTGGATGTTGCGTAGGTTTCCATTAGCAAGCATAATTAACCCTTTGTCAAGTTGGTCTTAAGTCCAATTAGAGAGCTGTTGGTTATCACTAAGGTATCTATGCACTAATTACATTTTTGTTGGACATTTTTATATCTACTCCTTTTAACTTTTCAGTATTTAAATAAAATTTATATTTTATAGACTATGGCATGTTTTAGTTACTAAGCATTGGTTTGATTATTTGCTTTGGAGGAGAAAATAAATTCATTGTACTTGTTTTATCTGAGATAAATAACCTATTGTGTATTGTGAACATGATAATATTAAAGCAAATATTGCCAGGGAAGGACTTGTCAAGTTCTCCTCTGTAAAAGTAGAAAATAGTGAGAGCAATCAGGCTGATGATGACAATTTAGCCAAGGGTGATAATCCCCATTTCATCAACTACATTTAAACAACTGAGTTTCACATTTTCTCCGAAGCACTTTGCACATGTCACAGCACAAATTAGTGAAGTCTAAATTTCAGCTTAAGGCTCCATGTGTCATTTAATAGCATACATTTGCTAACTGTAGCCAAAAAGCAGGCTTCCATCAGGGACTCTGAAACTCCTCATTTAAATAAGAATGGGAAGTTAATTGTGTTACAGATATTCTGGTCTCCCCAAGGAGTTCATTAAGCATGCTGAACATGCTGAGATTATAAGTTAACTGTCACTTCTGAGAAATTGCTAAAATTCCACTTCAGATACAACACCGTTGGCAATAACAAGCATAATTTAATGCATACATTGCTCAGACTCTGAGACAAGTTTCCATTGAAATTGTAACCTCTCTGATTCCCAAATTCATTTCTAAACTCTTATGTATTTAATACCTGAGAATTAACCAATCCAACAGCCTTTCAACCTGCTTGCTGCCCTATCTGTATGTACCATGTTGAATAATGTGCATGCAGGTTTTAGCCACCTAAAAGAATTTGTGACTTGTGTACTTTACAGAAATATAAAGGATAAAGTAAAAAAAAAAAAACTGGTGGAGAATAAAGACAGATTCTGAAAACAATAAAATTGAAAACCTAAGTTAATATAGTTAATATTAGTATGTACTCTTGTATTTCTATTATAAACTGTCATAATGTTAATATTTAGAAAGTCATAAGAAAAGCTAGACAGACCTTACAGTTTGAGTTTCTTTTATAAAGTGACAAATCATATACTACTAGTATATAGATCTTCTAATTTGATGATAGAACTATCTTTTGGCTTATCATATATTTTATTCAGTTAGAGATAAGACATTTAGTCTAGGAAAGTGTTTCAGTGTTAAAAGTGCTTGCCATACCAGCACAAGTGCTGGAGTTCAGATCTCCAGAATCCATAAGAAGTACAAGGTGAATATATTGGCCTACTTATAATTCTAGCCTCTAAAGCATTTCCGGGACAAACTGACTAATGAGGTGACTTAGGTGGCAGGTCATACTGGCAAGTTCCAGAGATCAAAGAACACTGTAGAAGAGAAATGGAGTGTGATTTTGGGCATCAACTTAGGCCTTGTTTTGAACATGTATACCGGTTCCTACACACTGTGCTCCCAAAAATGCAAACATGCATACACAGAGGCACAGCCAACCCCCAAAATGAGAATAAAAAACTTACTTTTAAAAAAGTTTTTGGATTTAAATTTATTTGACTACATTATAATGGATAGACTCATAGGTCTATAACAAAAACTGCCTTACATTTTTCTCCACTTTTTCAATTTGTTTCCTCTGGCATAACCAAGGGTGTTCCTGCTTTGTATGAATATTGTCTAACAAAGTGATATTCAGATGTAACAGGCATGTAATATCTCACAAACTTATCTAAGATTATAGTACAATAATAAGACGTGGAAGAAAGGCACAAAGTTAATATGCTAAGTGGTGATTCCTACCGGAGAAATTTCAACGTAAGATAAGTGAAAACAGTAACAAAAAGGAAAAGAAAACACATCAGAGAAAGGTAGCAGAGATTGAAATAGCTCTTTGATTCAAGAGATGTGTGGTAGCTTTCAGTTGCTGTAACAGGAATACCTCAGATAATCAGCTTTTAGGAGGAAAAATGGACTTTGCCTGGCTGGTTTGGAGCTTTCAGTCAATGGTCATCTTGCCTGTACTTTCAGGCCAGCAGCAAGACAGACTGCTAATGCATGTGTCTGGCACAGAGAGCTGCTTACTCTGTGGTAGCCTAAAAGGAAGCAGAGTAAAACAGATTGCTGCTGGAGAATTCAAAGATACAACTCCAATGAGCCAACATTTTTTCACTATGTTCCATCTTCTAAAGGTTCTATTATCTCTCCAAAGCACCACAGACTTGTAATCAAGAATTAGTAAATGGACCTTTAAGACAGTTTCACAGTCCAGTATAGAACAAAATATTGTATTTATCAACGTAGTTACCACTTGAATTTATACATATACTGCAATGAGCCACAAACCAAGAGCCCTTAAATTCCTTCAGCTAGTGTTTATTGAATATAAACTTTTAATATGAAATGGTATATCAGACTAAATACATGATTCACGATCCTTAAAATAAATTGAGAGATGTTTTGATGAGTTCCATAATTGAAAGGAAGTACAGCTGAGCATGATTCCCTCCCCTATAATCTTATATAAAAGAATATATGTATTTATAACAAGACCAAATTCAACTGTTGAAAAAGGAGCAATAGTTTTGTAAAACTTTGTATATCAGCTCTAAGCTCAGCCATAGAGTAGTCAGTTGATGAAAGCTAAGATGGTTAATTAGCAGGACAAGCACATTATAAAAGCCTTTTATGCTTATCAGGTAATGGCTGATAACTATATATTAAAGTTGTGTCATATAAAATTGTATTTTAATTTCATAGTTCCTTTTTAAATATTCTATTTCTTTAGGAGCACTGACTCTCCTTGTGACTTTTAGTTTTGTTATTATTGATTTTAATAAGAGAACTCTAAAGCCTATTCATGTGTTCACATATAGAGGCATTCCTTTTAAAAACAGACATTGTTTTGGATAAAATACATTTCATATAGCTGGGCAGCATTTTCATTATTTTCTCATTTTAAATTATAATCAATGGGATATATATACACACACATACATATATATACATATATATATATATTATATATATCTTGTGCCAGCATACACATTCTAAATTTAAATTTGGTTAGTTTTTAAGGAGTATATTAATTTCTCCTCTAATAGAAACTACCATATCATTCTTTATTAAAATGAAATTTTTTAAACTCATCTGAATAAATGCATGTGATTAACTATGAGTTTCTTTGATCAATAATGATATTGAGCTTCCTTTATACTTGTTGAGAATGTATTTGCTTCTTCTACAGTTATTCTGCTCCTTATTTTTGTCAGCTTAATTTTCTATATTTTTCCATTTAATTTGAAGGTATTTATATTTTTGACTTCATATGTATCTGTTAATGATCCATAAATTTTGTGTGTGAAAATGAGACATATTTTAAAATTATTTGTTAAAATTATCTTGTCTATTTTATATGAAGAAACTGCAAATATCTGTCAGTTACTTTTTTCACCATACCACACAAAATGAGTTGTTCCATCTTACATAATATTGCAGTCTATCAATTGATCTCCCATCTACTTGCCTAGAAAGATATAAACATCTGTCTACCGACTTTTTTTCACAAAAGCCAAAATTATGAAACAAAATTGATTCCCACATAACATATGCATGAAGACAAAGAGAGAATGCAGTAGAATATTTGGTATTTTAAAAAATCACTTACTGTCTTTAGCTAGACACTGAGTTCCATGTGATTTAGTTTCATAGACTGGTACTTATTCTATTACATGTTTACATTTTATTTTAAATATTATTTTTGACTATTCTTATGTAAAATGAACTTGCCAGTTGCAACATAATGTCAATTTCCATTATGCTCACACAGTGCAATCAAAAGAAATCAATAGCAATAAAAAAAACTGAGACTGAATGGAAAAGTAAGAATGAATTGATATTAGCACACTTTTTACATTTAACAACTGGAAGAAAGCTACAAATATAGTGAGCTTTTTAGCCAAACCACACAATAAAATTGTACAGATAAGTAAGCATTTGAATTATTAATATTTATCTCCAAAATAAATATATAAATTCATATAATCAGAATTTTAGAAGGAAGATATATATTTAAAATTAATTTATTATATTTCAAAAAGCATTATAATTTTAAGTTTTATTGGGATAGCCTTAAGAATATCCACATTTAATATTTGTTGAAATTCTAAATCTTAATTAGCTTTTGAAACTCCATATATCAAAAGATAAATTTCACTGTATTTCTATAACTTTAGATACAAAACTCTACACTTTGTGTGCGTATGTATAAACAAATATCAAAATAACCTCTGTCTATTTGGTGGTTTGAAAGAGAATGGCCCTGCACGAATTCATATATTTAAATGCTAGGAAATGTGCTGGTAGCATTGTTTGTCACAGATTAGAACATATGGCCTTGCTGGTGGATATGTCACTGTGGTTGGACTTCAAGGCTTCTATGGTCATACCGTTCCCAGTTAGGAATCTGACTCCTTGCAGATAATGATGTAAGATCTCAGGCGCTTCTCTAGCACCAGGACTGCCTGTTTGCTGCCATGCTTTCTACCACAAAGACCATACACTCTCATGCTGAAACTGTCATCCCCCAATAAACTATGTCTTTTAGAAGTTTCCATGGTCATAACTCATTATCTTTACAATAGAAAATATCTTTACAATAGAAAAGACTGACATTGCTATGAAAGGTTTGACCATGCTGTTTTTGGAGGACTGTGGAAAACTTTGGATTAGGAGAGTGGTTGAATATTTTAAGTGAGATGGATGGGACATTGTAATGGGTGCTTAGGAGGCAGTAGGGCTGAGATCAATGTGTATTTTAAATGCCCAGAAATGCTATTGCAGGAAGCTGTTAAAGTAAAGCTGGGATGTGCTGAAGATCCTAAGGTATTGGAGATGATGGAGTCAAGTATATCTTCCACAGATAACTATATTCAGAGTAGAACCAGAACAGAGAGAAAAAAGTGTGTTAAAGTAATCAGTCCAGAAGAGAAGAGACAGCGAAGCCCTTTGTTATCAGACATAGAAGTATAGGATTTAATTTGCTCTGTTCTCTTTTCTTTTAATATTACTTTTATCTAAGTTCTTTTTTATATATTCAATTCTTTTGGATTGGAAATGTATATTCCATACCACTGTGTGTTGAACAAATGTATTTTGAGATTTTCAGTTTAGAGAAGGTTACAATTAAAAGATTACCTTGAGTCTCATAAGAGACTTTTAAACTGCATTATGACTGTGTAAAACTTTGGAGTCTCTTGGGACTAAGTGCATTTGTATTATGATATGGTTCCAAGATGATGGGGGTCAGGTAGTGGAATGTAAAGTTTTGAAGGAAAAAGAATGTTGCTTGAAGTAGTTTGGAGACTTCAAATGCCCACACATCTCCCAGTTAGCTCTTTGCTTCTTACTTGTGGATGAATGAGGCTCTCAATTATTTCTCCAAATTCATACTTGCTTGCCTGATACCATGCCCCTACCATGACAGTCATGGATTTACCCTCTGAAACTGTAAGTCTTCAATAAACTCTTCCATCGATTTCCTTGGTCGGGGTCCCTTATCATGGGGATAAAAAAGCAAATAAAACATTTATGTGATATTCAAATACCTTTAAAATAACTTATATTTATTAATGTGATTTGTAATTTACATTACAAATATTATATATACTATACATATATTATAGACATATACATGTGTGTGTGTGTAACTTGCTAGCCACAGTTCCAAACTGAAAATTTTAGTTAACTACTACATAAGTTATTTTTTTAATATAACAAGGATTAATGGCCAAGAGTTCCACTAATCAAAAAAAAATAAAGAAGAGGTTTAAACAAATGGAGTGAAAACTCTACACTTGGACTTAAGGAATTTCACAAGTAGATCACAATGTTTCATTTCCATATATTGTGATTTGTACCTTCTATGAAGAAAAACACAAGAAATTGTCTCACAATATTAAAAATTACACGTGTAAGGAAAAGACTTACTGACAGTATGCTAAGGGTAAGTGTTCTGTTCATGCCACCAATCAAGCTGGGAAACCAAAACAGCAACATTTACCTTCTTTTCAAGTGTTTTATCACTTTCTTCTGTTGCAATTTTTAGTTTTTGCTCAAAATTGCAACACAAGAAATTCTGCGTCTCAGAAGTGATAGTTTAACAGACATTAATGTGCACCTGTTTTGTTTTCATGAATATGTTCAGAAACATATTTGGAGTATACTTATATATTCAAATGGATTTTTATAACAGTTGTGTAGGAATCTCCACCACATAAAAAACTTAAATGAAAGCTTGTTTACCATCATTGAAATGAGCAAGATTCAATTTTTACTCACAGACATACATATGCCCACATGTAAATGTTCTTAAAACAGCTTCCTTCTCATCAACCAATACTTACTAAGCATCTTTGTATCCCGTGCATACTTTAGACAATTGAATTGCTATATAGAAACACACACACACACACACCCACTCGCCACAGACAATGGTCCATATTCCCATAGGCAGAAATGAACCACTCACATGTGAAGGAACTCTCAGTACCTTCATTTTAACACGGCAAAACATTTAAGCACACAAGGTATTTCAGGAAAAGATGTATTTGATACTAAGCCTGTTTTCAAATTAAGTGATCAGCTAAAATGTTTAGGGTTCCTTTTTCTTTCTTTCTTTCATTTTTTATTCATTTTTAATTTTTTTACTTTTTTGGTTTTTTGAGACAGAGTTTCTCTTGTGTTACCTTGGCTGTCCTGGATATGCTTTGTAGACCAGGCTGGCCCCAAACTCACAGAGATCTACCTGCCTTTCCCTCCTCTTCCCCGAGTTCTGGGATTACAGGCTTGTACCACTGTTCCCAGCTAGGGTTCTTTTCCTTATTTGTAAAATAAATCTGCCATAAGCCCTAAAGCCCCTAAAATTAATGAGAAGTTTGAAATAATTTTGGAGTGAAGCTAAAAACTGCCTAACGTGGAGGGTCAATGTATTTGTTGATACATCTTGATTTTATTTAGGGCTTGGGAGTATTGTATGCAATGACAAAATATATAGTACCAGTGACAGCTGTAATCAGTTAGAAAACTTTCACTATTTCAATAGAAATAGCAAATAATAATTATTTCTTTCTTTATTAATTATTTTAATTATTCAGTTTTCCATGTATGTAAGAGAGATGAGTATATATCTTTTTATTCATTTCATGTCTGTATATGATTGTGAGTACAGACATGGTTAACTTGGAGCACTTCTGGAATTCAGAGGACAAACTTAGATTTCTATACAGCTTCTACCTTGCTGTTTGAGAGATCGTCTATCATGTGACTGAGTGTTGCATATGCCAAGACTGTGGGCCTACGAGCTTCAGACAGTTATTTTGTCCCTGCCTACCACTTCCTTGTAGTTGTGTGCTGAGATTATAGATACATGCACCACCTTGTCTGTGTTTTAGATATGTGCTGTGGACAGGGCCTTAGGTTGACAGGCTAGGTAGTAAATGCATTACTCACTGAAACATTTCCTAAGATCTGAATGGCTTTGAACAACATAGTGATGATTTTACATATTTATCACACAAGTTTGATTTCAGAGCCTGTTAGTTGGCATAATTGTGTAGATTAAATAATTAACTACGGGATTTCCAGATGATTTGCTTGTAATTAAACTGAGATGTGGGGTTTGGAGTATAACTCATACCACAAAGTGTTTTTCTTAGAAAACAGAGGAATCCAACTTTGATACCCAGAACCTATGTTAAAAAAATTCAATCAAGGCATGGTGTCACACCTTTGTAATTTGAGAGCAAAAAGGTAGAGGCAGGAAAAAGAGTAGACATAATATCCCTCTAAAAGCACTAGGAAACTGAGAGCTTGCCTTTTAAAATATGCATAATGGCTGATGAAAATCACATGAGGCTCTGAGGTTACCCTCTGAACTTCACACAGACAAATACACACATGTTCATATGAATCCTTACACACATGAACATCTATGAGAAAGTGTACATAAGTAGACTTTCATACTATTAATAACATATGATTAAAGAAGAACAAAAAGTTATAAATATCTAACAGGTGAGTCTACTCAGGACATGAACACTCAAATCAGATTATCGAGTTTTTATTTTTTCCATAGACATTTCCTTTAATAACCCCACCTGTCTTTGGCATGTCAAATTATGATAAGAGCATATGTTTCAAGCATATTTATTTAACACAGAGGTTTCCGTTTCTCTGTTGTTGTGGACACAAGCGTCTGGACCTTAATTTTATGAAAGTACAATTTATGTTTCTCATGGACACATTATATACAATCTCTTGACTATGTATGTGCTAACTGATCATGTAAATACTGTTTTTATTCTAATGATCCTCATTTCCATAAAGTCCTTCTGCTTTGGGTATGAGTCAGCAGTCAGGCTGTACTTTTCTACTTAAAACAACATAGTCATTGCCATTTTAACATGTTGTATCTGGAAAAAAAAGGCTGAAGTGAGAATTTGTTTTTCACAAGAATTCCAAAGACACAGAAGCCTCTAAACTTTACTTGTATTCTTTTATTAGTTCTTATCAGTGAAATAATTCCAGAGGTAATAGAAATGGAACTGTAAGATATAAATCTATAAACATGCCTGGAATCCTGCCCAATAAATGACACTAATCAGAAATAATTTCTTACTACCTTTAGTCAACAGGGAATTTTTAAATTTAGAATTTATTTCAATGAGTGGGGATACTATTATTAAACAGCTATCTTTAGTAACACTGGCACCATCCCATTTCCTAGTTGCCATATTCTCTCTCTTAACATTAATTTTCTGAAAAAGTTCATAAAAATTAGAAATTTTAAATTAACAGCATTCGTTTATACTCATGTTTTATTTTATTTTTCTCCTTTTTTCCATTAATTACTTAATTTTATATCCTGGTAGGAAGTTTCTGTCACTCTTCTCCTCCCAGTCCCATGTTTTCCCTTTCCTTCCCTTTCTATTGTTCCTCTCTCCCTTTCTTCCCAGAGACAGGGAGACTTCCAATGTGTATCAACCCACTTTGGCATATCAAGTAATACTGTGCATATCTTCTTCTACTGAGGCTAGACAAGGCAGTCCAGTTAGGGGAAAGGGATCCAAAGGCAAGGGAGTCAGAGTCCTGCTGCTGCTTTTAGAAGTCCCACATAATGACCAAACTTTCCAACGATTACATATGTATAGGGGGACAAGGTCTATCCCATGGTTGATTTCTGGTTCATGGTTCTTTCTCTGTGAGCCTCTATGGTTCCTGGTTAGTTGACTTTGTAGTCAGCAAATTTTACCCAAATGTGATTATAAGGGTTTGCTCTTAGTATGATTACACATACAGACCATGAATTTCTACTTTGACTTTGTCTAACAAACCCTTTTACTCAGTACTAAGGCAGGTATTCATACCTGGATACTATAATCATCTGAATAACTGACTCAAATTTATTTTATTTTTCATTATCATTTATTACAATTTATTCAATTTGTATCCACACTGTGGCCCACTCCCTCCTCTCCTCCCAAGCCCTAGTAAGGGGAGCAGGGGCTTTCTCTGATACGAACTCAGTGACCGGCTCTGTGATCACTTCTAACTGGTAAGTGCAACCTAGCCAGGCCACAGAGGAAGACAATGCAACCAGTCAAATTTGTACGTATGTAATCTAATTAGATGTTAAAGTAATTAAGGGTAATTATATTGATACATGCATGGCAGAGAGGGTCACACAGGGGGGTCATCTAATAGTCAATTGTGGTAGAAATTTATAAATTCAAACATGTTTCTCAAGAGAGACCTATTGTGCACTGTGGCTGGGCTTAATTAATCATCTGTGTGTGTTTTCATCTGACATTTTCTGGATGTCCAGAAACCAGAAGCAGGGCATTCCAGAGATGCAGGATTTTAAATGTTGTTTTCATTTCCTCGGATCAGGGGATGAGCTGAGAACCATACCCAAGATTTATGAATAAATGGAGTTGACTGATCTCTGTTTCTCTATGACTATCTCTAGGCCTCAGCCTACAAGCTTCTAGCCTTTGAACCCCGTGAAATGAACTGCATGAACTCAACTACACTCAACTGAACTACAACTAGAAAAAAAGAAAAGAAAAAAAAAACTGTACTGTACTCCAGAACTCTATTGTACTGTCTCCAGGAACTACCTCATATTCCTGTTCTGTACTCCCTAATTCTGTGCTGCATTGTCTTCATGAACCCCCTCCTCTCTCCTGTACTACTCTTAGGTAGCTTCCGTTTCCTGTTTATTCTTGTGAGAGTTGGGAGTACCCTGTCTCTGACCCATTCTGTCAAATCTTCCTCTGATTCATCACTTTGCCCACCCCTTTATTAGGCAACATTGTTTGGAATTAAAGGCCTGTATTAAATTCCAGCCTGAAGGATTAAAGGTGTGTACTAAGTGTGTGTCTGTACTACAGTCAGATGACACAGACTTGGTCTTTGGATGTGATCTCCAGCCAGACCAGCCATGTTACTGGAATAAAATTCCTCTACACAGGACAGAACCAAACACAATTGGCCAAAATAAATGATTCCTACTGATTTTCTGTTATATTTATAGGTTGGTCCCTAGTCCAATTTTCACCAGAGGGACATTATATGGCAATTAATGGGAGGAGATGCAGAGACCCACTGCTAAAGCATTAGACAACACCTGGGGAACCCCAAAGACATGGTGAGGAAGTAGTTTTTGAGTCAGATAGATAACACCAATAGAACATGCCCAGAGAATCAAATTAACAAGGTTCATAGGGGTCCATAGAGTCTGATACATCCCACTCCTACTGTAGGGAGTCCCACAAGAACACCAAGCTACACAAACACAAGGTTTATGCAGAGGACCTAGCTCAGACACATATAGGGTCCATGTTTGCTGTTTCAGTCTCTAAACATATGACTCATGCAATCCTTCATCACTAGGTTGTCTTTGAAGCCACTGACCATGCAAAACTTTGAAACCCTCATTTACCATTTTATCCATTTCAGTATTTTTAGATTTAGTACGTTAGGACTTATGACCTTTGGAAGGAGTTGTGTTACCTTGAATTTTCATTTATTTTTATTTCTGTTCTTATCTATGTATCTTCTTTTTTTCTTTTTTTTAATTAATTAATTTATTTTTGTATCAATCACAGGTTAGGTACTTTGCATCCCAAGCATAGCCCCCTCCCACATTCCCTTCCACCCTCCCCCTCCCTCCCTTATCTCCTCCCCCTCACCCCCGCGCCCTCCAAGTCCACCCAACCTGGGAGGACCTCCTCCCCTTCCATCCAACCCCAGCTCATCCTGTTTCCTCAGGGCTGGCTGCAATGTCCTCCCCTGGGATCTAGCCAGTCTGTCACTCCCCGGCATGTATGGGGGAGGGTCAAAGAGTCAG
>CM053745.1:35761405-35778976 GCA_028658305.1 Pachyuromys duprasi | reverse complement strand
TATTATGTGTAGTGTACATTATTAATTTCAATCCTCACTCCCGACTCAGAACCCCGTTCTGCTCTGCTGGCGGGCTCCAGCACTGTAGCCCCCTTCCTCATTGTGTCCCAACCCCTCCCTCCTTCATCTCCTCTCTGCCCCTCTCTAAGTCCATTGATAGGGGACTTCCATCAGATCCTATCTTCCATCAGGTCCGACTGCAATGTCCTCCTCTGTGGCCTAGCTAGGCTGCTCCTCCCTCATGGGGGTAGGGGAAAGGTCAAAGAGACAGCCACTAAGAAACAGAGAGAAACTGGACCCAGTTGGGTTAGAGGAGCAGAGGTACTGGAAACTATGAACAGGATATATTATTTGGGAAAAGAATATATTTTTAGTAAAAAATAATAAAAAGAAAATATGGCAATATATTTCAATAACATTCTTTCATCCCTCCAATTCTTCAAGATCCTGTTTTCCTTGCTACCCACCCTACTTTATGTTCTTTCTCCAAAAGCAAACAAAACTCCAAAACACCAACAAAACTTTCCAAAATGAGGAAAACAAAACACAACCAAAAATAATAATAATAATAAGAGAGAGAAAGAAAAAACAAACAAAACCACCAAACTCTAAACCCTTGCTCAGTTCTTATCAGAAGAGCTTTCTCCTGAAACAGATGCAGACAAATGTAGAGACGCACAGCCTTGGAATACACGGTTCTAAATGGGATGCTCCCATTAAGTCTCTGCCCTCAGAGCTCATGAAACCCTTTGTAAGACAAGGCCGAAAGAATGTAAGCCAGAGCTGATGGAGAACACCAAAGAAACCACCTCTTCTTTATCTACATGAGCAAAGCTCCTATGAATTCAGAGTCTGGCGGCAGGCAGAAGGCCTGCACGGGTCTGCATCCAATCCTCTGTTCTTATAGTATGGCTTTCAGTTTAGTGTTTTTATGGGATTCCTGTGTGTGGTAATGTTTGAGTCTCCAATTATTTTGTCTTTTTTTGTGAGAGGGGGGCTCTTTTTTGTGGGTTTACCTTTTCCAGCTTTGATGTGATAGTTTTTGTTTTATCTTATTCAATTATATTTAGGTAAATTTAAAAAAAATGAATGAATGAATAATGAGTGAACAAATGAATGAATGAAGAATGAATGAAAACCTTGACACAGGGTAAAGAATAACAATTCAGCTGTCCTTGTACCTGCTGGCAGAGGGAGAATCAATTTTCTTCAGTGGAGTGACACTTGGTATATGCTCCACTTCAGGACAGGGCTCATGTACAGAAGTACTTGATCAGCATATTATGGACACAGCAATGAAGTCTTAATTCATCTTTTCTTCACACATACAAAATTTTTGTAGTTTAAAATACTAAATGAGAACTAAGAAATTTCACAAAACTCCTATTCATGAAGACAGATGATTGATACACAAAATATATTGAAAGACAGTGAGCAAAAACACGAATGAGAAATATGAATCCGGAGTGCTATAAAGTACTGATATATTTCATTAACATTTTATGTGATTATAAATATTAGGTGCATAATTTTTTTGGACAAAAAGTGCTTTGCTGAGTAAAATGCTAAGGCATCAATTTCCAGTCCTCTGAGGACTTTGAAAAGACAAGAGCTGGAATTCCTCCACGGGGACCCTTAGGTAGTCATGGCTGAAGTTGAGGACAAGAGTCTTTTGTTCACTGGAATCTAACACAATGACAAAAAATGAGGTCATTAACTTCAACTGTGCCAATGTATAGTATATTTTAACAGTTTAGAAACAGAGTATATTTCTACATTAAGGGGTTACATGGCAAAGAACACTGTCATTGAGAGACTTGGAGAGGGTCACGGGAGGAGATGAGGGATAGAGGTTGGAATTGGGAGGGAATGAGGTAGGGGACTACAGCTGGGAAACAAAGTGAATAAACTGTAATTCATATAAAAAATAAAAAATTAAAAGAGAAAGATTGTGTGAGTGTGCATGCAGCAGAATGTGTGAGTGTGCAGAACGTCATATTTTTTTTCTGTTCCAATTATAGGACTTTTGGTTAGTTCTAACACCTTTGCAACTACTGCTCTATATAGTCAATCTAAATTACAAAATGTAGTATACTTGTGTCTGAGTATTAACTGCTTCTATTACTGTTATACTAAACACATCTTCCAATGTTATTAAAAGAGAAAGGAACATATTAAGCTGTATTGATCCAGTGATGTATAGGTTTGTATTGAAATAATAAAACAGAACATGTAGCTTCTGCTATTCAAATAATCAGTCCAAGGACAGAGTTTCACAGTTTCTGACATTAAATTTGTCCCAATCAAACTTTCTACCAAGTCAGAAACATTTAAAGATCATTAGTTTCCACAATAACCTCTACCTAAAATTCAACTCATTATCTCTTTTACATTCTTTTCTCCACATTAAGGAACATGGTCTCTTGCTACTCTACTCTCTGCAACACTGCCCAATTTTTATTCTGATCTTTCTTCTCAGTTTTCCCACATGTTTTCAAATAACAAGGCTAAAACAGAACGGTTAATGTGTTTTTTTATTGGTTTTGTTTTTCTTTTGTTGTTATTGTTAAGAACTTTTATTATCAGCCTAATTTCCATAGTCTTCTCACTCCATTGGAGCTGATTAATCACGTTTCCTTAGATGTAGTGTACATTATCTTCACAATGTTGTATTTTCATTGAGGAGAGCCAAGTGTTTAAAGTCAGATCCCTTAACATGTGAAAGCAAGTCAAAACACTTAGATATACATTAGTATTAATTTAAAGCATTATTAATATATGGCACTGACCATTATGCTAGATCTTTTATCTTTGAAATCATGTTTTACATATCCTTGCATTTTAATTTGAAGGATGCCTACAATTAAGAAATAAATTGCAGAAAAAAAGACAAGAAGTAAACATCCATAGGTTCATAAACTAACTTATTTAAACCTTCAAAGTTCATTTAGATAAAATGAACACTTATCAAGGTTGATACATTCTATAAAATACAAAGGATTGTTATTTATAAAATATCTTAAATTCAATGCAATATGTCTCTTGAATTAGCTAATAGGACAAAATATAGCAAATAATTAATTAAATATGTATTTTATTATATATTTTATCCACATGTATATGTATGAGGGGATTTGTGGACATGTGTGTAGGTGCCCACATGAAACAGAGGAGTCCAATGCACTTCTTCTAACTAGAGTACAGGAGAGTGAGTCTTTTGATACAGGTTCTGGGAGACAAACTGTATCATTTGCAAGAGCAGCAATTTTAGCCACCCTTGACCATTAAACCATTTCCATAGTTACATTTGTGAACAGTTTTTATGCCTTTATTTCTTCTTTTTCATAAAGTTAAATTCAGTATTTTCAACAAAGACAGCATATTATGAAAACATAATAATTTAAACTAAATAATGTTGTTTAATTAAAGCTTGTCACAGCCACATAAAAAGTAATAACAGAAAACAATGGAAATACCATGTAAATTGCATGAAATTCAGCCAGAAAATTATGAACATGAATGATAAATTACACATACAACATTTCACACTGTTGTGCCACTAGAAATAAAGTGAACAGGAATAGGCAAATAACAAATAATATACCCTTACTTTCTTATGGTTCTGGAAAAATGGAAATTCCAGACAAACTGGAGCTATCTTAAGGGGTGTTCTCTGCTTACAAGATGACATCTCATTATTATGGATATTATGTTTCCATGGAGATAAGCAGACAATAAAGACACAAAAGTCTCTTTTGACATCACTAATCCCTCATGGAAAAGCAATCACATGTCATAATAACTTCTTAAATTCACACCTCAATATTATTACATTGGACAGATATCTCAGCACTTGGATGTTACCTTAAAATTACAATGTGCTGTGCACATAATCAATGGAATTAGATAAATCTTATACAAGAATAGCAATACATTGTTGTTTATAAATCAATACGTAAGGACAAGGAAAGATACTATTGTTTCAAATTTTTGAGAAAAGTTTATAGATTATATATTGGACAAATTGCCAGATGACCAAGAAACTAAGTTAGCACCACAATATATTGTATTTGTAACACATTGCAATATTCTGTAGTTTCATTGAATGTCTAATTTATATCAATAATGGCATGGCAAATTTATCTTGGACATTTATATATTGAATAAAATATTACATATTTGAGTTTAAAAAGGACATCTCCTGTTTCTTAATTCCTTCTCTTTTAGCTACATTGAGAGTACTGTATATATGGTACTGTCAAGCTCAATTCATTTAATAATGACTTCAGTATCCTTTCCTGATGGCCTAAATTTGATTAAACATCAGGTGAGGACTCTTCTTGGCTGCACAGATCAGATTCATTTCCAGGATGTCCCATTTCTGTCAACAAATAGTCTAAAAACTCATCATTCCATATACCTTATTCTACTTTGGGTGAACAAATTTCACATTGTGTGGAAATGTCAGCTATTTGTTAAATTGACAGCAAGGTGACTCGGATTTAATTTGCTATAGTCATATATTTTATAAAAGGGGACTCAGCAACAGATAACTTCAGTCCTCAGACACTAAATAACATATAACCAAGGAGAAAGTCTATCATTAAAATTGGCATTAACAATGAGAGGTAGATGAATGTTATAGTTTGTTTAAAATCCTTAGTATCATATAATTAATGTATTGAATATGTGGGTCACTATCTAAAATCCACAGAACACCTATGTACATTTGCTTTGATTCACAAAAGTAAACAAAAGTAAGCTCATATATTGTGTGTACGAGAACATATAAATGTATCAGAATATTATATATCTTACTCTTTAAAGAGAGTATCATGTTTAAAACTCATGGATCTAAGTAATAGTGACTTTGATATTTTTGCTAAGTCTAACTTGCTCACTTTGCAATTGAAAAACATCCATAAATTGTGTATATATACATATATGCATGCATATATATATATATATATATATATATATATATATATATCAATGGCTTCGGTATGACATTTCAAAATATAAACGACATATTCATTGATGGAATTCAGTCTTCCTTTATCTAGTTTGATTCACTACCATTACTAACTTCTATTAACTTCTAATATGTACATATACTTTTACTATCTCATAAAAAAAAAACAAAAACCTCAGAGTAGTGTCCTGTTTATGTTGGGATTATTTCACCTAGCACTAGAATCTCTGTTTGCATCCCCTTTTCTCTAAATGACAAAACTTCACTAAGTTTTATAGCTGAAAAATATTCTAGTATGGATATGTGCCATACTGTGTTGTATATATGCAACAAATTTGTTTATTTTCTTAGAGTTTTCCATCATTTGAGTGCTTCACCCAACTGGATTCCAATTGCTAACATAACACCTCAGGATAATGCCACCAAAATTTGAACCCCATCATTGATCTAACTCACTTATCATGTCACAGCACTGTCTTCTCGCAGTTAATGGGATTCAAGAGCCAATGACCAAATAGTCAATACATGGATCTTTTGTCGGAAAATACTAGTTCAAGGACTGAAGTCAGTCAGTGTCTTTGAAAACATGTAGTACAAAGCACATGCTTAAAATACTAAAGCTTAAAAACTGAATCAGTGTATGTAAGAACTAGGAATTGCAACTTAAAAATCCTGACTGTGATGTTCCCTTATCATTTAATCTCATTTCCAGATTAACAGGGAAGTTCTTTGAACAGTAACGATAGCGTTTGAGAAGTGAAAAAGGTGCCTCGTATTTAACTTACTCATAGAAAAATCAAATAAATCTGATGAAATAATTCAAAATCAAAAGATAAGAGAATTTTAAAATATTAGCAACAACCTGCACAAATGTGTAACTATAAAGGTTTCAGCAGGTGGTGGTGGCACACACCTTTAAGCCCAGCACTAGCGAGGCAGAGGGATCTCTGTGGGTAGGAGGCCAGCTTGGTCTACAGAGCAAGTTCCAGAACAGCCAGAGCTGCACAGAGAAACCCTGTCTTGACAAGTACTGAAGAAGAAAGAAGAAGAAGAGGAAGAAGAAAAAGAAGAAGAAGAAGAAGAAGAAGAAGAAGAAGAAGAAGAAGAAGAAGAAGAAGAGGAGGAGGAGGAGGAGGAGGAGGAAGGAGGAGGAAAAAAAAACACGGTCAAAATGGCTTAGCAGATAAAGCCATTTGCTGCCAAGCCTGAAAATCTGAGTTCAATTCCCAGGATGTGCATGGTGGAATAAGAATGTTGATTCCCACTATTTGTCCTATGACATCCATACATATATGAGTGTCCACACACAGTGCCATGAACTGGCAACAGATATACCTACAAAATAAGTAGGTATGAATGGGTATAAATAAAAATATAATAATTAAAAAAAAAGAAAAACAGACATGGTGATGCCTATCGTTAATCTCAGGACTCAGGAGGCAGAGGTGAGTAGTCTCTGTGAGTTCAAGGCCAGCAAGGTCTACAAAGCAAGACTAGGAAAACCAGGGCTCTGTTACACAGAGAAACCCTGTCTCAAAAACAAAACCAAACCAAATGACAATATATAGTATGTGCCAGAACTCAATAACTTTAAATTAGTTATTTGAGTCTTTTATTTTATTTTTTATTGAACATTTATTTTAATATTTACTTTCTCACTCTATGCAAGTATGTGTGTGTGTGATGTGTGCTGATGACCACAGTGTCCTAAAGAGGGAATTAGAACCTAGAGATTTAAGTAAATCTATGTAGGTGGATGTGTGTTCTGGGACTGAGCTTGGCTTTTCTGCAAGGACAATAGGCTCAGAAGCCTTCTCTTCAGTCCCCAAGTTGTGGCTTTTTGAAATGGCATCCTATTAACAACTTTTCCCAATAGTGTTTATTTAAAAATTAATTGAAGAGTGTCTGAGTCTAGGTATAAAATGGTAAAAAGAAAAAGAGCAATAGGTGCAAATTATTGTTGTCCAGTATAATATGAAGTCATCTTAAAATTCTGAACTACAGATAAGTGGAGGTGTGATGTGGTCCCTTCTCTCTCTTCTACTTAGTGGCTGATGATGGCGAATCTCAGAACTTTGAGAGTTGGAAAGCTGTAGGTATCCGATAAACCAATAAGCCCATGATCAGTGAAAAGAGAAGACTCATATTCTCAATTGATCATTAAGTAGATGTTCTGGGTCATAAACCAATATTGTGCAGAGTTTGGGTAAGGGATTATCCGGGCCATTGGAAAAGGAGTACTGGGAATGTCTTGTGATTAGGTATCACAAGATAAAAATAATTGTCATGAACTTTGGTACATGGCACAACAATCATTTTTACCTTTTCTCCATCTTGATACACCTGTCTGTAGAACTGTGTGTTAAAAACTGTTTCATAAAAATACATAAAAGGTTTCAGATAGATAGATAGATAGATAGATAGATAGATAGATAGATAGATAGATAGATAGATAGATAGATAGAAGATGAAAGACAACCTAAAAGCAAGACATGGGATACTTTCCTGTAAGCCTATCAAATGAGGATCGTTAAAATTATTTTAAAATGAAAGGAAATAGTATAGGCTGATCACGCTGTTTTATAGTTTAATGGAAAGTGATTTGAATAAAAAAGTAAACTTTATACATGCTGATGAGTTTATATGAGCTTACAAATGAAAACATGATTAGATGTGAAAATGAGAGTGATAAATGAGATGAAGTCATCTCTGAGTTGTCTAGCTGTTGAGACTAGAATAGTAAAGGACATGTATGGGAAAAGCATTACAAAAACAACAAGCTCAGTCTGGTAAAGAATTAATTCGACATATTAGAAAGTCTTGCAAAAAGAGATGACTAACACTTGCAAGTGCATTGCACCAACGTATTGTTGTTCTCTAAGCATTTTAGGTTGCTGAAAGACATGGCGTATTCTGTATTGCACATGAAAACTATGCAGCCAGCTGTGACATGTGTTAAGTACATCTTTTGATAAATAAACTTGTGATTGATCATATTTGACACTTTTGATCAACAAAAGTTCAACATATTCATATTGTCTCTCGTGCACTACAGAAGCAGTTTTCTTGCCTCCTATCAGTTCTCTGCCTATGAAAATAGTTTTAAATTGTCATCTCTAAGTTGCTCATACTGATGTGTGTAAAATAGTTCTTCTCTGTTTGTTTGTTATACATACTTTCATGAGCAGGAACTTTCTCATTTTCTCTTAAACATAATTTTGTAGTTGAACTATACGGTATATGTAAAAACTTTTAGTGAACAAATATGTGAAATATATTATCAGAAAAGCATATACCAACATAGGAAACTGTACCATGGTTTTCACCAAGATCTGTAGAGGAATTTTAATCGGCCACCACAACTGTTCTGGCAAGGGGTCACTCCAAAGAACTTCTTGGTGTGTGACATGGTTGGAAGGCAGACACAGCCTGGATTAAAGTCTGATTTTCTTAGAATACAGACATATGCTTAGCACACACCTTTGATCCCAAACATTGTAGATCAGGTTAGTCTGTAGAAGGAAGCAGCCATTTATGAAAGTGGTGTCTCATTGGGAAACAAAGTGATAAATTCAGGAAAGATTTGGCAGAATGGGATATGCCCAACTCTCATGATAACAGAGATGAAAAATAAGCAATTTAAAAGAGAACAATGCAGAAGGATATAATGAGGAGATAGTTTTACTGGGACAGTTTTACAGAGACAGGTTGTAAAGAGAACAAGCTAGACACAGGTGAAAACAGACAGCCAGAGAACAAAAAAGGAGCCAGAAACTTAGAATAGAATGCTAGAGTTAGTTTAAGGCCAAGCATAGAAATTAAGTTAAAAGCTGAGAGAAGCCAGTTTGATTCAGTGAACTTAGAGAAGAGTTTGAACCAGAACAACTGAGTTTAATGAGCCAACCACAGTTCAGGAAGAACTAGAACGGGTGAGCTTATTCAGCAGTAAGTTGCAAAGGCTGAAAATATTCTAGGTCTGTATTAGATTGCATGGAGGCTAGAAGCTTCCAGGACTAAGACTACATTAGCAGATATAGGTCGGAAGCAAAATCTAGACGCTTCTAGGCCTCAGCCCAGGGACTGTTAGATAGAAACACTCTGGACTCAGGCACATCCATATATATCAGTAAAGCTTTGGTATGGCTCCCATCTCTTCCCCATATCAGAGTGGGGAAAATGACATGGCACATAGGTCAGATGAAAAAAGTTACTTTTATGACGATTGTTACAATTTATCAGGACACTATATCCTCAAATTCTCTAGAACATTCATAAGTAGATAAAATTAAATATTCTTAACTTTTCTTCCCATTCTGATGTGTTAGAAATAAGCATTCATGGTCAGTTTTGCAAGAAACTCCTTGTCATGCTTGTCATAGCTGTTGAAGCCATGCTATTGAGCAAAATTATTTGTGAGTGTCGGCATCAGTCCCATCATCACAGACCTTAATTTTGTTCTCCAATTGTACTTTGTCTTCACTTCAACTGACTGCAAAGGGTTCATGCTTACACTTGTAGTGATGCCTGCTTACACTCTGAGGTCTCAGTGAGAGAAGCATTAGGTTTGTTTGCTCTCTGAGCTTATCAGAAGCTTTCTGGATTGCTCAAGCAGTAACAATGGGGAAGAATTTCCAGGAACATATTAGCAGATATCTTCTCCAGATGGCAGTCACACAAGCAGCAGCAGGGAAGCAAACTTAAGTGCGCAGCGTGCTTCCAATCCAGTGCAAAGATACTCTAACAGAATATTTAAGTTGGCTCATCAATTAAACTCACTCTGAGGTGCTATTAAGGTATAATATATTGTCAGTTCAGCTAAATTACACTCCTAAACACAATGGGCTTCATTTGTCTTCTGTCTTTAGCTCCCCCTGTTGGCAATATCACGCTGTTTACCCCCTGCATATGGAACAGCACTCAAATGTTGGAAATAACTCATCACCTGCAAGGTCAACCTGTCTTCATATTTCTATCCAGACACTGTGAGTTCCAACTTCTTACACCATCTCTCACAATTGAAATACATTGGTAATAAATACGTTCAGGGAGAGGATTGCCTCATTTAGAAGCCCAGTGAATTCTCTATCAGCATCTCTTATATTTCAGATCAGTCCTTCATATAAATCTTCATGAAACATGGGTGCCGTTCATCTCTGAGAGTGTTAATGGCTAGCTGCAGCTTAAAATATTATATGTGAACATTTTATTCAGAAGTCACTGCAGTTGATTAATCTTCCAGGAAACTTTGCGGGCAGTGAGTGGAGATGAATTCTAATGCTGTTGTGTGAAGCTTCTTTGTTTTATCAGGTTAATTTGAAAACTGAATCCAGTATAAGTGAACTTATGAGATAATCTTGAATAGTCAGAGCTTTATGAAATATAGGATATTAATATTTATCTTCATCTTCTTAGTAGTCTGCTAGGAATATACATGCTAAAGAAATTATATTGACAAACACCACCGCTCTAACACTGAACATTATACCGTGAACTACACCAAGATAATTAAAAAGAAATTTCATTTTTTCCTCACATCTGTCAAAACACATTAGAAACATCTAATTTATAAACATTGCTACATTTCTGAATAGCTGCATTTCCCTTTGCCCCACTTTTTTCATAAATCATAACATAAGGAGGTTCCCATTCACCAACTGCTATCAGCAAAACTGTCTGTAAGCATATTCTTTAATACACTGTGAACATGTTTTGATTTTAAAATTGATAGTTTTCCATCTCTCTAATCCAGTATAGAAAAGACATGCTCATTCTGACTGATGTTCTTTGCAATGGGATGGATGGTGGAAGCTGAATTTTCAATTACAATACTCTCTTTAAATACAAAACAATGGTATTTAATGGTAAATACCTCTACTATTCGTAAGATGTTATAAACAGTATATCATTCTGATTTAAAGACATTATTAAAATTTGTTTCTTTTGTGGTCTTTATACTCAGATGGTGACTTATATTAAATGATAAACTCCACTTTGATTTTCAAGTCTGATTTTCTGAATTTGCATGCATCTTTAATTTTATTTACCTTAATTTAAATTCAACTTATTTCTACCTAGCATAAAAAGTGTTAGATGTGTTAATATATTAATCATATGGTGTTTCAATACTTGTACATTGTGTAATTAAGTACATTAAATATATAGTTTCTCAAATACTTAACACTTATGATGAAAACATTCCAGTAGTTTTATAGACTCCTGAAACGAATACTACTTTGTGAGCCATAGTCTCTCCACTCTGCAAAATCACATGAGAACACCTTAATCATGACTAATTCTAAATATCTACATAGTATTCACCTTGTTTCCATTGCTACCTTATCTTATTCTTCCCAGCTTGTTAGAGCAAGTATCTACCCTTGCAACAGATCAGTTTGATCCTATTTGATTGGGGTTAAATTATGTAGATTGAAGCTCTATGATCTGTGGTTCTGCCAAATGACATATAGCATAAGAGGGAATCAAAGTTTTTCATATATTATACTCTGATAAAACATTTTTCTATTTCATTCTATATTTGATGTTGCTGTCTAGCTAACATCTCTGTAGTCATAAAGTTTCCTTACTCCTTAGAGGCGTACATTGTCCAATCAATTATGAGGCTTAAGCTCAATTTTTAAAAAAATATTAATAGATCCTCATGAGAATTTATAGACTAGGATTAGATGGAAGGGGAGAAGAACCTCCCCTATCAGTGGACCGAAGGAAGAGCATGGGAGGAGAAGAGGGAGAGAGGGTGGGATAGGGAAGGGATAAGGGAAGGGCTACAGCTGGGATACGAAGTGAATAAACTGTAATTAATTAAAAAATAATAAATTAAAAATATTAATAGAACCATTCACTGAAAAGAAGTGTAATTCTGTATTTTTTGATGTTTTTAAGATCTTTTAGAAAGGTACACTTATGTACTATTACTTTCCTTTATCATTACCTGGTAATGGTAAATAGCATCACAGAAAGGAAAATATATAGAAATGTTTTAATTGCAAAAAAACTGGAATTTTCAGAGTAACTGAGAATATATGTATACCTATAACTTTAATATACATATGATTGATATCATCCAATCATGAATGTTTAGAAGCTTAATGACCCAGGTTCTTTCCACTTCATCAGACAGGATGAGTAATGCACATTTTCATACTCAATTAATTCAGGAGTCTCAGGTACCATTTACTAAATTAATGCTTAAGTGCACTAAATTTAATATGCTAACATCAAAGTAAATTTGATGTAATGAGCACCTGCTTTCTTTCTAATCTTATTATTGCATTCTTTCCTGATTCCTGTTGTCTTAGATGCTGTTCACCATGATCTAGTCAACTTGAAAAAATAAGCAGTTGATTGGGGATTTGCTTACATATTTAGGTTAGACCATAGACTTTATGAAAGAGAATTTGATAGTGAGGAGGTGACATGGTGCTAGAATACTAGCGATGACATCACATCTGATCTGCAAGCTGCAGGCAGAGAAAGTATTTTAGAATTGGCTTGGCATGGGCTTTTGAAAATTTAAAGCCCAACTCCTGTAATACACTACCTCCAACTGCCTCACCCTTTCTCTGACAAGGTCACAGCCCATAATCCTTCACATACAGTTCCATTCACCGGGACCAAACATTCAGTCATATAAGCCTATGGGGGCTATTTGCATTCAACCATCGGATGTGTACTGCATATTATAATTTTTTTTAAGAAAAAAATAGTCTAGTGTGTACTTTGTGCTGCTACAAACAGGAGTGGAACAAGTTCATAGAACCAGGGGAAAAAACTTATTACTTAAGATAAAAAGTTACCACACAGTTATTGACAAGGTGACCCTATCAAATTAAAAGAAAAAATCCACAATAAAATTGCTTAGATCAAAGAACTAATGTGTGGGAAAGGATTTGCTAGCACAGCTTATTAAGAAAGTACTGGCAGTGATTAGTCATGAATTCAATGAGGATTCTAAGCTTTTCACTATTCTCTTTACTATTTATTTTATAGATAAATTGACATATATTTATGTAATTTCCTAGAGCCTTTTAATATATTCATTATGTGTATAGTATTCAAAACAGGATTAAAGTATCAATTTTTCACAATCATTTTTTAAAATTTCTGGTCAACACAATCAAAATGTGCTATTCTAGCTTTTTAAATTAAATTTTAATTTTTTAAATATTCATAACAGTTTATTAAATTTGTATCCCACCTGTAGCCTGCTCCCTCATTCCCTCCCAATCTCACCCTCCCTACTCCTTTCCAAGTCCCCTGATAGGGGAGGTCCTCTTCCCCTTACATCTGAACCTAGCTTATAGGTTTCTTCAGGACTGGCTGCAATGTCCTCCTCTGTGGCCTAACAAGGCTGCTCCTCCCTTGGGGGGAAAAGGAGATCAAAGAGCAAGCCATTGAGATCATGTCAGAAATACTCCCTGTTCCCCTTACTAGAGTACCCACTTGGATACTGAGCTACCATGGGCTACATCCCAGCAGGGGATCTAGGTTGTATCCATGTATGGTTCTTGGTTGGAGAAACAGTCTCATAAAAGATCCCTGTGCCCAGATATATTTGGTCCTTGTGGAGCTCCTGTCCTCTCTAGGTCATACTAACCCCCCCTTCTTTCATATGATTCCTTACACTCTGTCCAAGGTTTGGTTATGAGTCTCAGCATCTGCTTTGATACACTGCTAGGTAGTTTTTCAGAGGCCCTCTGTGGTAGGCTCCTGTCCTGTTACTTGTTTTCTCCCATTTCCAAAGTCCATACCATTTATCTTTCTAAGTGAGGATTGATCATCTTACCCCAGGTCCTCTTTCTTGTTTAATTTTTTTTTAGGTGTACAGATTTTACTCAAGGACACAACAAGGATATTTGTTCAACCACATTTATAGCAGTTTTATTCATAATAGCCAGAACCTGGAAACAACTCAGATGTCCCTCAACAGAGGAAGGGATACAGAAATTGTGGTATATTTACACAATGGAATACTACTCAGCAATTAAAAAGAAGGAAATCATGAAATATTCAGGCAAATGGTAAGACCTAGAAAAAATAATCCTGAGTGAGGTATCCCAGAAGCAGAAAGACACATATGGTATATACTAACTTATAAGTGGATACTAGACCTATAAGATAGGATAAACATACTAAAAGCTATACTAGGATTTAAAAAAATTAATTAATAAAAATTAATAAGTTATTGTAGTTACAGCCACTGTATTAGTCAATAAAACATACTAATTTCTGTCTCTTACCTTTAATTCGTATTACTGGTCGACTTTCTAATCATTTTGCTCTCTATTACTATATCAAAGTCTACGTTCTTTTTCTTTGAAGGTATATATTTTTCATATAATATATCCTTATTAAGGTATCCCTTTCTTCAATTCTATCAGTTTCTGATAGAGACTCACCTCTGAGCCCATTCCCTTTTTTATCTCTCATCAGAAAAGACCAAGATTCTGAGCAACAACTAGGAGGCAAAAACAAAACAAAACAACAACAACAACAACAACAAATATATATATATATATATAACATGATAATAGAAACGAAAACGATCACATGTAGGCAGGGCAAAGGCAACCCAACAGAAGAGTGGAGCCTAGAAGCAGGCACAAGAATCAGAGGCCTATTTGTTCCCTCTCCAGTAAAAACAGTAAGCCAATAGCCATAACATATGTCAGCTGTGTTATTGTTGCTTTAGTCTGCTAGCTTGTATGTACCCTGGTTAGTTAATCCAGAGGGTCTTGTTTTCTTGTTGTCTTCTATCTCCTCCAGATCTTAAATCCTTCTGCCACCCTTTCTGTAGAATTCCCTGAAATGAGAGAAGGGCGATTTGAGGCAGACTTCTGATTTAGACTCTTTCTCTGACTCATATCTGCCTGTGGGTCTCTGCATGTGTTTCTTTCTTCTGCTTGCAGAAGCCTCTTTGCTGGTGAGTCAGTAAGTCAATGATCTCTAAGTATAAAAGTCATCATTAGAAATAATTTTATTGATTTTTTGGACCATTACTCTTTGTTTTTACCCTAGATCTATGGGAAATCTAGTCTATGGTTCTTGGTTATATTGGCAATGCTTGCTATGAGTCTCTTCTCTTGTAGTGTGCCTTAAATCAAATCAGATATTGGTGGGTTACAAAATCTGATTCTGGCCAACATGGCCCTAGCATATTTTGTTGGCAAAACATATTGTAGGTCAAGGATTTGTGGCAGGGCTCCTCTCCATATTTCACTTTCATAATCCCGCAAAGTACCTTCAAATACCAAAGAGACTATAAACTATGTGTAAATGCAACATACAGGCACCAGCTCAACTTCTATATGTTCAATGAATTGTATGGGTATTTTGCTTTGCAATGAAGCCCTGTTGTCAGTTTATGGAGAGCAACCCTTTGTCTTAGCATCAACCTGGTTTGTATGAGGGCTTCAATGGGACCTCGTTGACCAACAACTGGATTGAATGTATTCTAACCTCCTCTGCCTGCAAGATGTTGCCCACAGATATTCTGTATTCCTCATCACTAGGAGTTGTCACGATGATCAGCTTCATAGCTCGCAAGAAGTTTCCATTGTACTAGTTTTCCACTCCACATCTAATATACGCCCCACAATTCCAAGCCTTCTCTCTAAATATTCTTTCACTCCACCTCTTCTCTTCCCACTTGATATTCCCACCCCTTATTCCCCCCAAACCCCAATCTTCCCTTAATGTTTATTGTATTTCCCCCTTCCAAGAAGACTCCTGAGTCACTCCTAGACCACTCCTCTTTACCTTACCTTTCTGGGTCTATGTATTGTAGTTTGGTTATCATTTACTTAATTGCTAATATCCCCTGATAAGTCAACACTTACCATGTTTATTTTTCTGGTTCTTGGTCACCTCATCTAGGATGGCTATTTTTCTATTTCCATCTATTTGCCTACAAATTTTATAGTGCAACACATGCTCCTCCATTCTTTTGTTGAGGGACATCTAGGTTGTTTCAAGTTTCTGTCTATTAGGAAAAAAAATCCAAGTGTCCTTATAGTAGTATAGAACATCTTTTGGGTATATATCTAAGAGTTATTTAGCTGAGTCTTGACTTATTTATTCCCATATTGATTTTGTAGTGGTTGTAAAAGTTTGCACACCAACTAGCAATGTAGGAGTGTTCCTCTTACTCTAGATCCTCAGCAGCATGAGCTGTTATTTATGTTATTGATCTTAGCCATTCTGACAAGTGTAAGACGTAATTTTAAAGTAGTAGTGACTTGCGTTTCCTTGATGGATATGGATGTTGAACATTTCGTTAAGAGTTTCCCAAGAGTTTGAGATTCCACTATTGAGAATGCTTATTTAGATCTGTACTCCATTTTATAACTGGATTATTTCTTATTGGGATATGTATGTATCTATGTATCCATCCATCCATCCATCCATCCATCCATCCATCCATCCATCCATCCATCCATCCATCCATCCATCCATCCATCCATCTATCTATCTATCTATCTATCTATCTATCTATCTATCTATCTATCTATCTATCTATCTATCTATCTCCAGTGCCTTGAGTTCTTTATATATTTTGGAATTTTGGATACCAGTCCTCTATCAGATGTGGAATTGGTAAAAACAAAATCCGAGGGTCTTTGCTGGATTAGATTAAAGTGAGACATCTATGGATAGACATTTGTTTGCATGCAACCCATGGTGATGCAGTCCCTTTTGTCATCAAGGTTCTGAAAGCCCCCACTGAAATAGGTCACCCAGATTTATTGAGAAGTGTCACATAGCCTTCACAGTAGATTACAGACCAGACTTTTTCCTGAAAAGAAAACTGGTCCAAAACACATCTGGGAATTTCTAGAAATAACCCACCCTGATAAGGATCTTAGTCTTCAGCAGTGACATTAAATATACTTGGAGATTTTCCCCTCATCCCCAGGATAGTTAGGTATTGTAGTCTCCTTCTTGTGATAGGACCATGCTACTGCATGGAAAATGAGGCACCGTATAACTAAATGCAAAGCAAGTATCCCTGATCCCAGGGAATCTAACACATTCACCCTTGAAATACCTCCCACTGGCCAAAGTTTTATAAATCTTGTTTATAAACAAAATCTTGTTTATAAATATATGTTTTAAGCTGTAATAGTGTTTCTTTTACAAACTTAGGTGCTCTTTTTGGGGTCATAGATGTTAAGAATTGAAATATAACTTGGTGAATCTTTCCTTCGATGAGTATGCAGTCCTTCCCTATCTCTTTACACTAATTTTGATTTGACATCTATTTTGATAGAAAATAAAATGGCTATACCAGCTTGATTTTTTTTTTAATTTATTTATTTTTATCTCAATCACAGGTTGGGTACTTTGAATCCCAGGCGTAGCCCCTCCCCCATTCCCTCCCACGCTCCCACTCCCTCCCTCATCTCCTTCTTCCCCGCCCCCTCCAAGTCCACCAACAGGGGAGGACCTCCTTCCCTTCCATCCAACCCCAACTTATCCTGTCTCCTCAGGGCTGGCTGCAAAGTCCTCCCCTGGGATCTAGCCAGTCTGTCACTCCCCGGCTTATATGGGGGAGGGTCAAAGAGTCAGCCATCAAGATCATG
>CM053745.1:35748176-35761305 GCA_028658305.1 Pachyuromys duprasi | reverse complement strand
AAAGACCAAACTGAGCTGGGCACAGGGGTCTTGTAAGAGACGGTTTCTACAATCAAGGACCATGTGTGGATGTGGACTGGAACCCCCGCACGGATGGGGCCCAGCTTGATTTTTAAGTCCACTTTAGTGAAATAGCTTTTAACCACCCTTTTACCCTGAGGTAAAGTTTATGACTGAGGTTGAGGTATGTTTCTTGGATGCAGCAGAAGATAAATCCTGTATTTTAACCCAATCTGTTAGTATGTCTTTTGATTAGGAAAGAATCTTTTGATTTCAAATAAGCACGCTGAGGGTACATGTATGCTTCTAGCTGCTTCTGTGATGCATGATATCAATAGCCTTCCACCATGCCCACCTAAAATTTGTCATTTATCCCTCCCAGGCTTTTCTTCACCAGGCCTCCCCTCAGGCCGCTGGGTATGGACCTCTATCAGGCCTGGGTCTGGGCTGCAAGCTGACCAGGCAATGAGCTTTTACCTGTTCCTCTGCCATGCTAACAATAACAGCACAACCTAGAGCTTGCTCTAGACTTTAGAATACCCGAGTTTCCACTGCCAACAATGTTCTCATTCTAAATGAGGTAAACTTTAATACTCAGTGGAAAATTGTTTCCATATCTAAGCCCAGCACACTCAGGCTTTTCCCTAATGCACTTTAGATGCTCCTGATAGAAATTGAACCCCATTCTTTGACCAAAAGCTGAGTTCCAGTCTCCTGCTAAAATCCAGGCTCTCACCAGATGGAGAACAATTTCCCATTCTGTAGGCAGCTGCTTTGTTCAACTCACAGTGTCTTTTTCAATATAGACCTTTTCCTTTTCCTTGGGGTCTCATTTATAAATTGTTGAGCTTGGTGCCTGCACTATTGTTCTGTTCGGAAAGTCACCCATATCTGCAAAAGTGTTCAAGATTATTCCACACATTCTCTTTGATCCACTTCAGTGTATCTGTATTTATGTTGAGGTATTTGATCAACTTGAATTTGAATTTTGTGCAGGGTGATCAATATGGATCTATTTTCATTATTCTACATACAGACATTTAGTTTGTCCAGGACCATTTGTTGAGGGTGCTGTTTTGTTTCCTCACATGTATTTCCAGCTTGTTTATGAAATATCATGTGTTCATATATATGTGGATGTATATCTGGGTTTTCAATCGAATTCCATTGATCAATGAGTCTTTTTTTTTTTTTACTCCAGTAACATGAAGTTTTGATTACTATCACTCTGTAGTAAAACCTGAAACTAGAATGTAATACCTCTGGAAGTTCTTTTATTGTATAAGATTGTTTTACTATATAGGATTGTTTTAACTCTCCTGAGAGTGTTTGTTTTTGATTCTTTCTTGTTTTGATAAAGTTCTTTTAAAGTCTATAGAGAATTGTGCTAGGATTTTGATAGGATTGCACTGAATCTTAGATCACTTTTGGTAGGATGGCCATTTTTACTATGTTAATTCTCAAGATTTCTAAGCATGAGAGATCTTACCATTTTCTGAAATGTTCATCATTTCTATTCTCAAAGATTTGAGGTTTTTGTCATGCAAATATTTCACTTGCTTAGTGTGAGTTACCCCTGAGATATTTATATTATTTGAGGCTATGGTAAAACGTGCTGTTTCCCTAATTTCTTTCTCAGTCTACTTTTCATTGGTGTGTAGGAAGAGTAATATATATATATATATATATATATATATTATATACATATACGGTAATATATATGTATTATATATATATATAGCTATATATGAAATATATAGTTACTTTGTATCTAGCTACTTTGCTGAAAGTGTTTCTCAGCTCTGGGAGTTTAATGGTTGATTTTCTAGGGCCAGTTATGTATACTAGCTTATCACATGATAAAAATGATACCATGACTTCTTCATTCTCAATTTGTGTGCTCTGCTCTGCTTCAGTTGTCTTATTGTTCTCGCTAAAAGCACATCAAGTATTACACTAAATAAATCTTGAAACAGAGGGCAACCTTGTCTTGTTCTGATTGTAGTGGAATTGCTTTGCGTTTCTCTAAATTTAATTTGATGCTGGTTGTAAGCTTGCTGCATATTGTCTTTATTATATTTAGGTATGTTCTTATATCCCTAATCTCTCCAAGACTTTTATCATGAAGTGATTCTGGACTTCATTACAAAACTTTTCTGCTTCTAAAGAGATAACCAATTGTTTTTCCCGCCTTTGGGTTTGTTTATGTAGAGGATTAAATTTACTCATTTTTATGTATTTAACTCTCTCTGAATATCTAGGATGAAGTCTACTTGAGTCTGGTGAGCGATCTTTTTTGATGTGTTCTTGGATTTGATTTGCAAGTATTTTATTGAGTATTATTGCATCTAAGTTCATAAGATGAAATTGTCTGTAATTCTTTTTCTTTGTTGATTATTTATGTGATTTGGCTATCAGAGTAAATATGGCCTTACAAAGTAAATTTGACAATGGTCCTTCTGTTTCTTTCTTGTGGAATAATTGGAAGAATATTGGCATTAAGTCTTCTTTCAAAGACTAATATAATTCTACACAAAAATTTTTTTGTACCTGGGATTTTTTTGGGGGAAGTGTAGACTTTTATTCAGTTCTTCTATTTTGCTAGGGGCTATAGTTTTATTTAAAGTATTTTTGTGATATTAGTTTAACTTTGCTAAGTACTACCTATTGAGAAAGTTATCCATTCCTCTGAAAATTTCCAGTTTGGTGGTATATATCCACATGATTCCCTGGATTTCCTAGGTATCTGTTGTTATAACTTCCTTTCCATTTTTATCTTATTGATCTGGAGATGCTCTCTTCTTTTAGTTAGTTTGGCTAATGGTTTGTCTATCTTGTTTATTTACCCAAAGAATCAAATTGTTTAACTATTTTTATTTTTCCTCTTTGTTTTTATTCTATTGAAAAGATCCCTCTGACTATTAATTGCCATGCAGTCTTCTTCAGTGTGATTACTTTTTTCCCACAGATTTCAGGTATGCTATTAAGTTTCTAGCATGAAGTCTCTCAGGCACTTAGTTCAATGAATGTTCCACTTAGCATGACTTTCACTGTGTCCCATAATTTGGTGTATGCTGTGTATTCATTCTCATTAAATTTTTGAAAGTCTTTAATTGCTTTCTAAATTTCTGTCTTGACCTACTTTTCATTCAGTAGAGAGTTGTTAGGTTTCCATGAGTGTGTGAGATTCCTGTTGTTTCTGTTGTTGTTATAGGAGTGATAGGTTTCAGGGAGTTATTTCAGCATTACTATATCTGCTGAGGCTTGCTTTGTGCCCGAATATATGCTCAATATTGGAGAAAGTTTCATGAAGTGCTGAGAGGATAGTATATTCTTTTGTGTTTCAGTGAACTGTTCTGTAAATATGTTAGGTCCATTTTATTTATAATGTCTGTTAGCTTTAATGCTTCTCTGTTTAGATGGCCTGTGCATTGGTGAGAGTGGGATAGTAAAGTCTCCCACTATTAGTGCATGAAGATCAATATGTGTTTTAAGCTGTAACAGTGTTTCTTTTACAAACTTAGGTGTTCTTTTTGAGGTCATAGATGTGAAGAATTGAAATATAACTTGGTGAATCTTTCCTTTGATGAGTATGCAGTCCTTCCCTATCTCTTTTCATTAATTTTGATTTGACATCTATTTTGATAATAAAATGGCCAAACCAGCTTGATTTTTAAGTCCACTTTAGTGAAATAGCTTTTAACCACCCTTTACCCTGAGGTAAAGTTTATGCCTGAGGTTGAGGTATGTTTCTTGAATGCAGCAGAAGGATAAATCCTGTTTTTGAACACAATCCGTTAGTCTCTGTCTTTTGATTAGGAAATCGAGACCATTGATTTTGAATATTATCAGTTACCCATGATTGTTGTTTATGAGTATGTGTGTTTATATATGTGTCTTTTCTTTCTTTTGATTTTTGTTTGTTTGATATTATTTATTTCCAATAGGTTCATGTTTGTAATTAAGTTCCTAAGTTTGGATTTTTTTTTTCTTCTAAGACCTTCTGCAGGGCTGGATTTATAGCTAGATAGTCTTCAAATTTTATTTCATTACATATATTATTTTTCTTTACCTATGTTGATTAAACTTTTCCTAGGTACAGCAGTCTGGGCTGATATTTGAGTTCATTTACAGTCTATAGCACATCTGACCAAGAAATTTTTGCTTTTTGAATTATACCTGCCTTTTCAGATATAATTGAAATAGGTCTACCTTCATATGTATGTCTTTTTCCCTTGCAGTTTTTGTTATTATTTCCTTCTTCTATATGTTAATCTTTTGATTAATAGGTGGTGAGGAGACTTTGTTTTCTCGTTCAACCTGTTTGGTTTTCTGTATGCTTCTTCGTAGACATTCTTTTTTTTTTATAGGTATCTTTAAAGCATTTCCTTCTTAAGGTTAGAAAAATTTTCTTCTGTGATTTTGTTAAAAAACTTTTTTGAGCCTTTGTGCTAGGTTTCTGTTTCTTCCTCCATACCTACTTTTTTGTTTGTTTGTTTTTAGTTTTGCTCTTTTCATACTTACCCAAATTCCTGGAGGTTTTGTGTACCAAGTTTTTTGGTTTAACATTTTATTTAGGCAATGTATTTATTTCTTCTATCATATTTTCAAAGGTTGAAATTTTCTCTTCCATCTCTTGTATTCTGCTGCTAAAGCTTGTTTTTGTAGTTCCTGTTCAAATTCCTAAATTTTACCCTTCCAGAATTTTCTCAAAATGGGTTTTCTTTATTGATTCCATTTCCAATTTTATGAAACAGTTTCAGTTATTTTATTTCACTGTTTAAATTTTTCTGGATTACTTTATAAAAGTCTGCTTAAGGACCTCTATCATATTAATAATGGCTGTTTTAAGGTCAGTCTCTTTTGTCAGCTATGTCTGATTATTCAGATCATTGTGTGGTGTGATAACTTGGCTCTAGTGAAGACATACTGTCCTGGCTGCTATTGATTGTGTTTTTATGCTGGCATATCAGCATCTGCATTTGGAAAGATGAAAAGACTAGGTGATTTCTGGGTTTGTCTTTTCTGGATGGGTGTTTTGTTCCTTGGCTTCTGTTTCCTTTCTGGATTTTCAGAGACTAGAATGGCTGAGCAATTACTGTTTTCCTGGCCTGTTCTGCTGTTGTGTTTACTGGGAATGCCTGCTGATTTGGGAAGTTGAGTCATTTGTGTGAGTTGGGAATAGGATGGTTAGGAATAGTAGAACTGGGAAAGTGTGATGAGCTGGGGGAAGGAATGTTAGGAGGGGCTGTCTTGTGGGATTCACTGGTGATATGGGAAGGCACCTGCTGGCATTCTGTTAAAGAATTCTAAGGACTAGAATTGAAGATTTGTCTGTGGGAAGAGAGAAAGTGGAGAAGATCAGAGGACAATCTACCAGGTTTTCTGGCCAGTGTGGCCTGTGTATTACAAGGGTGTATCAGCTGGAGTCGTGGTCCAGGATACAGCAAAGAATAGGGGGATGGAGGTTAGGAGAGAATGATCTGTTGATTCAGAAATGTGGGCAGGGAAAGGGAAGGCTGCAGCTGGTGTTTTCTTAAGGCACTAAAGACAAAAGAATACTATTGGGTCTGCAGGAACAGAACCACCTAAGTATTCTTTATCGAACTTGGTATTGTAAACTGAGAATAATTTGGTGAGAATATCTTTTATGTGTTAAATGTTACCTATAATTCTACTGCTTTAGTCAAGAATTACATGTAGCATGTGAAATTAGGAGACAAATAAAATTGTTCTTGATATTGTAAGGCCAGTGTAATCCCATTTCTGTAAAAGAAACTCCATCTTAAGGATAAATGCCCTGGGCATAATCTCCAGTTTCAAAAAGGAGAAAAACCCACAAAAAATGTGCTTCAACCACCCAGCTTTGGTAATATTTAACCATCACCCTTAGCAATGGCTAATCAGTGAATACCTGGAGGTTACCCAGGTGTTCTTTACAATAGGTTGAATAAAACAATTGGGTTTGGCCCTGCAGGCAAACAATTTCCTCCAGAAACACGATATTTGTTAAATGTCAATCAGTCATAGAACTGCTAAGCTGGAATTTTCCAAAACTTGCTGTAACCCTAAAAATAAGCCTATCTCTGAGCTTCGGGCTCTACCTGAAGAAACACTGCTTCAGTGACCATGTGTGCCCAAGCTCCAGCTTGTAGTAAAATCCGTACTGTCTTTGCATTGGAACTGGCTCCTTGGTGTACTTTGGGGTCAGCGAGGTATTGGGCATAAGAATATATGTTATCCAAATGTAGGAGGTTACATATTAAATAAGATATACTTATATAAACATGATCTATAATTCAAAACATAGGTATTTTTTGTTTGCTTGTTTGTTCAGCCTTATACTTTGTCACCTCTAGAATCATCTTATATTTGATTTAGTGAGAATTTCTTTTTTGCAGTGGTATAATGTTACATAGAAACTTGTCCCTCCAGGATGAGCTGGGGTTGGATGGAAGGGGAGGAGGTCCTCCCCTGTTGGTGGACTTGGAGGGGGCTGGGAGGAGGGAGATGAGGGAGAGGGAGGGTGGGAGGGAATAAGGGAGGAGGCTACACCTGGGATGCAAAGTACCTAACCTGTGATTGATATAAAAATAAATAAATTTAAAAAAAACAAGAAAAAAAAAGAAAATTGTCCCTCAATGGTACTTTTTTCATTAAAAGATAGTACTTTTGTTTTATTACTAAAATTTCAACGGATTAAAATATTTCTGCCCTGAATCCAAATATGAAATTGTAATGTATGAAAAATATGTGCAAAATAATTCAATTTTATTTAATAAAATGCTTAAAATACTGAAAATTTTTGAGAATTATTCTCTCTCTCTATATATATATATCCTATTTATTTATCTATCTATCTATCTATCTATCTATCTATCTATTTATTTACTTATTTATTTATTTCAGTTTATTCACTTTATATCCCAGCTGTTGTTGGGATACACCAGGAGTCCAGTATGTTGCATAATACATGAGAATCTTTTTATTACAAGCTGTAGCTTGGGCTTACACCCTCACTGCCACAGCAGTTGAGAGCAGAGAGCCCTGTGCTCAGGTTAGTCAGGTGATTTAAAGATTCTGGTCCCCCCCCCCCCCCGCCAGCATGCCCAAAGCAGGGGAATTCCTGCCTGGCAAGCATCTATTGGTTGAAACACAAAAGGAATGTTGGATTTTGAGCTGATTGGCCCCACACCATTAACTGTTTGGCTTTCCTTTGCTCAGGCTTGTGCTTTTAACTTTAAACCCATAGCTCAAAAAACTAATTTTTAATTCTTTGGTCTCTCACTGTAGGCCCCTCAGTAGTCCTCTAGCAACCCCTCCCCCCTCCCTCATCTGTTCCCATGCCCCTCCCCCAGTGCACTGGTTAAGGAGGTCCTCCTCCCCTTCCATCTGTCCCTAGCATCTCAGGTCTCATCAGGACTGGCTGCATTGTTTTCCTCTGTAGCTTAGTAATGTTGCCCCCGTTAGGGGAAGGTGTTTCAAAGAGCAGGACTCTGAGTTTATGAATATATATATTTCAGGCATACAAAAAATGGAAAAGTTAGTGACAAAGCAGCTTTATTTAATGTGAGTCATGAGGTCGTAGGCAGAGAGAAGATTTGAATGTCAACATATGTGTTGGCACAATGTTTTTAAGGTCATGGTTCTTGACTTACTGCATCCACCGGCACAGGAAGCCTATGGGTGTTGATGAAATTTCAAACACTAGCAGAATCACTCTAAAATCTCTAGTGCATAACTCTTCTAATCCCGCTTAGTTCAACGAAAGCCAAGGAAAACCTATAGCCAGTAATGATAGTAAAAGTAAATGGAACATATCATAAGTCTTACAGCTTTGTGTGTCAAAACAGTGCATCAAGGGGGCCCCCTGTAGGTATTCAGAGGGCCTATGTATACAAATTGTATCGCCCATTATATAACATTTTCTCCATCTCTTTCTGATGCTGCCTGTTTCATTTCCCTATAACTTCGTTTTGTTTTATCTCCCAAAGCAAATTTATAGCCCTGAAGCCCTGCCTCATGCTGTGCTTTCGGTGAACTCAAAGAGGAATAGTTATAATAATCCATAATATGTATTGTCCTAATTCTTCTTTCAAGTACTTTTTTTCTTACTTGAAAGACTTTGAATTGGTGGTAGAAAATAACTGCAGGAAATATATGACTCCCTTTATCTTCTGTATTTTATTACAGTCTGAAAACACTGACAGAATTATGCTTGGCAATTTGGAGAGGGTGGAGAAAGCAAAAGTGAAACTAATAGAAATCAAGATTGAGAACCCTAATATTTCTGGTTCAATGTTAAGACAGCCATGCTACTACAATGTAAGGCATGAAGAATGTGTAACAACTTCGGTGAACATGGCTACATTACAAAGTTAAGCACATTCAAAACACAGCAAATATTTTCATTTCACTCTGTTACAGAAGATCTCCACTGACATTAAGTGAGTCCAGGAAGTTTAAACATATAAATTTTTTGTAGTGATATTTAAAAGGTTGAGACATTTTATCTACTAAAAAACACAGTTATTTCTACAAAGAAATGTTGAAATCATCTTTATTATTAATGAATCTTATTACTTTTTAAAATATGTATTTATTAATCAGAATAACATTAATTAATTCACAAAATCTGAGTTTATGGATTGACATTTACTGAGCTTAACTCTTGAATGAATCTCTTTCTACTTAAAACAATCTCAAAATTAGTGGGTTTTTTTTTTGGCTTTTATGTGTGCCAGTTAGTGTTTTTTGATGGCAGTCAATATAAAAATAAAATATAAAGATTTTTCTATTCCATTTCAGATATAATATTTGTTTAAAATATTTGAAAATCTAATAATTTTTACCCAAATTATTACTTGTTGATTTTTGCTACATTTTCTGAGATCCAGGGTTATGTGTGAATGATTTCCTTATATTAAAACATCAAAAACATTGGAATGTTTTAACACTTAATGTCTATTCAGATTTTATTTGTCAGTAGTTTTTATTAATTTTTTGATATTTGAGTAATATAATATAAAACACATTAAAATTAGTATGAGGTAACTCTCAATGATCAAAACTGAGGGATTTGTAACTTTTGAGCTTTTATTAAAATTGACAATTTTGTTTTATAAGTAGGATTCACAGTTCCGCAGCCTTCCTGTAACTACAAGATGTTTCCAGCACAGTATTTCACACTGCATTGTTGCTTGGCACATTGCCTGAGTATATTCAAAGTGATGACCCACGTTTCCCAGGAAACACTTCGATGATTTACATAATTAGAGAATTACACTAGTATTCTAAATGAGCCCAAGGTCATAGTGTACAGCTGATGAGGAAATCAGTGAGAATAACAGGGGTTGGATGAATTACTGTGTTTTTCACTGTAGAGTATAAATAAGCGCAGAGAACATCGTTGCTTTTTAGGAACAAAGCTACACTGGATCATGTTCTGACTGGGTACGGTTTACTTTCCTTGTAAGAAATGGAATAACTTATTTGTCACATGATTTTCTTGTGTATTAAATGTAACATGCATTTACTTGTAATTGTATCATGATAATGTAACGTACTCTTACAATGCCTTTTACTTATTTATTTTTAAGTAGAATAATAGCTAGCCATGGAAACAATGACTCTGTTGCATAGCTTTTAATAGAAAATTTTCATGTTATCTTAAAATCTTCATACAAAAATGAAAAAAATGTTGATGACTAAAGTATATGAGAGTAAGAGAGCTTCTGTAGTTACCATATTAAGGCAAAGAATAATACAGTGTTTTATATAGAAATACAGAGAAAGCTTAAATAAGTAAATATGAAATATTTTCAATGATATATATTCACAGAAATCTTAAATTAATAAATGTAAAAAAATAAAATAAAAATGACTGGATTGGAACAAGGATATATAAGGTAGTAAACTTGCCAAGATATATGAAAAAGACAAATAAAACCACTAATATTAAACACTAATACCAACACAGAAAGGAACAAGAGTACATTGTAAAATGTGGGGAGAACCTGTTAGGAGTTAAAAAAAAACAAGTTTACAAAATGGAGAGACAATTAGGTAGAATATAACAATTAAGAATCTTGAAAGTGATAAATGAAAGACAAAAAACGAAGGAAGCTGACCACAAAAACCAAATACAGAAACCTTATCACTGGGTTGAAGGGAGAAGGATAAAGGAGGATAAGGACATAAGAAAGAGCATGATGAAAGAAATCAATCCCAGCAGGAATGTGCATCTTGTCAGTTATCGGTGAGAGGGATGTTTCATTTCCGACAGCAGGAAATGAAAGCGTCACAGGTAAGAACTGAATGACCCTACCAAGAGCTTAAATGAAACAGAGTGACCATCCTGGTAATAAATAGAAAAGAGAAATAAAAACTGTGATGTGTGCATGAACCAAGTGTTATTTACCTTGGCATCTATACAGAATTACATTTTCAGAAAAAAAAGTTATATTTCAGATGGCATATGAGAATGAAATAAATTCACTTTGCTGTTCCACATAGTACAGTTTTTAAATAAAATTAAGTTTGTTATGAATTGCTTTTTTCTGTGCCTTTGGATATATTAGCCTTTCGCTATTAGACCTTTTAGGATGTGATAGTGACCTGAGACTGAAGGGAAGGAAAACCTAAATCATATCTATAAATCCATGCCATCATTTGCATGCACACATATACCTATTTTATTCACGTCACTCTGCTTGGCGTTAAGAATTTAGAAATGAATTTGATGCAAATTTTGTCTGTTAAGCTGTGGTGTTAAAGAAAGCAAGTGAAACAAAACCAACCTGGTAAGAGATAAGGAGTAAAAATCACTGAAGTGTATGACAAATGCTCTCAATGATAGCTACAAGAGTATTATGTTGAAAGGAAAGATTTGGGGCAAAGGATTCAAAGAGAAGCAGAAGACAGCAAATCTGCAAAGGACTAAGAGGGCATCTGAGAAAGAGCAAATCTAATTTTATTTACATTTCAATGAAGCACTGAGTGACATTTATTAATGGTTTGTTAGGAATTCTTCTACATTTGTTCTTTTCTGTACTTAGTGTTTACTTGTGTTTTGGCTAGTTAGGGAAATACTATACAAGTAACAGTGTTTTGTTTTGTTTTTAACTGAAAGTGGATGATAGAGGATAATAATTGAATAAAAATATTTAAGGTGAAAAATTATCACCTTTCCCTGTAGTTACCTAATGATCTTAAGCTACACACACACACACACACACACGCCATCCCACACATTTAAAGACAGAGTTATCCTTAGATACTTATAGTATCAAGTACCGTCATGGATACATATGTTTAAAAAAAGGACATCTCTTTTGTAAAGTTCCAAAACTTTGAGAAAATACAAGAAAAAAAAATTAAGCTTCCAGGGTCAAAGACCCAGATTTCTACCTCCTGCTATCTGCTCGTCTATCTTACTTAATATCATTTATCTTCTTTGCTGTGACTTTCACTGACTCACAGCATGTACTTTTCATATTCTGTTTGACTTCGTGTGTCTACTGCTGTGAAACCTCCTAAGTCTCTGAGCTAGTGACTTAGGCAACCCTAGCATGCCCTGAAGTAGACTAAATTTAGTTAGCTTTCTTGTCTAAAATTCTAAGTTTTGACCTCCAGAGTCTTAAAATATTATTTTTAGCAAACGTAAAATTATATTTTCTACCTCTTATTTGGAAATACAAATCATGTCCCATTCTATTTCAGTTCTTACAAGAAACGATTATTTTTTCAAGAATCTGGGAACCGTACTTTTGAAATGAATTATTCAAGGACACAAAACATAAAATGTACCAGTCCTCGTAGGAAGACAGAAAGGTACTTCCATAACAATTAAGTACTAAAATTGTATTGACAATCACTCTACTAATATCCTCTAGTACACTTCTGTTAGCATATTCTAACAACAAACAAGAGACATGTAAACTACAAAAATTTAAAAAAAGAATGTAAGAAAAATTTTCTTTCCCTTTGTTTCAGAAAAGCTGAGTTCAGTTCCAATGAGATCTTTGACTATAGCAGTGGCGCTGAACAAAGTCTCCCTTCTTAAACCAGTTGGCTCAATGCTTGTTTGAAATAAAATGCAATGTTCATACAAAGGATATCCACATCTTAATTTTGGAAACCTTTAAATATGCCATTTTCTTTGTCAAAACTCAAGAAAGGGTCTTGATAGGTATAATTGCATTACAGATTTAATATGTAGAAATTATTCTGGATTACCTAGAGACTTCCAATCTGTCATTATGAGATTCCACCACGTCCATTTTCAAGCAAAGGACTCAATTAACCCTTTCCAGACTTGTGAACTCTAGGGCTATGAGGCCACAGATTTGCTTTATAGAAGCTCCAAGTTATCCATTTGCACAGATACCTAATAAAGATTCATAATCACTCTCCTAAATTTTAGGAGTGACTTGGTTTGATTATATATTTATATGTTATATATATATTGTGAGTTTTTCAGAAGACTCAGAAAAGTCAGATACTATGTCATAGTCATACCTGTATTTAGCTGCATTTTATTGACTCTTTTTATTATTATCATTCATTACAATTTATTCAAGCTGTATCCCACTGTAGCCCCTCCCTAGTCTCCTTCCAAACCCACCCTTCCTCCCTCTTATGCTATGCCCCTCCCTTAGTCCACTCATAGGGAAGGTCCTCCTTCCCTTCTATTTGATCCTAGTCTATCAGGTCTCATCATTACTGGCTACATTATCGTACTCTGTGGACTGACAAGGTTGCATCCCCCTCACCCCCAGAGGAGGTGATCAGAGCCTGCCACTGTTTTCATGCCAGAGAAAGTTCCTGCTTTCCTTACTAGAAACCATTAATCCTCATTCTGGTTAGTCATGGCCTTGAAAATAAAGTCACAGCACAAAAAGCACTGAAAATAATGAATAAAAAAAACAACATCAGCTACTCTGTCCACAAAAAATAATTATATTCGTAACAACTTATGGTTTTATAATCTACTCAGTGGATAACTCCATAGGCAACTAAAGGAGATCAAGGGGATACAAATTGGAAAGGAAGAAGTCAAAGTATCACTATTTGCAGATGATATGATAATATACATGAGTGACCCCAAAACTTCAACCAGAGAACTCCT
>CM053745.1:35721862-35747676 GCA_028658305.1 Pachyuromys duprasi | reverse complement strand
GGAGGAGGGAGATGAGGGAGGGAGTGGGAGGGTAGGAGAGAATGAGGGAGGGGGCTACGCCTGGGATTCAAAGTACCTAACCTGTGATTGAGATAAAAATAAATAAATTAAAAAAAAATAAAAAATAAAAAATAAAAAAAATAAAAAAAACATTACTATTGTAGTTTAAAATAATCTACAAACTTTTAAATCCACCTCCAAAAGAAGCTTCATTCTCCTTCCTTTTACTGTGAGGAATGGATGGTGACTTACCTAACATAGTAAGAGTCCCTTAACAATGAGAAAGCCAGATGGAGAGTCAGCTCCAGTGAGATGTCCATGAATCACCTAACAACATAATCTATGGGATAGCATCCTATTGATTTTAAAGGCTATGTTTCAATGTGACACATTTGAAAAGTGAACACAACACCAGGGAATCAACACAATAACAACAAACAATTGTTAACTTTTAATCTCATAGTTAATTTTTTTTCTGAATAGAATAGGGTCAAGTAATTCAAAAAGATTATATATTAAATTATCACATTAATATATAATTTAACATATAATATAAACATTCTGATTTCCATACTAGAGTTCTTGTGCCATCCCATTCCTTATTACATCTTTAAATACAGTGTGGATACGTCAAGCCTGTAATGAAATAATCTAATACTTCATTCAATGAAGCAAAAGTTTAGCAACCTTAATAACCTTTGCATTTGTTAAGTTGTTTACTTTTTATTCCAGTCTGGGAAGTACAGTGATTGATTGCTAAACACAGATTTCTCCACAGTGGCAGCAGGTCACTGGGTAAACACATGTAGACTGCAACTGCAGCATCCTTTATTACTTCAACATAGCTTAATAGAGTTAATTAGATCATTTAATTAATTTATGTTCTTTTCCACTTATTAACTATTAAGTTTTATAATGTTACCTAAGTTATCAAAAGAGATTAGAGGTGATTTTAACATGTGTGCTAGTGAAGCTTAGCAGTAATGGCTAAAAGTAAAAAGTCTGTACAGGACTGGAATTGAGTTAAAATATGCTTAGCAATTAATTCTGATATATAACCTGACTACAAATCCATGTTAGTCATTAAATCAATCCCAGAAACTAATTCTCTCATATCCCCTTAGCAGAGATGCACCAAGTTTTCTGCTTTAGAGGACATGGTATAAGGCCAGGCTTTTTTGGCCACTGATTTGTAGAACACATATGAAAAAGTGACTGGGATCCATAACATGGGCAAATATTAAAAGTGTAATTTATCCTGAGAAGACAGTGTGATGGAAATTAGAACTATGAATGAAAATTATACCATGAGAATTCTGAGCTGCACAACCAATCAATCCTTTGATGAATTCATAATTTCATAGTGTTTGCTGAGGTAAAATATTAGGATAGTTACAAGGCTGTCATAAGAGATGGGGGAAATACAGAATAGTGCAGTTTGCTTGTGTAGCCTTTGACATCCCCTCTACCATTCACTCACCATAATTATTCTGCCTCAGGTTTTCTTCCATGATGTTTGGCTTCAAGTCTTATACATAATAGTAGAAGCATGTCATCATAGGCTAGAGCCTTCGTGTATTTGTATATGTATGTACTTTGGTTGTTGTTGTTGTCTTCTTGTTACCTGTTAGACTTGGTTGAATCATTTTATATAATAGGTCTATAATTTTAATTTCACATATCCGTTTGACAATAAGAATAAAAATTTATGAATATATGTATGTAACAATTACAAAATTCACTATCAATACTACTTGACTATCATAATGAAATATAAACACTTCAATAAGATTATAATTTTGTTTACATCATATAATCTTTAAGGACAATTGTGTTTATAAAAAATTTAACCACACTGTTAGTAATTTCATTTAATATCTAGATATCATAAATTTTCATATAGAAAGTATGTATTTTTCTAGATTTTCTTCAAATAAATATTCACACACAATACATGGCATCTGTGAGAAAACAGTTTATGCTTATGTACATATTTTCAATGTGCTGATAGTCCTTTGGGTTGAAACAATTAGAGAAGATACAGAATTTAAATACTAGAAGAAACTGACATACGAAGTACAGCTTGCTTCTATAATAGCTGCATGAAAACTGTAGAATTCTGATAAATGTCACAGCACATCATTAGCCATACATATTCTTACCTACTAAACAGATGTTTTCTAATGAAAGTTCAGTGCTCCTATAGATGAACAAATAGGATGGACATTGAATGAAGGAGAAAACAAGCAACAGGACAGGAGCATACCAAAGAGGACCTCTGAAAGAATCAATATAGCAATGTATCAAAGCAGATATTAAGACTCACAACCAAGCCTTTGGCAGAGGGCGGGAAGTAATAATAAAAATAGGGGAAATTGGTAAGACTTGGGGAGAACAAGAGCTCCACAAAGACCAAACTGAGCAGGGCACAAGGATCTTATATGAGAGAGTTTCTCCAACCAAGGACCATATATGGATATGGCCTAGAACCCCTGCTCAGATGTGGCCCATGATAGCTCATTGTCGAACTGAAGACCCTAGTAAGGGAAACAGGGACTGTTTCAGTCATGAACTTGATGGCTGACTCTTTGACCCTCCCGCAAACATGCCAGGGAGTAACAGCCTGGCTAGATCACAGGGGAGGACATTGCAGCCAGCCCTGAGGAGACAAGATGATCTGGGGTTGGATGGAAGGGGAGGAGGTCCTCCCCTGTTGGTGGACTTGGAGGGGGCGGGGAGGAGATGAGGGAGGGATGGGGAGGATGGGAGGGAATGAGGGAGGGGGCTACGCCTGGGATGCAAAGTACCTAACCTGTGATTGATATAAAAATAAATAAATTTTTAAAAAGACAGAAATGGAGCGGATCCTGATGGCAGAGAAGATGGAGAAGAACTGGAAGGAGTAGGGACATGAAACTGAAATCAGGATATATTGTATGAGAAAATACCTATTTTCAATAAAAGAAAAATTTTGTTTGAAAAATCACAAGAAATATATCTTTCATTAAAAATTTTACTAAATATGGAAATTTACCTTCAATGGAGGTTTCAAAATAACTTAATTGAGAAAAATTAGTTTATAGCCTTGGAAGAACTAGTAAAGATTGTTCTTTGGATCTTAAGTTATTATTGAACAACTGAGACTACCCACAAGAGATATATAGATCTATCAAAGGTATTGGACTAAATTTTATACATCCAAGCCAGAAATAAATAAGTAAATAAAAATAAATAACATGCTTCTCAACAGCTATTGGACATCAACACCTACTACTCTAATAGCCAGGAAATGCTGGCTTTTCTCTTACCCATCATGAAGGTAAAAAAAAGACGCATAAATCAAACTTGTAGTTAGAAGATGGACATATACAAACAATGGTTTGAAATTAATATTCAGGGTTGTTTTGATTTGCATTTCCCTGATGACTGAGGATGCTGAACATTTCTATAAGTGTTTCTCTGACACTCTATATTCTTATACAAAGAATTCTCTGTTTAGCTCTCTACCCCATTTTTTAATTGGATTACTTGATTTGTTGCTTTTTAACTTCTTTAGTTCTATATGTATTCTAGATATTAGACCTCTGTCACATATAAACTAGGTGAAGATCCTTTTCCAGTCTGTATGCTGTTGTTTTACCTTACACCCATCAAAATGGCTAAAACCAAAAACTCAACTGACAATGCATTCTGGGGAGGATGTGGAGAAAAGGAACCCTCCTCCATTGCTGGTGGGAGTATAAACTTGAACAACCACTTTGGAAATCAATCTGGCGCTTTTTCAGACAATTAGGAATAGCGTTTCCTCTAGATCCAGTTTTACCATTCCTAGCCATATATCCAAATTATGCTCAAGTACACAATAAAGACATTTGCTCAATTATGTTCACAGCAGCTTTAATCATAATAGCTAGAACCTGGATTCAGCCCACATGTCCCTCAATTGAGGAACGGATACAGAAATTGTGGTACATTTACACAAAGGAATACTACTCAGCAATTAAAAACAAGGAAATCATGAAAATTTCAGGCAAATGTTGGGTTCTAGAAAAGATCATTCTGAGTGAGGTACCCGAGAAGCAGAAAGACAAATATGGTACTATACTCACCTGTAAGTGGATACTAGACAAATGATACAGGATAAACATGCTAAAATCTGTAAACCTAAAGAACCTAATCAAGAAGGATTACCCTGGGTAAAGTAATTAATCCTCACTCAGAAAGACAAAAGGGATGGACATTGGAAGAAGGAGAAAACAACAGGTCTGGAGCCTACCACAGAGGGCCTCTGAAAGACTCTACTCAGCAGTGTATCAGAGCAGATACTGAGACACATGACCAAACTTTGGGCAGAGTGCAGAGAATCTTAGGAAAGAAGGGGGAGATAGCAGGACCTAGATAAGACAGGAGCTCCACAAGGAGAGCAAGTGAACTAAAAAAAAAATCTGTGGACAGAGGTCTTTTCTGAGACTGATATTCCAACCAAGAACCGTTCATGGATATAACCCCAGAACACACTCAGATGTAGCCCATGCAGCTCAGGCTCCAAGTGGGTTTCCCTATTAAGGGGAACAGGGACTGTCTCTGACATAAACTCAGTAGCTGGCTCTTTGATTACCTCCCCCTGTTGGTGGAGCAGCTTTTCCAGGCCACAGAGGAGGACAATGCAGCCAGTCCTGATGAGACCTCGTAAGCTAGGGTCAGAGGGATGGTGACTTGGACTTGGAAAGGGGCATAAAAGGAAATAAGGGAGGTAAGGTGAGATTGGGAGGGAATGAGGGAGGGGGCTAGAGCTGGGATACAAAATAAATAAACTGTAATCAATATAAAAATAATTTAAAAAAGAAATTAATATTCAGGTTTTATTATGACTTCTAACGTCTGTAACACATAACAGTTTTAAATGGCCAGATCTTTACTTTCAAAATGATCTTTATCAAATTATCTGAACTTAAGGAATGTGAGAGAATTTACACTCTTGAATCTAATTGAATAAAATGCACATGTTAAACTATACTGCATGAGTGAGAAAACACCACATTTTCTAGTAAAATTCAATAAAATCTCAAGTTATTTTATTTTAACAATTTAAAAGCAGGATATTTAATTTGAATTCAAATGAGCAGATAATGACTTTTGTTGTATATTTCACAATAGTGGATCCTTACGTAATTATTCTTTTTCAATGTAATAATTCTGAGGCTTTATTTTTACTGTGCATGTACGTACTGACATAGAGCCCATTCAGATTATACAAGCCAAATATTTTGCTGGACAAAAAACAAATTACTAGAAAGAAAATTTGAGCCAACAAACCCAAGAAGGTAAAGGTCCTTGATATTGTCTGAAGTTTAATTTCCATATGTCATAGAGGAGAGGAAGACAGACAAAGAGGAAGACAGATGTAGGCACAGAGAGAGAGAGAGAGATCAAGAGAAAGAGAGTGAGAGACAGACAGAGACAAATAGACACACAGAGGTATACAAAGATGGGAAGAGAGCACAGGAAAGAAGAGGGGAAGAGAAAAAAAACGAGAGGGAGAAGGGGAAAGGAGAGAAGAAGAAGAGACAATAGTTCTAAGTATTAGTGAAAAGAAAACATTGAGGACTGGAGAAGTGGCTCGGCATTTAATAATACTGGCTGCTCTTCGAGAGATCCTGGCTTCAACTTGCTGCACCCACAATGTAGCTCACAAATATCTGTAACTCTCATTCCAGGCTATCTAACACCCTCACACAGACATCCATGGAGGCAAACCATCAATGTATAAACAGTAAAATTAACATCCTAATATAATTTTAATGACTTGTATACTTGAGCATCTTTTTGGATATATGCCTAGGAGTGGTATAGCTAGATCTTGAGGTAGCACTATTCCTGTCTGAGAAAGCACCAGATTGATCTCCAAAATGATTGTACAAGTTCACATTCCCACCAGCAATGGAGGAGGGTTACCCTTTCTCCACATCCTCTCCAGCATGTGTTGTCACTTGAGTTTTTGATTTTAGCCATTTGATGGGCGTAAGATGAAAACTCATGGTCATTTTGATGTGCATTTCCCGGATGACTAAGGATGTTGAGCATTTCTTTAAGTTTTTCTCTGCCATTTGATATTCCTCTTCAGAGTATTCTCTGTTTAGCTCTGCACCCCATTTGTTGCACCTTTATTTTTAATAGCCAGAAGCTGGAAACAACCCAGATACCACTTAGTTGGAGAACGGATACAGAAATTGGGGTACATTTACACAATAGAATACTACTCAGCAACTAAATATAAGTAAATCATGAAATTTGCAGGCAAATGGCGTGAACTGGAAAAGATCATCCTGACTGAGGTATTCTAGAAACAGAAAGACAAACCTGGTATATACTCACTCATAAATGGATATTAGACATATAAAATACACATACTAAAATCTGCACACCAAAAAAAAGTAATCAAGAAGGAGGACTCTGGGTAAGATGTTCAATCCTCATTCAGAAAGGCAAGAAGGATAGACATCAGAAGAGGGAGAAAACAGGACAGGAGCCTACCATAGAGGGCCTCTGAAAGTCTCTACCCTGCATTGTATCAAAGCAGATGCTGAGACTTATAGTAAAACTTTGGGCAGAGTGCAGGAAATCTTTTGAAAGAGGTGGGAAATAGTAAGACCTGGAGAGGACAGGAGCTCCAAAAAGAGAGCAACAGAACCAAAATATGTGGGCACAGGGGTCTTTTCTGAGACTGATACTCCAACCAAGGACCATTCACGGATATAACCTAAAACCCCTGCACAGATGCAGCCCATGGCAGTTCAGTGTCCATGTGGGTTCCATAGTAATGAGAACAGGGACTGTCTCTGACATGAACTGATTGGCCTGCTCTTTGATCACCTCCCCCTCAAGGGGGTGCAGCCTTACCAGGCTACAGAGGAAGACAATGCAGCCAGTTCTGATGAGACTTGATTCACTGGGGTTAGAAGAAAGTGGAGGAAGACCTCGCCTATCAGTGGACTGTGGGAGGGGTATGGGTAGTGGAAAGGGAGGGAAGGTGGGCTTGAAAGGGGAGGTGGAAGGGAGCTACAGGTGGGAAGAAAAGTGAAAAACTGTAATTAATAAAAAAAGAAAAGAAAAAGAGAAATATAGAATGATTTAAAAAGAAACATTGATTGTTTCATCATCAGCTGAAGTCAAAATATGATTATAAATTATAATTTATATTATTTTATAATTACTCGAATGTAAGTATGATTAGAAATTACATAAATTCAGAAATCTGAATCTCATCCTGAGCTATTGCATATACCTCAGCTAGTTTAAGTTTTGGGATCCTATAGTTTTAAACATTCCTTTTCAAGTTCAAACTGCTCTCTACAAGATTTTACCAACTTCCTCTAATTACATTTCCATAAACAGGACCCTGTCTCAAAGATTCTAACTTTCTTACTCCTGGGGGGGGGGGGATTTTGCTTCTTTACGTCATGATCACCTTGACCCTTAACCTCACTTCTATTCTTCCAACTGGTAGGAATTTATCAGTGGATTTACTGACTGTTGATTTGATACCTATGATCAATCGTATCTTAATAACATTTCTGTTAGATAACAAGTCTCTAAAGCGTGAGAACTTCATAGATAATATTAAACCCTAGACCTCTATTACTTCATGTGCTTCTTTTGTTTTATTTTTTTCAATGACAGAACTTTGCTTTTCAGACTGAACTGTCACTGAACATCAATAGTTCACATAAATGGACAAGACGATGACGCATATTGAAGATAGATTTTGATAGTGTGTTGAAAACCTCCACATTTCTTTTATACTGAAAGGGGATTTATTAGGTTGGGTTACTTAGTAGTTACTTGGCTGTCCAGCAGTAGGAACTCCATAATAGAAAGGTGAGAGTTCTGAAACATCCAAATATTTTATTTTTTCTTTGATTTTTTTTATTTATTACAGTTTACTTACTTTTTATCCCAGCTGCAGCCCCCTCCTTTGTCCCCTCCCAATTGCTCTCTCCCTCTCCCTTCTCTTCCCATGCCCCTCCACAAGTCCACTGATAGGAGAGAACCTCCTCCCTTTTTCTATGACCCTAGTCAATCAGGTCTCATTAGGAATGGCTGCTTTGTCTTCTTCTGTAGCCTGGTAAAGCTGCTCCCTCCTCAGGAGCAGGTGATCAAAGAGCCAGCCACTGAGTTCTTGTCAGAGACAGCCCCTGTTCCCCTTACTAGGAAACCCATTTGAATTCTGAGCTGCCATAGGCTACATCTCTGCAGGGCTTCTAGGTTATCTTCATGAATGGTTCTTGGTAGGAGTATCAGTCTCAGAAAAGACCTCAGTTTGTTCTGTAACTCTCTTTGTGGAGTTCCTGTCCAATTCAGGTCTTTCTATCTCCCCTTTCTTTCGTAAGATTCCCTGAACTCTGCCCGAATTTATAATATTTTGTATATCTAATTGTGGAATATTAATTGTGATTATTATTTGGAATGAGAATATATGAAATTACACTGTAATTTTAAAAATGGTAAATAATTATACAAAAAGGCAAATCTAAAGAAAATTTAAAAAATAGTTTTAGAGTATCCAAGGGAACATATGGAGCTACCACTAGATACCTATGACACTGTCAGGAAAAAGAGACATATGCTTATATGAAAGTTAGATATGAGAAGAAAAAAATAGGACTCTGATTGTTGTGGAGAACTTCTCCAGAAATACTAATTTCCACTGCAAAATTTTTAAAAACTAATTTAATGTGTGTGTGTGAGAGAGAGAGACAAAGACAGGGAGAGATAGAAAGGTCAGGAACAAGTATGTCATGGTCTTCTCCGAGAACAACTTTTCAAAGTTTGTTCTTACTTTTTACCATTTGACAGTGTCTCATCTTTTGTAGTTGTTGTTGTGTTTGTTTGTTTGCTTTTCTGTTTGTTTCTGTAGCACTGAATATCTGGGCTAGTTTTCTGCTGTGAATTTCTACCTCATGCGTCAAGCTTTTTTATATGAGTTCAAGAAACTGAACTCAGGTCTTAAGATAGTGCCTTACCCACTGAGCAATCTCTGTTGATATGCATTATTGACTCATTGTAAGTTCTAAGTGAAAGCTCAAATAAACTCTACTTATTTGGCAAAATAAAGATGAATAGCTTTAAGGCAATTTCCACAATATCTAAAGATTGTCTGAGAAAATTATAATCAAGTAACACATCAAATGAGGAAAACATTAATTGCCATTCAAAGCCAATTTATTTTATTTGACTTTTTATCTAATCATCCATTCAAACTCTACTTTTTATTTGGCCTTATTAAATTGATTTTCCTCCATTTTATTGCTCTTAAAAGAAAGTGCAGTTTTACTTTATTATATCAATGGCCTAAAGAATGACAAGAAAAGAAAAATTAACAGACTATATTATAATACTTCCACTAACATTAATAAAGAACTACTGTTCAATAACACAACAAATTTATCTTCTATTTTCATAGAATAGGAGCAGATAATTCTAACCTCCAGTAAAAGATGATGATAAGTTCAATAAGTAGAGGAATGATTTGAAAAGGTTATGGGACCATATTTCTTGGGGTTGTTAGGAAGAGGATTCTGATTCCCATGGCTCAGATGTGCTTTTCACCAAAGCTGAGGTGGATACCACGTGAAATTCAGTATGATTTTTCATTCCTACTTTTGTATTCTGAAGGATAATACATTTATTTCTGGAATAACTCAAAATGAAAATAAAAGAGGAATCAACAGATACTAACACAGCTTGCAGCAGGAGAAAACATTTCTATGGTTCCAGTAAAGCAGCATTGTGGAGGTGGTAAACAAAAAAACCAGCTGGGTTGATTATTCCTTACTTTAGATGGGCATGCTACTGGTATGGAGGAATTCAATCTAGTTTTGTAAATGAGTGTGGACTGAAGGAATGTAGAGATAGCCAAGTACGGTTAATCAAAATCTATAAGAAAGCATTACACTGTGTATTGTGCTTGGCTCTGTATAAGATCAGATTAACTGGACCTGAGCCTATGCCCTCTAAACTCTTGCATTCAGTTTTCATATATAATAAAAAACTACTATTCTTAATATGAAATAAACATAGACTTTGGAAATAGCTTTTGCTTTATTATAACCAAACTTGTGATCTTTTATAAAATCAAAAAGTAAGAGAAAACACATGCAGAATAATTATTTTTTTATTAACAGAAACAAAATTCATATGTAGTATCCTTCAGTATGACAAGGAAATGACATTTCTGAGTTAGGATTACAATGGAACTTAAATGAGATTGTGCATTGCATAGCAAACATTTCAAATAGTCCTAAATTTTCCTCAAGTAATCTTAATGATAATGAGTTTTTATCTCTCTTTCTCTCTCTCACACTCTCTCTCTCTCTCACACACATACACACACAATGTCCTCTTACTTTTGATACACCTAACAATGTGTACTTGGATTGAGGAGTACAAATTCTAATGTGAGCTTAGCTAATGGACTTTCATCTTGTGATGGATATACAATGCGAAAGGTCAGCAACACCATCACCAAACAAGGAGAATGTAAGGACACACTATTTATCTATGTTGAAAATCACAAACAGAAGACACTCTATTTATATCAAGATAAACTGTCATCAGGAACACAGAAGGGCGTTTTCAAGTTTTCACCATGCTTATAACAAGTTTATGAAATTTATACACATTTTGTTTGTGGCTTTTGAAAATTTATAATACCTCTACATAAAAGATTAATAATGCTTCTTTTCCACTCAGCTTTTCTTCTCTCTCTCTTTATGTATTTGTTATTTAGCATGATACATATCTGTGGGCACATATGTCTATGCACAAACGTGTGTAGAATTTTTAAACATGCAATGACATAGTTTTTTGGTATTCTATATTCACTCTTCTTATTTGGGGTAAAGCAAGATTACACATCCCTACTACCATTGTGCAATCAATGATAAAAGAATCTGGAGATTTTAGCATCACAACATAATTTTTGGAAGCTGGTTGAAGTTTGCTTATACTAGAATGTAGAGTATTTGAGTAATGTTGATCTAGTGTTTGTTCAGATCGATAATACCTGTAACATTCTGTCATAAATCAGATTTTATTCTCCAGGAGAGCTAAACACATCTTTCAGGAATAGAAAGATAGCTTTGATATGGATAACAAAACATTGTGTCTCATATTTTTTACCTTATAACCTATTTTCTACTTTCTGGTAGAGCATATGGAAGACATGAATTGATTCTTGTTATTAAGTTTTTGATTGATTTTATTCATGTGAGTGCTTTGCCTGAACATATATGTCTGTGCACCATATGCATGGCAGGTTCCTGAATAAATGATGAGTCTCCATGTGGGTCCTTGATCACAACCCAGGTTCTTTGTAAAAAACAAATAAAAAACAAACAAAAATGCTTTTAATCAATGAGACAACTATTCAGCCCTACAAATAGACCATTTTAATATTGAATTTGATAATATCAGTTTTCATCTTCTTTACAGAAACAATGGGGCAGAGATTGTAGAGGATAACTTTGAGAGTTAAGATTGTTGGAGGATTAGTTCAGATCTTAGATATTTTCCAAAGGACACTAATAGGCATTAACTTTGGGTTCAACATCATCCTAACATTTTAAGTGATCACACACACACACACACACACACACACACACACAAAAGATTGCCACTTTTATTTCAGATTACAGTACAAAACACCATCCTTCTGTAATGCAAATGAAAACGAGAAGACTCAAGCATACCACACTGTCAAGTGTCACACAGATGATCTGAGAATAACATGGCAGAGGTGTGAAAAGAAATCAAGTTTTCATAGTAAGGCTTTAAAGCATATAAAGTCCTCCTTGTATTTCATATATTAATTGTCTGTTGATCATGATTTATAGAATTTCAGAATCATAGATTACATACAAATTAGAATGTCAAAATCTGTTATGGTCTCATGTAAAACAAGTTTTAGAATGCCTTAACTCTCAGTTTTAATACACTCTAGTCTTCAGGTCCTTACTTCTTTAGATACCAATGAAACAGTAATTACTGTTGAAAGACACATCAAAGAAGCCCAAATTTGAAGAGGTTCAGATTATCCTCCCGAGGGAGGAGAAGCCTTGCTAGGCTACAGAAGAGGATATTGCAGCCAGTCCTGAAGAGACCTGATAAGCTAGGGTCAGATGAAGGGGAAGAGGTCCTCCCCTATCAGTGGACTTGGAGAGGGGCAGGGAGGAGATGAGAGAGGATGAGAGGATTGGGAGGGAATAAGGGAGGGGGCTATGGCTCGGATACAAAGTATATAACCTATGATTAATATAAAAAATAAATAAAAAAGAATAGAAGAAAAGAAATTAAGGTAGAAACCAATAGTATTAGCAATTATATACATGCCATTTTGTATACATGATAAATTATATATATTTAAAAAGTATATTTGAACTCCTTTCACCTTAGCCCAGCAATATAATTCTATCTCGATATAATAATTATCAACTGAGATATGCTAATAATATCATATTTAGATAGAAATATGAAATAAAAGCAATTTCAGGTAAAAGTATAAACATAAAAATATGACAATGTGTGCATATTTTTTAAAATATTAATGTTCTGTTTTTGTTTTAAAACCCTATTATAGTAAAATAATCACTTCCTTGTAATAAACAATTCAAGACTGATATTTGTTCTTATTATCTAAAATGAAAGTGTTTAGCATGCTTCCAATAATTCTAAATCTATTCATAATTGTTTCATATTTTAATTAGAAATGTGTTTATAGATAAAAAAGAACAATGCAAGTTATATCAGTCATAAGTTTCATTGTGTATATATATTTTACCTAAAGTCTCCTCACAAAATTTATAAATGTAACAGAAAATAAACTTGAAATAAAGAGGTTATAATAAGTATAGAATATGATTTGGGTGCATTTTCTCCAGGCTTTTTCATAGTAAGAATCATATGCTGAATAAAGTTAAAAGTCAGAAAAGATTTTAAATAACACAGTTTTTCAAAATTCTTAAATGTGTTCTAAGCCTTGAATACTATAATGAATGTATATTTCAACATTTGCTTTGTCTTCATTTTGATGCCTCATTTATCACACTAATGCTTCAGGAATGGAAAGAATGCCTGAGATTTCAGCACAAAAGATTAACAAAAGAAGCCCTTTCAAGACTTTTTCCCTAAGCAATCAAGAGTGCCTAAAATATATTATACAAAATTGCTGTAAAGGCAAATTCTGGGCATAAAATAGGCAAACATTTATTAATAAGTGAGTGTTAGTTATAGGGAGAGAAAACAGTTACCTTTATGATATTTACAGTGACTATTAATGTACATTTTCTGTAACAGTTATTGTGGGGTAGATATTCCATTGCTTTGTGTTTAGAACTCTGCTTACTTATTGCAAGCTTGAGATGCTGCCTGTCCTGTCTATCTCCACAACCTTTTTATCACTGAGCTGCCTGAGAATAACATACATTATTAAATTGTGAGTAATTTTCTTGGAAAAAACTTTTACATATTTCTATTTTGGATACAAATGCCCAAAAGGTTAAAACAAAGAGTTTGAATTTCCCAGAAGAAACAGTAGTCATTGGGATATTATAAAAACGTGTTGTATTAACAAAACATAAATAAGCATAAAATAAATATACATAAATGTATCTATAAAGGACAGAAAATTTCAGTGCATATTATTGAAAATAAAAATGCTTATAGATATGACCTTTTAACTATTAAAATATATGTATTATAAATTTTATGTTTCTGCAGATGTACATATAGACACATGAAATTTTCACAATCGTATTTCTTTGTATTTATTATTCTGATAAAATATATAGCAGTGAATTTTTTGTGACAAGTTGCTCCTTTCTGTAGTGACAAATTTGCAATTTTAGTTTTCTTTAAAAAACACAGAAATATTATAGGAATATGTTTTCATTTTAATCCTAGGTGTGGGGAAGGGGCTGCTTCATATTGTCCATAGCAGCTGACCAAGACTTGCCTTCTGCTCGGGAAGGGGTATGATTTTGCCAATTGCAGATAGTTTCTGCAATTTTGTGACATGGAATTCTGGAGACTTTTTAGAGGCCATGTAAATACTAGGCCCTAAGGCCCCAGGGTGGGTTGTTTGTTTGCTGGTTGTTGTTGGTTATGGTTTATTAAGTAGTCATGTGCAAAGAAGAAACAACAAGAAAAAGAAATGAGATAGTCTGATGGGAAAGACCAAACTTGTCCCAAGGAACTTGTTCCACTAATCATCAGGAACTCATCTAATGAAAATGTCACCCTATTTCTGACCCCTGACTTTATCCAGGGATCTCTTTCCTTTCTTCTCTATTCTTTTTCTCTCTCTCTCTTATCTAGTGTTAGGGGGTTTAAATCGTTGAAGAAAAAGGGTTAAAGGAGAGATAAAGAAAAATCCACAAAATAACTAATGCTGTCTACACTTTTCATTACACTATACATTTTCAATACACTAATATTATGTTGTATATATGTGTTTTTCTATTCATGAGAAAAATATTTATTGACTCACTTGATATTTGACTTTTGATAGCATACCAATTAAAATTTAATACATATACACTTGTCTGGAAAGTACAGTGATATATAGATTTTTGGTAAAGATGGTGGAGATTCCTGAAAAAAAATGAAATCAGGTATTTACCAAATTGGTTGATCTTTATCTAAAATACCTGTTTAGCTCTGTGTCAGTAGTAACACTATTTACAATTATCACATTATGAAACCAACTCATTGTCCATCAATAGAAAAATGGATGAAAAAAAGGTAACATCTACACACATCTACACACACACATATGTATATACTAAGACATAACTACACATACCTGAGAGAAAGTAACAGAGAAATCAAGAAATAGAGATAAAGATACATATATGCTCATCTATACCTACACACTCCTACAGTGATATATATATGGAGCAATACAAATAAAAGAAATAAATTTGTTGCCACTAAAGCAAATATGTACAGGATTAAAAAACATTATTCTAAATGCAACCACACAGTTTCTAAAATAAACATGTCTTTTTTTTACCCATTTTAAATTTTTTATTAATTACAGTTTGTTCACTTTGTATCCCAGCTGTAGCCCCCTCCCTCACCCCATCCCAATCCCAATCCCACCTTCTCTCCCTCTCCTTCTTCTATGCTCCTCTCCCAGTCCAATGATAGGGAGGTCCTCCTCCCCTTCCATCTGACTCTAGTCTATAAGGTCTCATTAGGACTGGCTGCATTGTCTTCCTCTGTGGACTGGTAAGGCTGCTGCCCCTCAGGTGGAGGTGATCAAAGACCCAGCCCATGATTTCATGTCAGATATGTTCCCTGTTCCTATTATTTGGAAATCTTCTTGGACACTCAGCTGCCATGGGGTACTTCTTTGCGGGGGTTCTAAGTTATCTCCATGAATGGTCCTTGTTTTGAGTATCAGTCTCAGAAAAGATCTCTGTGCCCAGATTGTTTGGGTCTGTTGCTCAACTTGTGGAGCTCCTGTTCCCTCCATGTTCAGGATTAAAAAAAAATATTCTAAACGGAACCACACAGTTTCTAAAGTAAACATGTCTTTTTTTTTAAACTTACATAAAAAAAAAACTGAATGATATGCAGACTACAATGGTGTTTATCAAAAGTTTCAGGATTCAGTTTAGTGAGCAGTGTCATATTGACCAGAAAACACAGTTTCACTTTAGCAAGTGTGATAGTGATATCCTTGAGATATATTCGTATCATATTATAGATGCAGTTAAATGATCCAAGACGCAATGCTTTGGAGACTGTGATGTGGTTCCTTGAAAAGCCCCTTGCTACAGAGTACCACAGTTTGAGCACAGAGAACAGTATGGTGGAAAGGAAAAGTTGCTCTCCAACTCTCATCTGAGCTCTGTATGTTTCAGTGTGCAGGAATACACACCTCCCCTCACCGCACAATTTATTTTTAATAATGATCAACTGAGAGGTTTTTCTTGGTAATTACAAATCCAATAAAGTTAATAAAATTAACTATCATGTATGGCTGGCTTATTATGTTGGATTTGAGTTATCTGTCACTGAGCTCTGTAGGTTCATCACAGTGCATGATGTACACCCACACAATCACATACTGCCCCCTTAAACACACACACACATACATAATTCATAACAATACTTAACACAAAGTTTTTAGTTAGTACTCCAAATCCAATGAAGTTAATAACAACTAACCATCAGATATGGCTTTTATTATGTTGCATTTCAGTTATACACAGGGTTCCTGGAACCTGTGCCCTTTTGTAGATCTCCATATTTAATTTTATTTATATAAATGATTCAGCAAACCAAAATAATTCATTTATTAATTTAACCATTTAATCATTTTCTTATCTATAAAATAAGGTCTCTGTTTTCTTCAAAAATACATTATGCTAAAATTAGAACTTTTATGAAGAAAAGCATGAATTATATCTCAAAATTTGTCCAAAATAATCTTGAAACTATTTTCCTCAAATAAATTTGTTGAAAGGAATTTTAATTCAGAACATAGCTGCTCTATCAAGACATCATACCCAAAGACATTTAAAAATCTGTGTAATCTGTTTGGTATAAAGTCATGCCTTCAATACTAGGAGACAGAGTCAAGTAGATCTCTAAATTCAAGGCCACCCAGGTATAGAACAATTTTCAGGTAAAGAAAAGCTTAAGTGTAGTCTTGGTACATTCCATTAATCCCAGCCCACAGGTGACAGAGGCAGGCAGATCTCTCAGTTCTAGTCGATTCCATTCTGGCAGTTCAGTTGAGATAGTGAATTGAGATGCAGAGCACTGAAATTCAGAGGCAGTTTTATTAGGTGATTCAGAGAGACAGGATACAGAATGAACAAGTTAGAAACAGATAACAGGCAGAATGAGGCTTGGAATGAGAAGGAGCCAGAAGATTAGAACAGAGTGTTAGAGTTAGTTTGAGGCCAAGCAGAGGGAGTCAGTCAGAAACCAAGAGAGATGACAAATGGAATCAGTAACCTGAGAGAGGGCTTTGAGCTAGAACAGCTGAGTTGAACAGCTAGTCAGAGATCTCTAAGAACTAGAAAGGGGGAGTTTATTAAGCAGTATATTTCAGAGGCTGAATATTTTCTCGGACTAGATTAGATTGTATGGAGGCTAGAAGTTTTCAGGACTAGGTCTAGGTTAGCAGAAAAAAGTCTTTGGAGACAACAATAAATCAAACAAATAAAAGCTATCTTACAGAAGGGATTAAAGTTACTGAAATTATTCTTCTTGATGTATAATAAATAATTATACGTTATTTGGAAAAAAACATTTATTGAACACTAATGAGATAAATTAAAATGATTATTGGTTTTCAATTTGACTATGTACCTACAAGACATATTCCCTAATTATACTGACTAGTTGTGGGACCTAAGAAATAATGGGGATTTCTTCTTTTGCTCGGGAATTTTGAGTATTTTTCAGATATGCAATGGTTCAGGCAAGAAATCATGGAAGAATAGAATACATTATGCTAAAATACATGTTGAGACCTGATGCCGGAAACATGTCACCTGTTGCTTCTGAAGGCGTATGTTGAAGTAGAACTCAAGGTGGGACAGATGAACCTGCGGTATCTGAATGAACTTTCACCAAGTGTAAGATGCTCTTCAGTGTGGAATTTTTAGCTATGCTAGTGCTGTATACAAAAGAATCAACCTGAAATGACTTCTGTGGTAACAGAGCTCAGGATGATTTATCTTGCATAAATAGGTTATGGTGTAAGTGATATGATGTATTATAATAGTTGAACATCTAGTTTAGTTTATGGATCAGTTATACTCAGATTGAGAAGTCAAATATGGCTGCCAGAATCAGTGAGATTATGTTGGACAAATAAACAATATTAAATTTTTATAGCTTAAGGTTAAGGTATCAGTAGTGTAACTTAAGCAAATTAGCCATAGTTCTATCCTGTTATCTCTAGTTCACTTCTAATGAAGCAGCACCAATGATTTAGATGGTGGGAAATTGCCAGAGGGTCTGTTAGCTCTTCATGCTCTTGTTCTAAAGTATTCTTTTGCTATTTTTGCTCACATTTTATCATGTAGGCCATAGAGTCAACTGTGACATTAATGGGATAAGGAAGCGTTTTCAAGAAAACGCAGTACAGGAAAGCAATTCCAAACAAAGACCAACAGAGATACAGTTTCCCCCATGTAGAGAGAAGCTGAGCATTTATTATTCAGCTCACGGAGAAGCTGCAAGCAACGGTAAACAGAATGTGTTCAAAGGTTATATACAGCTATAAAAACATACAAAACTAAGTGAGTAGTATGCAAAAGCCATTATCTCTTACTCAAAAACCCATAGCACAGTAGCACTGTGATTTCTGAAAGCACACCTTAAGCTTAAATGACTTAGTGGGAATTGGTCCTGATGTTATTTTGAAAGTTACAGTGCTTTTGAGTTTACCAAATCATTAATACCCACAGAGATAAACTGAGAGCTTACCATAAGAACTTAGAAAGCCTAATCAGGGAGCAAGAACTTTGTCCTCAGAGAACAGTACAAAGCTAAATATATTGAAATGTTAGGTAGATGACTAGATAAAGAAAAATGCATAGTATAGTTTGTATATTTTCTCATTACTAAATAAAAATGTGTAAAGTGAACAAATATAAATTAAATTGCTGTATAAGTGACTGAGAAATGGAAGTAAAGCAGTATAGGTTAAACATGAAGAAACTTTAAAAATTACAAAGTTATTATAGATTCCTCAAAAAGAAAGGCACCAAAGAAAATATGACATAGCACACCGTAAAGGATGAAAAGCATGATCCAGAATTTTGAAGTGTGTATTACATGACAATGAAAAACTCTGGAGCATGAGAGTGATGGAACATTCCATTCTTGACCTCATCTGATACTCAGCATTTAGGTGCACTGAACACACTGAGTAATAGTAAATTCAGGATGTTTAACATGAAATAGAACACATTTTGGGGTTTAGTTGGCTCTCGTTCTAAATATATTTCATCATGTTGGAAAATATTTTATGACCCATCAATATCTAACACTGAAAACACCGGGTACAAACATTTTAGATAAGAGATACTCAGGTATAGACATACTTGATAATAAAATGAAATAAAATAGATTTTTCAGTGCATATGTATTAATATTATTATTTATTAAAATTTATCTGCTTTGCATCCCAGCTCTAGCCTCCTCCCTTGTCTCTTCCTAATCCTACCCTCCCTCCATCTTTTCTCTTTAACCCCTCCCCAAGTCCACTGATAGGGGAGGTCCTCGTCCCCTTCTATCCAACCCTAGCCTATCAGGTCTCATCAGGACTGGCTGCATTGTCCTCCTCTGTGGACTGGCAAGGCTGCAACCCCCCAAGGGGGAGGTAATCAGCCAGCCAGCCACTGAGTTCATGCCAGAAACAATCCCTGCTCCCCTTACTAGGAACCCATGTGGAGACTGAGTCTATGGGTTACTTCTGAGCAGGGTTTTAGGTCCTCTCCATGCATGGTCCTAGGTTAGGGTATCAGTCTCTGCAGGGTCTTCATGGCCCAGTACTTTTGTTTTGTTTTTGTTTTTGTTTTTTGGCTCTGCAGGTCTCCTTTTGGAGATACTGTCTTCTCCAGGTCTTTCTATCTCCTCTTTCCTTCCTAAAATTCTATGTATTCTACCCAAAGTTTGGCTTTGAGTCTCAGATTCTGCTTTGATACCTTGATCAGTAGAGTCTGATATTTGATTCATCACATTTTTTTCGTAAAATTCATGATTACAAAAAGCATAGTTTAAGATGTATCTTTTCCTGAATAAAATTATTCAGACTTATTATAGATGAAATAATGGTCTTGAAATTAAAATGGACCAGAAACCTGACATTTATAAAATATCTTATAATCAAAACAAAGTACTTTTACAAACTTGTACTGTTTAGGTAGCAAATACTGTTATTTATATTAGCATGAGCTATAGGATTTTAATTAGTTTATACTAATCTTCATTTTTTAAATTGTGATGAATATTTTACAGTAAAATATTTTACTAAGATACATTTAAAAACCCTTAAAATAGAAAAATTCACTCCAAGTAGCAAAGAGAACAGAGTCTTATAAAATTATCAATATTTAATTAATATACTTAAGTATACTTGAGTTTATATAAAATCTAGAGTAAGACGTTGAATCTATATATCACATTTCACAGTTTGATAAATACAAAGTACATACTTTCCATAAGATGATAAAGTATAGCTTCACTTTCATCGAAGCTTAAGAAAGGGGTGATATTAAACTGCCTGATAATTCATTCTCATATGATTTAGTATTTCTATGCCCCAGAAATTATCATTCACATTACAGTAATAACTATAAAGCTTTCACAAAGCATATGATATTATTCTTTCTAATGGCAAAAATCAAATATAAAAACTTAAGATATGCTATTATTTTAAACAAATATTTTTATTTCATTAGAATAGTTGATGAATTATTTCATTTATCACAATCCTTGAGATACTTATGGTGTATGAAAAACTAAATTATGAAAACTCACTGAAGTTTAAGAATACCCCTATCAATGTTATAACTGTACTTATCCAAATTTTTGTTTTGAAAATATAACCCTAAAATTTACTGTATCAAAGCATATGTATCATAACATAACACAATTTAAAATTAAGTTCAATTTTAAGAAAATAGATACAAGCTAAGTATTCTAATCACTACTGTTTCAGTATAACAAGCAATGAAATTCCCAGATGAAAATACTCTCAACAGAAAAAACAAACAAAAAATTTGGTAGTTTTGACCTTGAAAGGATTCAAGCAAATATTATGTCTAGACCTTCTTAAAATCACTAACCCGATGAGCTGTTTCCTGTAGCTTTGTTGCTTTTTCTCAATTTACTGTTCTCTGTCTAGTTAAGTATACTGATAACTGATTATTAAATCTTCTTTGGGTATTAATTTGCCCATAAAGCCTCAGGTTGAAGATAAAAAATTACATTATGAAGTTCATGTGTAGACAGTTTAAAGAATCTGTATTATATATTTTTTAATTTTATTAAACATATTTATCTATTTACTTATTTACTTACTTACTTAATATCCTAATCATCACAGGCCCTCCCTTCTCTCCTCCACTCTCATTTCCCTTTCCCTCTCTCCTTACTCCTCAGAAAAGGGGACCCCCCACACATACTGTACAAACCCACCCCAGCACATCAAGTCATATCAGGACAAGAATGTCCATACTCTTCCACTGACTCTAGACAAGGCAGCCCAGTTAGGAGAAAGTGATCCAAAAGTAGGCAACACAATCCATGTCAAATACTACCTCCACTCAGCTTGCTAGAGGACCCACAACAAGACCAAGTCGCCCATTATTTGCATATGTGCCCGGGGCCTAAGTCCAGTCCAAGCATGCTCTCTGAGACAAGATGAGAACCTGGAAATGGTAGGCTCCTAGAAGATGGTGGTGAATCTAGCTGAGACTCGTAGCTGCTGTCAACTGGAGACCGAAGTGGCCACCTCCTAGCCAAGCAGGACTTCCAGAAGAGGGAGAGCGATACAAATCCTTCAACCCAAAATGTGCCCTGCCTAAAATATGTGCAGGCATAAATATTGAGCACATACTGAGGGAATGGTTAGAAAAGGACTGGCCAAATTTTAGACCCACACCATTGGAGAAAGCAAATCGCTAACACCTTTCTTTATTGCTATTATTATTAATTACAGTTTATTCACTTTGTATCCCTGCAGTAGACGCATCCCTCAACCCCTCTCAGTTCTAACCTCCCTCCTTCTCCCCCACCATGTCCGTCTCCTAGTCCACTGAAAAGGAAGTTTACCTCCCCTACTATCTTACCCTAGCCTATGAGGTCACATCAGGACTGTCTGGATCCTCTGCAGGACCTCTGGGCCCAGAATTTTTGGCTCTGTTGCTCTACTTGTGAAGCTTCTTTCCCCTCCAGATCTTTCCACCTCCCCCTCCTTCCATAAGATTCCCTACACAAGTTTGGCTGAGGCTCAGCATCTGCTTTAATACTCTGATAGTCTTTCAGAGGTTCTCTAGAAAAGGCTCCTGTTCTGTTACCTCTTTTCTACTGCTTTCAGTGTTTATCCCATTGGCCCTTCTAAATGAGGATTGAACATCTTACCCAGGTTCCCCTTCTTGCTTAATATCTTTAGGACTATATATTTTAGTATGTTTATCCTATATTATATAATTAATTTCCACATTTAAGTGCGTATATACCATATGTGTCTTTCTGCTTCTGGGTTTCCTCACTCAAGATGTTCTCTTTTAGTTCTCGTTTGTCTACAGATTTCATGGTTTCCTTGATTTTAATTTTTGAGTTGTATTCGATTGTGTAAATGAATCACAATTTCTGTACCCATTCCTTGGTTGAGGGAAATCTACGTTGTTTCTAGATTCTGGCTATTGCAAATAAACCTGCTATGAACATAGTTGAGCAAATGACCGTGTTGTATGGTTGCATCTTTCAGATATATGACCAGGAGTAGTATAGCTGGATCTTGAGGTAACACTATTCCTAATTTTCTGAGAAAGGACCAGATTGATTTCCAAAGTGGTTGTACAAGTTTTCTTTCCCACCAGCAATGGAGGAGAGTTCCCATTTCTCCACAACCTCTCCAGCATGTGTCATCCCTTGAGTTTTTGATCTTAGCTATTCTGATAGATATAACATGAAATATAAGGGTCATTTTGATTTGCATTTCTCAGATAACTAAGGACATTGAACGTTTCTTTATGTGTTTCTCCGCCATTTGATATTTCTTGTTTTTTTTTTTTTAATTCTGTGTTTAGCTCTGTACCCAGTTTTTATATTGGATTACTTGGTTTGTCTGTGTTTAACTTATTGAGCTCTTTATATATTCTGGATATTAGCCCTCAGTTAGATGTAAGGTTGCTGAAGATCTTTCCCCAGTTTGTAGGCTGTGGTTTTATTATATTGACGGTGCCCTTTGCTTTACAGAAGCTTTTCAGTTTCATGAGGCTTCATATATTGACTGTTGATCATAGAGCCTGTGCTGTTGGTGTTCTGTTCAGGAAATTCCATCTTGTGCCAATGAGTTCTATGTCTTCCTCACTGTTTCTTCTAACAGGTTTTGTGTGTCTAATTTTAAGTTGAGGTCTCTGATTAACTTGGACTTTAGTTTTGTGCAGGTTGATAAATATGGATCGATTTGCATTTTTCTACATGTAGACATCCAGTTAGACCAGTACCATTTGTTGAAGATGCTATCTTTTTCCATTGTATGGTTTTGGCTTATTTGTCAAAATTCAAGTACCTACAAGAGTATGGGTTTATTTTTCTTTTTTCCATTGATTTGCCTTTCTGTTTCTATGCCAGTACCATGCCATTTTTATTACTGTTGCTCTAAAATACAGCATGAGATCAGAATGGATATAACTCCAGATGATCTTTTATTGTACAGGATTCTTTTAAATAATCTGGATTTCTGTTTTTCTACATAAAATGAAAAAAATGTTCTTTCAAGGTATGTAAAACATATGTTGGTATTTTGGAGGGACAGCATTAAATCTGTAGATTCCTTTTGGTAGAATGGCAATTTTCACTATGTTAATCCTACTGATCTAAAGCATAGGAGGTATTTCTTTCTTTAGAGACTTACAGATTTTTTTTTGTTTATCTTAGTCTTTCACTTGCTTGATTAGAATCACACCAAGGTTTTTTATGTTGTTTGTGGCTATTGTGAACAGTGGTGTATCCCTAATTTCTTCCTCAGCCCATTTTTTTCTTTTGTATACAAGAGGGCTTCTGACTACTTTGAGTTAATTTTGTATCCAGCCACTTTGCTGAAGGTGTTTATCAGCTGAAAGAGTTCTCTGGTTGAATTTTTGGAGTCACCCATGTATAGTATCATATCATTTGTAAATTGTGATACTTTGTCTTCTTCCTTCCATTTTTTATTCCCTTGAACTCCTTTAAGCATCATAATGCTCTAGCTAGGACTTCAAGTACTATGTTGAAGAGATATGGAGAGAGTAGGCAGCCTTGCTTTGTCCCTGATTTCAGTGGGATTGAATTAAGTTCCTGTCCATTTAGTTTGATGTTGTCTGTAGGCTTGCTGTATAATGCCTTTACTATGTTTAGATATGTAACTTGTATCCATAATCTCTCCAAAACTTTATACTCTTGCCCTACCTCTTCAACATAGTACTTGAAACCCTAGCTATAGCAAACTGTTCCTATGATTGCTATATTGCCTAATAAAAAATGAACTTCTATTATTGTAACACAAAGATAATAATCCATATGCAAAATTCATAGGTGAGAAATAATTTTATTTGTTTCAGCATTGATAAGACACTTTGTTGTTTTTATGTGGATTGAACATATGTGTCTTCATTATACTACTAATAAGAAATCTATTTATGATATAGGACTCAAGAATAAAGAAATATACTCCACATTCCTGATTTCCATTGATGTATAGATGGCAAGTAAGTTTTCATTCAACTTTATTATGCATTTACTACCTCCAGATTTTTTTTTTGCCATCTCATCAACATGTTGTAAGTAATTATTACTATTTACTAATGATATATCTTCTGGTAAAGCTTGCTGTTAATCCTAAACAGTTGTATAACCAAATCATACAATGCTGGGCAATAATTACTCCCTCCTAAACCTCTAAGCCCTCATAGTTTCCTAACATTTAGATTTTACCATTTTACTTGCTTTTTGTGAAATCTTAGCTCTGGTTCACTCTCCACGTCATTCCAAGATAGTTCCTCCAGCTCTGCTCTCCTAGCTCTGCCCTCGCCCTTTTGCTTCCCACTCTTTTCCTGTCCTCTGGCTCCTCCCCTCTCCTGCCTACTCCTTCTTCTCTATTGATCAACACTATGGCTGGTTGTTTTATTTTGGATGTTTACACAAAGTTGAGACAAGTGATATTTAGAATAAGTATCACAATGTAATATCCGGCCTGAAACCAGAGAGAGAATGTGTGTGTGTGTGTGTGTGTGTGTGTGTGTGTGTGTGTGTGTGTTGGGGGGGATCAGCATTTGAATGAACAAGGGTAAGCTGCATACATTTCAAAAGAACATTATACCAACATCAGCATATAATCAGGATGATAAAAAAGGCAGAAATGATGAACAGAGCATACTGATAAAAAAAAAATCATCACATAGACGGCTTGAGAGATGGGTCAGCAGTTACTAGAGTTCATACCTTTTGCAGAGGACCACAGGTGTATTTTGGTACAGAAGGCAGCTCTGTACCAAATAACTGACTTAAATTTCAGCTCCATAAAGAGCTACCACCTCTTGCTTCCAAAGCTGCCTGCACTAACAATCATAAACACACACACACACACTTTAAAATGAATGTACACATTTTTAAAGAACTTTAATAAGAATAATTTAGAATGCCTGTCTACATTGTTTAATGATATATAGCATATTTAGTTTCACAGATAGTTATATTCTCATAAAATGAAAAAATATTTAAGGTAACATATATGAGATTTAGTCAATGTTTATGTCTTCTAAAATATTTAAATTATTTTGTAATATGCTACAGTCATTCTAGATTGTATTGTTATCAATAAGAAACAATGTAAATGTAAATGAACATAAAAGTAACTATTATAGACTTTTGAACAATCTAATTGTAAGACTTTCTGATTCTATTAAAACTATTTGATATTTACATAATAGAAATTGATTTTTCTACTATGTTTACCTTGTTTTTGTTTCTATTCCTCTGTAATAAAATTGAACAAAATTTAACATGAAATGTATACA
>CM053745.1:35691862-35716862 GCA_028658305.1 Pachyuromys duprasi | reverse complement strand
TAGATAACACCAGACTAAATAACCATTTTAAATTCATAAATACGAATTTGAACTGCACCGTGTTCAAAACTGTTCCTTTGGGTAAAGAGGTTAGAATGTATTTACTGAGAAGCTCTGAAATATAAGAATTACTTTTGACAAGCTTGGTTTTTGTTATTATGTGTTGTTTTCAGTATAGATAGCCAGTATATCTGATAACATACAGATATCTGTCAAAATGAAATAATGTAATACATTTTAGAGAGATGCTTGAAATTAAAAAACATTGTAACTAGAAAATGCTTATTTAGAATTAATAACTAGAACAGACTATGCAGTGCTTATGATGTAGCTACATTGGCAGAGCACTTCACTGGCATACAGGAGATGGGGGTTCCACTCCTAGAACTAAAATTAAAAAAAATTAAATGTTTTAATTTTATCTCTAAGAAAAATTAGTTTATTATAAAATAATTTCACTTATTTTTAACTATGTTTAAGGTATTATAATAGTTCAAGGAGGCATACTCATGAGTTTAGTTGTTAGATATTTTTAAATTATTGACTCACAAAATTCTTAAAATTTTTGAAATATACAGCAACTAATTTTTCTGTGTAATTGAAAATTTACTATTCTCATTTCTTTTGCTTCAGAAAAACATTAATAATGAATGTTAGAAATATGCAAGTGTTGCCACTTTAAAATAATTATTTTAATACCTGTAGGGTGAATAAAAGCTATGTTATCATTCTTACCAAATGCATTTGAAATTATAATAAAATAGTTAATCAGTTTTTATTTTACACTTTATTATTATTATTACTAATTTTATATTTAACTCCTAATGTTCAACACTTGTTCTGTAACATAAAGGTGACATATGTGACATATAAAAATATTCTAACTATTGTGCTACAAAATTTCAGAATGAATAAAGATAATAGTTCAGATTAGTTAGGCTCCATATTTCCTCCAATGACTGAGGCGATCTTTAGACACAGTGGGGGAAATGGTTTGCATGTAGTACATCCACTTTCTCTCTGTGCTTTCCATATCCTGCCCCTGAATGAGGAACACAGCTCACACTCCCTCAGAAGCTTTAACTTTTCTTAGCATTATGCCACAAGTTATCTTTATGACTCCCGAGGCATTTTTATAATGTCATTTGTTGGCCTTTAAGAGATTCATATTTTTATTTCTTCCATGTGAAAGGTCTGTGGATTGATATGTAAAATAAGCCAGAGTTAATTAGTAGAGCTAACGTCAGGGAAGCCTGTACAAGTGACCAAGAATTTGAAGGGTATTCTGCTTATCATAAATTTTGAAGCTTTGACTATTTTGTTTTCCTTAAGATGTTGAAAATATGTAGTGAAGAGCGTAACACCGAGTCTCAAAAATTTTAACAAGTCAACACTAATGATCATTTATTTGAATCAGTAAGCTGCTGACTGTCAAAGGTCAGGCCTGTCAAGTAGCACAGGAAACATATTTCTCTCAGAAGAGAGTTCAGCATAGTGTGGTTATTTCATCTGTTACTGAGGCATTCCAGCAAAAGTGCTTTTAAATTATAGCCTCATTGCTTTGTTTTATGAAACTATAACATAGTTTCAAAGGGTAAAAGAAATACATAAGGAAATGAGTAAATTCTCACCAGACTTAAGGAACAAAAGAATTTTATCACTCATTTGAATTTAAAAGCAAGAAGCCATTCATTCATAACAATAGTATCATTATTTTAGGAAATAATTCTTAGCTGTTCATTCAATACAAACTTCTAATCATCTCATAATTTTAAAAATACAGTTTTGATATTCTATTAATTGAAAAGATAATGAAACATATAAACACCATCCTCTTTATGAAGCTTACTTGAAGCACAATATGAGAAAAACATATAGCTGCAGATAACCATAGATATGACCGAGATAGATAACATTCTGAGGTGCTTTGATTATCATTCAGATGGCTAAAGAAGATCTTGTTGAAATAAGAGGAGCTGAGGATGTGTTGGAGTGAGGCTGTCAAAACAAGAAACGAGAACAAGAAGTGAAAATAAATATGCTGAGACTGAAAGATGTCTGGCATTATTTTTTCTTTACTGAATCTTTAGATCTGATGTATCACACACATACCGTTTACTTTTATGATTGACTATTTATCCAACATGCTAGAGAACACTGAGAGTAAAATAAGCAATAGGAAGGGAGACTTTTTGGAAGGTATCTCTATCCGTATGATCCAATATGATTCATTTTAAGTCACAAGTGAATTGTTAACAAATTAGTAGAATGTGCATCCCATTAAAACCAATTTAAATTACATATTTCCAAAGTGGTTATACAAAGTTACATTCCCTCCAGTAATAGAGGAGTGTTCCCCTTTCTACACAACCTCTTCAGCATGAATCATCCCTTGATCTTCTGATCTTAGCCATTCTGTAAGGTGTGAGGCAAAATCTCTGGGTCATTTTGATTTGCCTTTCCCTGATGACTAAGGATATTGAACATTTAAGTGTTTCTTGGCCATTCAATATTTGTCTGTTGAGAATTCTCTGTTTAGTTCTGTATCCTATTTTTTTAATTGGATTACTTGGTTTGTTTTTTTTTAACTTCAGTTCTTTTTATATTCTGAATATTAGCCCTCTGTCAGATGGAGGATTTCTGAAAATGTTTTCTGAGTCTTAGGCTGTCATTTTGTTCTGATGACAGGTTCCTTTGCTTTAAAGAAGATTTTCAGCTTCACAAGGTCCCATTTATTGATTATTGATTTTTAAAGCCTGTACTGTTGGTATTCTCTCCAGTGTGAATGACATCAAGGTTCTTCTCTTTTTCTTCTAATAGATTTAGTGTCCCTGGTTTTATATTGAGATATTTGATCCACTTGGATTTTACTTTTGTGCAGGGTGACAAATATGAGTCTATTTGTATTTTTCTACATGCAGACCTCCAAGTTAGACCAGCACCATTTGTTTAGATGCCATCTTTTTTTTCCATTGCATGGTTTTTGCTTCTTTGTCAAAAATGAAATTTCCGTAGGTGTGTGGGTTTATTTCTGGGTCTTTGATTCAATGCACAGTCTCAGAAAATTAGGAATAGTGCTTGCTCAAGATACAGGGATACCATTCTTAGGCAGATATCTGAAAGATGAAGAGCCATACAACATGGACATTTGTTCAACTATGTTCATATAGTTATTCATTATAGACAGAATCTGGAAACACCTTAGATGTCCTTCAACTAAAGAATTGGTTACAGAGACTAAGGTCAGATGGAAGGGGAGGAGGTCCTCCTCTATCATTGGACTGGGGGAGGGGCATAGGAGAAGAAAAGGGAGGGAAAGTGGGATTGGGATGACTTGGGGGAGGGGACTACAGCTGGGATACAAAGTAAATAAACTGTAATTAATAAAAATAAAAATAACTTAAGGAATGGATACAGAAATTGTGGTACATTTACACAATGAAATACTACTCAGCAGTTGAAAAACAAGGAATCATGAAATTTGCAGGCAAATGTACTAGGCAAGATCATCCTGAGTGAGGTAATCCAGAAGCAAGAAGACGCATATTATATATAATCACTTATATATTGATGTTAGCAATATAATATAGGATAAATGTACTAAAATCTATAGTCCTAAAGAAGGTAAACAAGGCGGACCATAGGGAAGATGCTTAATCATCATTCTGATGGGCAAACAGTAATAGACATCGGAAGTAGGAGAAGACAAGGAATAGGACAGGAGCCTTTCACAGAGGGCCTCTGAAAGACTAACCATCAGCCTATCAGTGGAAATGCTGAGACTAATAGCCAAACTTTGGGCAGAGTACAAGGAACCTTATGGAAGAAGAGGGAGTTAGAAAGACCAGGAGGGACAGGGACTACATAATGGGACCAACAGAGCAAAAAGACCTGGGCCCATGGGGGCCTGCAGAGACAGATACTCCAACCAAGCACCATGCATGGAGAAGATCTAGACCGCCCCCCCTCCCCCAACTCAGAGGAAGCCCATAGGCTTCTCAATATCCAAGTGAGTTTCCTAGTAGAGGGAGCAAGGACTGTCTCTGATAGGAACTCAGTGCCTGGCTCTTTGATCGCCTCCCCCTGGGGGTTGCAGCCTTGACAGGCCATAGGGGCAAATGATGCAGCAAGCCCTGATGAGACCTGATAGGTTAGGTTCAGATGGAAAGGGACAAGGACATCACTTTTCAGTGGACTAGGGAAGGAGCATAGGGGGAAAAGTGAGAGGGTGGGTGGGAATGGGAGGATATGAGAGAGGGGGCTACAGCTGAGATAAAGTGAATAAATTGTAATTAATAATTTAATTAATTAATTTGAGAAATGACATTAAGATATGTAAACTCTGAAGACCCCACAAGCGTTTTAGAAGGAAGAAGTAACTCACTCATGAAGTGCACTGCTACAGAATTCAGCATTATCTCTGGTACTGATTTAGGAAGGATATTCTCTGTGACAGCTATTGTGAAAAAAAGAGGTTTCTGGGAGTAAAAACACTCTTTAGAACTGACAAATTGTTTGTAAATATCATTTGCAGAAACAGCAATCCTAAATAGTATAAGCATATTATTATGTTTAGAAAGTATTTGTTGGGTAATAAACTCCCTGTGGTGCCAGAGAAAAATATGCAGCTGCTAGAAAATGAGTAGGGATGTACCAAAAGCACACAAGGGAAGAGGGAAAGTAACACGGCTCTGCGGCTAAGGTCAGTTTCTTCTACACCTAATGACTTAAGGTTGGTGCTAGGAAATCACCTTTGGGTATGTGAAAACTGTCTCAAGAATCCGACCTTCAAATTTTCCCTGGTTCCTGTGGCCATATGTGTGCAGGAGCACTCAGAAAGACACACTTACTTGCTAAATAAATAATAAATAAATAAATGCAATTTCCCAAAAGAAATTTTACAGGAATTTTTAGAAAGCTATATAAGACAGACAAACTGGAATTTTTGCCTAATGAAATTATATGCTGATAAGGACATTAATTAAATAATAAAATAAATACAACCACATGGTGACACACATTTAACCATGTAAGGGAATGAATAAATAGTGGAAAAAGTATCAACAAACACAGCGGTTTTGTCCATTGCTCCTAAAGCTAACGTACAAAACCTGGAGGAGTGAGTTACTGGGCTATAAACACTTTTGCCAGTCCTAGACTATTTCCTGGAAAGTATTTTCTCATGGTGTATGTGCATTCAAACCTGAGTTTTAGCAATTACGATAGCAGTAATCATTGTAAGCAATAATAATTGAAGATATTGATTAGATGGGCAAAGTACAATGATAAATAAAATATTTCAACTGTCATAAAAATAACTACTCACAGAATAGAAACCAGTTACAAAAGAAAGCCAATAGACAGAGAAACCTGACATGTACAGCTATATTAAATGCCCTAAGTCAATATTAACAATAAATGATCTGGTACTATATCCTTGCTGATATAATTCTGTGTGTAGAGCAAAAGGATGATTACTAAATTATGCAGATGCTAATCCAAGGAAAACATGAAAAAAATAAGAGGCCTTTTATACAATAGTCAAAATAACTTTTCTAAGGGGGAAGTAAAGTTGTAGAACTACCATAGAATGAGAAGACAAAATAGGCCAAAAACCTGACTAAAATGTATAATTCTAGACATTCTAATTTAACTTATGTGGTAATAATTAAGAGTTTATTAAAAATTGAATTTAAATATTATAATTTTTATTAACACTTATTTTTAAGTGATAACAAGCAAAAGAGTGAAGATATGTATTTTAAAAGGAAAAGATTATTATTTCATGTTTTTTTGTAAACAACTGATTATTTCTTACCTTAGCATGTTTCTTGATTTTGTTATTATTGCTGTTTTTTTATCCAGCCATTTCTAGGAGGGCTTGTGTCACAACTGACTTTCCATGATTTGGGGTCTTATATTCTTTTTCGGTCACTTTTCAGTTATGTTGTCTTAGACCTAAACCAGGATATAGGATGCATGGATGTATCCCACTGGGGCTGAGCTTTCCTCATCTCTTAATCTCTTCCTTGTGTACAGTTGTGTTTTTCTGTGATGGTTTCCATTTGCAAGGAGATGTTTCTTTGATGAGGGGTGGTAGCAACATATATCTGTGTTTGTAGAGTTAAGATTTAGAAAGCAAATGGGAATTAAGCTAGTCTAGCAGAATGAAAATACATTATTTTCTAAGGTCCACGCCTTCACTAATGATAGAAACTTGTCTTGGTTTCTAGAACTTGTAGTGAGAGTTCTGACTTCTTTAAAAAGCATAGAAATGCTATTGTGAATGTTTTTACTTTAATGCCAAGTGTAGGGTATGGGGATACTTCAGGTTGTCCAAAGCAGCTGATTATTATTTGCCTCAAGCTCTAGCAGAAGCATGATTTTGCCAGCTACTGGTAGTTTCCTTTTGGAATTCTGGGGATTCTTGAGAATGTATAAAAATTCTAGATCCCTAAGAGCTGCAGGGGCTGCTGCTCCACCTGTTGCTGGTGTTCCTACTGCCATTGCTGGTTATTGTTTGCTCCTGTTTCTGGTTGTTTTTGCTCCTGCTGCTGTTGCTGATAGCTGTTTGTTACTGTTTGCTGGATTGCTAGTTTCTGGTTGGAGATATCATGATGACAAAGGTCAAATTTGCCTCAAGGAACTCAATCCCTGTAATAATCAGGAAGCAGTTTAATGATATTGATATCTCTTTCCCCTCAAAGCTTTTTTCTTTCCTACCTAGTTTTGGAGGGTTGGGAAGGCTATTGGTGCTATAGGGAAGTAGGAAAAGGAGCCCAATAAAATAACCACAAGTACAGTGACAAGGCATGATAGCCCATTGAGTAGAATACTTAAGTCCAGTTAACTATCTGTTGATTACCTCAAACATGTGAGCATCAATTAGAGATATCTTTCTATACCACTCATTGTGGTTCAGGATATTTCTTTGACTAGCACCACTATCAGCTTTACTCTCTAGGTAGCCTTTGTGATGCTTGCTTTCTTTCTTTCCTTCCTTCCTTCTTTCCTTCCTTCCTTCCTTCCTTCCTTCCTTCCTTCCTTCCTTCCTTCCTTCCTTCTTTCTTCCTTTCTTGGTACCATAGAAGTTAAATCACAGTGGAAAAAAAACCCATTGAGGAAAGATCCAGAAAATCATCCTAATCCTGTTTTTTAAATGTAAGTGCATTCAGCAACTATTCAGCAACAGGGGCTTACCTTTAATTTCTGAGAAGCTACATCAATGGTCCACATATTTTAAGAATCACTTAGACTACACTGATCAACTACTTAGAATGAGATTTCTTGTCCTTGGTACGGGGGTTTATGTCAGAAAATGGTTCTTATAAGAACATTATAACAAAATTAACATAACCTGCTGTAGAGTGAATTTAATCCAGAAACATGGTTCCCGTGGCAAGAAATCACATTCAAAGAACTAGGCCTATATTATCTGTTTCATTGTGAGAATATATGCTTTTAAAAACAGGTTATGGTTCTTAAAATTGTATGTAGGTAATTTGTTTTCCAATTTTATCCTCTGATTTATCAAAAATGGGTGCTTAAAATGCTGATTTGGGAGCCTCAGTTTTTAACACACTTATTTGTACACAGAGGTCACCCATCATACCTAAAGTTTACTCATAAACTACTGATAGACTCAGAACTCTATTTTTCTACCAATGTTAAAAATATTCAACAAGATTCCTTGTGCACATTAGACATTATTTGTATAAGTTTACTATTTTCTATAATATTAATTAATAAGTATAAGCACTGAAACCTATCTGTATTTATACAATAAAATGAAAAACTATCTTGGTCTTACTTATTATGTTCTATGTACAACATGTTCATCATTTTACCCATGAATCACCGACTTGGTGCAGTGCCAAAGCCTCAGAGCTAGTTTGTAGCTAAGTGATTATACACTGAAGTCTGTTTTCCCCCAGAGCACTGCTTAGCCAGAGGATTCATTATGTTTTCATAAAAGAATGTCTGGTGATGTTTTCCATTTCTTAATTCTAACACATAACACTGTGAATAGATATTTCCAATACTTCATTTTACTTAGGAGTGAGAGAGACTATATTGAAGCTGTTACGGTGTATATTATAGGCTTTAACATAATTATTCATTCAACAAAAGAATTCAGTGAAAATTAAAGTAGAACATTCAATGTCCTTGTAGTATACATTGTGGTCTTAATAAGACTAAAACACAATGGCACAATTTTATTGGAATGCTGAGTGTAGTGTATTTTATAAATGGAAGTAATAGAAGCCATGGGAGAGGAGGCACCATTTACACTATAAAATTATTACGAAAAGCTTGGAATTGTTCCAAAAAGAAACAAATAATGCTATACAAAAACTCATAAATTTATGCTATGTACAGTTTTTATGTGGCCTTCAAGCAATTTAGGACTCTAGATTGTCTTCCATGTGATTCTCAGAATATCTGCCGAAATGTCCTTCAAACACAGTGTCTTGGAAGAAGAATTTCTTAAACACCCTGGCTTTGTTCCTCTGATCCCCAGAAGAAGAATGACCTTAAAAGATTTTCTCAGAGTGTTAAAGGTTTTTTTCCCTGAAGGAAGCTATTTCTCAGCTTCATTCAATAAAAGAGTAATTGAGGTACACATCATGGATTCATTCATCTAACTTGTCAGACTTTTTACAGTGGTGAGCTTTCAGTGTGTCATAGATTTAGTTACTTCCTCAGTGCCCATTGTTAAAACATAGTACTTCAAATATTTTCCCTGGGTATATATGCATGCCTGTATGTGCTGGCTATATGTGTCTGTGTTTACCGCCTCATAATTAGTACACATTGAATATTATATTTCCTTAATTTTAAGTAAATTAAAGTACTTTTCAATTTGTAAAAATTAAATACGTCTAGTTTTTTGATTTTATCAAAGTTATTGTACTTGAATCTATATACCTATTTGTTAAATTAACTTTTGATATATTCATTAATGAGTTTTATTTCTGAGGAAATAAATAATATTTCTTTAAAGATGCTGGTCCAACTGGTTGTCTACATGCAGAAAAATGAAAATTCTTATCAACCTGCACAAAACTAAAGGGCAAGTGGATCAAAAACCTCAACATGAAACTGGATACACTAAATCGGTTAAAAGAAACCATGGGGAAGAGCCTAGAACTCATTGGCAAAGGAGACAACTTCCTGAACAGAACACCAACAGCACAGGCTCTTAGAGCAACAATTGATAAATGAGACCTCTTGAAACTGAAAAGCTTCTGTAAAGCAAAATACATTGTCATTAAAACAAAATGACAGCCTATAGACTGGGAAAGGATCTTCACCAACCCTATATCTGACAGAGGGCTGATATCCAGAATATATAAAGGACTAAAGAAGTTAAAAAGCAATAAATCAAACAATCCAATTAAAAAATGGGGTACAGAGCTAAACAGAGAATTCTTAATTGAGGAATACAGAATGGCAGAGAAACACTTAAAAAGATGCTCAACATCATTCGCCATCAGAGATGCAAATCAAAATGACCCTGAGATTTCACCTTAAACCTGTCAGAATGGCTAAGATCAAAAACTCTAGTGACAACACATGCTGGAGAGGTTGTGGAGAAAGCGGAACTCTCCTCCATTGCTGGTGGGATTGCAAACTGGAACAGCCACTCTGGAAATCAATTTGGCGCTTTCTTAGACAATTAGGAATAGTGATTCCTCAAGACCCAGCTATACCACTCTTAAGCATATATCCAAAAGATGCTAAAGTACACAACAAGGACATTTGCTCAACCATTTTCGTAGCAGCTTTATTCATAATAGCCAGAACCTGGAAACAACGCAGATGTCCCTCACTTGAGGAATGGATACAGAAATTGTGGTACTTTTACACAATGGAATACTACTCAGCAATTTAAAAGGAGGAAAACATGAAATTCTCAGGCAAATGGTGGGGCCTGGAAACGATCATCCTGAGTGAGGTATCCCAAAAGCAGAAAGAAACACTTGGTATATACTCACTTATATAGACCTATAGGATAGGAAGGTCATGCTGAAATCTATACACCTAGAGAAGATAAACAAGAAGGAGGACCCATGGTGGGATGATCAATCCTAACTTAGATGGACAAACGGGATGGACGTTGACTGTAGAAGAAGACAAGCAACAGGACAGGAGCCTACCACAGAGGGCCTCTGAAAGACTAACAATGAATCAAAGCTGATATTAAGACTCACAACCAAGCCATTGCCAGAGTGCAGGGAATCATATGAAAGAAGGAAGAGTTAGTAAGATTTGGCGAGGACAAGAGCTCCACAAAGACCAAATAGACCAGGGCACAGGGGTCTTTTATGAGACTATTTCTCCAACCAAGGACCATGTATGGATACAAACTATAACCCTTGCTTGGATGTGGCCCATGGTAGCTCAGTAACCAACTGGGGATCCTACTAAGGGGAACAGGGACTATTTCATTCATGAACTCCATAGTGACTCGTGGACCGCCCCCCACCCCAGGGAGGAACAGCCTAACTAGATCCCAGAAGAGGACATTGCAGCCAACCCTGAAGAGACATGATAAGCTAGGGTCAGATGGAAGGGGGTGAGGTCCTCCCCTATCAGTGGACTTGGATGGGGACAGGGAGAAGATAAGGGAGGGATGGGGAGAATGGGAGGGAATGAAGGAGGGGGCTACGGCTGGGATACAAAATATATATCCTGTGATTAATATAAAAATAAATAAATTACTTATAAAAATAAAATAAAAATAAAATATTTATTTATTATGCATTACATATATAGTATTCTACCTGCATAAATACCTGTACATCAGAAAAGGCACCAGATCTCATTATGGATGAGTTGTGATCCACCATGTGGTTGCTGGGAATTGAACTCGGGACCTTTGGAAGAGTAGCCAGTGCTCTTAACCTCTGAGCCATCTCTCCGGGCCCAAATTCACTATTTTAAGTTATGAATAATTATAAGTTTTAAATTTAAGGCTACAAACAATGATAACCATTCTTGTTGGCATCAGATAAATATTCGGTTGTCATGCAATTAATACTCATAAATTTGTCGTTTAAAGCAATCTGCCATAAGAGGGGCTAAATCTCTTAATCATGAAGCTACCAGATATCTTCCAAATTAAACATTATCTTTCTTTTCCACAGGTCATCACTGATTTCAGTAAAAATAAGATGAATTTTACTCTTGGAAATTAATTTTAATCCTTTAATAAGCATTAAGGTATTCTATGCACCAAAAGCCAGTATCTCTTTTAGCTTCTAATATGTTTTAAATACTTGTAAGTGCTCTAGGCCTTTATATGTCACAAAAACACAAAATATATTTTATTCAGTGCTATGACTTGAACCCACAGCTTCAACTATGACCAAACTGTAGCTGAGCCCCCTATTTTTATTGTTTTTGAAAGGTGTGTGTGTGTGTGTGCGAGAGAGAGAGAAAGAGAGAGTATGTGTGCATATGCAAGCACAGCCATGCAAAAAGTAGAGAAATAGATACTGCTGCAAATGAAGTGTGTTCATTACTTCTCTCATCATAAACCAGTGAGACTTCTGTGGGATTTCTGGCTTACAGGAATATGCGGAAGTAAATGTGTCCTCATTTAAATCACATAGTCAGGCAATTTGGCACACATGAGACAAATAAAATTTAAGTGTTGACAACATTATAGATGTGATGTTAAATATAATTATATTTCATATTAGTACTAAAAGTCTAATATTTTATTCACCAATATCTGTGATAGTCTCTTTTCAATATTATTGAGACAATTTAATAAAATCCTTAAAACATTCATAAATCAAAAAGCTGGCAAGTGAGTCTGTCTGATGCAGTGCCCACCTCCCTTACTAGAGGACCCACATTAAACCTAAGCTGTCCATCTGCTACATGTTTGTAGAGGCCTAGATCCAATTCTGGCATGGTCCTGGGTTGACGCTTCCGTCTCAGCAAGCCCCTCTGGGCCCTGGTTAATTGGCTCTTTCGGTCTCTTGTGGAGCTCCTGTCACTTCCAGGAGCTCTTCTTTTCTAAAAGACTCCCTACTCATAGCCCAATGTTTAGCTGTGAATCTCAGCATCTGTTTTAAGATGATGCTGGGTAGAGTCTCTCAGAGTACAATTCTGGCAGGTTACTGTATGCAAGCCTAACAATATATCTTTCATAGTGTCAGGGATTGAAACTCTCTCATAGGGTGGGTCTTTGGGTGGGCCAGACATTGGCTGGACATTCCCTCATTCTTTTCTCAGTCTCTTCTAGCTTTATCCCTGCACATCTTGTTATCAGGGTAAATTTTTCCTAATTTAAATTATTTTTTAAATAATTTATTGACTTTACACCCTATAGCCCCCTCTCTTGTCTCCTCCTGGTCCCACCCTGTCCATCTTTCCCCCATGCCCCTCCACTATTTCTCAGAAAGGGAGAGCCCTACTCTTCTATCAGTCTATCAAGTCTCATCAGGGCTGCATGAATCTTCTTCCTCTGTGACCTAGCAATGCCCTCCCCACCCCACCCCCAACTAGAAGAAAGTTATCAAAGAGTAAGCAACAGAGTCCATGACTCCATACCGGGGACAATCTCTGCTCCCCTTACTAGGATACCCATATGAAGACTGAGCTGCATATCCCTAAATAAGAGCAGGGGGTCTAGGTCCTCTTCATGAAGTTCTTGGTTGGTACATCAGTCTCTGCAGACCCCCATGGGCTGGATTGTTGGTTCTGTTGGTCTTCTTGTGGAGATCTTGCCGCCTCCAGGTCTTTTTATGTCCTCCTTCTTCCATATGATTCCCTGCACTCTGCCCAAAGTTTGGCTATGCATGTCAGGATCTGCTATGATGCTCTGCTAGGTAGAGTCTTTCAGAGGCTCTCTAGGGAAGGCTCCTTTCCTATTCCCTGTTTTGTCCTACTTCCTATATCTATACTGTTTGCCAGTTTGAATGAAGTTTTAGCCTGTTCCCTAGGGTCCTCATTGTTGTTTAGCTTCTTTAGGACTATAGCTTTTAGTATGTTTATCCTATATTATAGGGCTAATATTCACTTTTAAGTGAGTATATATCATGTATTTTTCTGCTTCTGTGTTGCCTCACTCAGTATGATCTTTTGGAGTTTCCACCACTGCCTGCAAATTTCATGATTTCCTTGTTTTTAATTGCTGAGTAGTATTCCATTTTATAAATGTACCTTTCTGTATCCATTCCTCAGTAGAAGGGGATCTGGGTTGTTTCCAGGTTCTAGCTATTATAAATAAAACTCCTACAAACATGGTTGAGTAAATGTACTTATTGTATACTTGAGCACATTTGGGATATATGCCTAGGAACCTACCACAGAGGTCCTTTGAAAGACTCTGCCCAGCAAGTATCAAAGGAGATGCTAAGATTCATAGCCAAAATTTGGGCAGAGTACAGGGAATCTTATGGAAGAAGATGGAGATAGAAAGACCTGGTAGGTGCATGAGCTCCACAAGGAGAGCAGCAGAACCAAAATATCTAGGCACAGGGATCTTTTTTGAGACTGATACTCAGAACAAGGACCATGGATGGAGATAACCTAGAACGCCTGTGCAGATGTAGCCCTAGACAGCTCAGTTTCCAAGTGAGTACCCTAGTAATGGGAACAGGAACTGTCTCTGACTCAGTACTCAGTGGCTGGCTTTTGATCACCTCCCCCTGAGGGGGGGAGCAGCCTTAACCACCCACAGAGAAAGACAATTCAGCCTGTCCTGATGAGATCAAATGGAAGGGGAGAAGGACCTCCCTATTAGTGTACTTGGAGAGGGGCATAGGATGAGGGAGGAAGGATGGGATGGGAGGGGTTAAGGGAGGAGGGTACAGCTGGGATACACAGTGAATAAACTGTAAGTTAAAAAATAAAAGAGAAAGGAAAAGAAAAAGACGAGTTAGGTATTAATCATTGCCATCCTGAGCGTATATCATGAACAGGACCACAACCGCTGCTAAAACAAAAGTGATAGGTAGGCCATAAAAATTAGACTTATACCTGAAAATATTATCCAAAGTATGGTATTATACTCTCTGACGAATGCAAGGTATACAAGCATCGTACTGTTAAAGACTGACCACAGGGCTTGGATATCTTTTATTTTTGTAACTGAATGATTGCTGCTGGCCTGGACAAAGTACAAATAGGATGTGCCCAGCTAGATATAAGCATTTGGTTACCATACAAAATTCATGCTGAGATATGACGTGAAGGTTAATTAATGCTTAGATAGGGAGTGAAGGTCAATTAATGACAGCAAGGGAATGGGAAAGAGGAAAAAATTCTAAAATGGCTAAATGTTAATGATTCTTGGAGAATGATTAAAAAGAAATTGATTGAAATTGCTCATGCTTGAATGCTTTGAAACTTGTATAAAAAAAGAACACTGGAGCTATCGCAGGCCACTTACTTGATCATCAACTGGTGGTCAGTGTCTTCATTTTCCCTGATGTCACACATCAATCCTGCTGCCCAGAACCGCACTGGAGCTGTACTCTGGCATATAAACACAATGAATTCTTTAACAACTTCTCTGTTTCTTCCTTTTTCATTAGCAAAATATGCTGAGATAAAGATAAAAATGTTTCAGTCTGATAAGCTAGAGTTAGATGGAAGAGGAGGAGGTCCTCCCCTATCAGTGGACTTGGAAAGGGGCAGGGAGGAGGTGAGGGAGGGACGGAGGAATTGGGAGAGATTGAGAGAGGGGACTACAGCTGAGATACAAAGTACATAACCTGTGAGCATCATTTCTGAGAACCAGAGAATTCAAAACTCTGAAATTGGTGAGTGGAGGGGCATTTGAAGCTGGAAAATTGACATTGTGGCTTCCTGAAAGAGGAGGGACAGCACAGGAGCAGAGAACTGTTTATTATTATTATTATTATTATTATTATTATTAATATCATTACTATAATTTATTAATTACACTTTCACTTTTTATCCCCCCTGTAGCCCCCTCTTCCTTCTGTTCCTTCCCCTTCTGCATCCGTATCCCTCCCCAAGTCCACTGATAGGGGAGGTTTTCTTTTCCTTCCTTCTGATCCTAGACTATTAGGTCTCATCAGGAGTGGCTGCATTGTCTTCCTCTGTGGCCTGGTAAGGCTGCTCTCCTATCAGAGGGCAGGCCAGTCAGTTCATGTCAGAGGCAGTCCCTATTGCCATTACTATGGAGCCCACTTGAACACTAAATTGTCATAGGCTACATCTGTGCAGGGGTTCTAGGTTTGATTCAGGTCACATGCTGACTTCTCTATGAACTGAAAGAGGCACTTTCCTTCTATGGGCCTCCCTCCCCATTGGAGGAGCCAAGCCACAGGGCCAGTGGTGCAGATCTCCAGTGGTGCAGATCTTGCTGCCTGAGAACCGAGACAGCAGAGACAGGAATACTAGCACAGCAACCTCAGCAGTCAGCCTAACCCATTTGCCAAGCCCAAGATCCTCCGTAAAACCCCTCCTGGGTCCCACGCCCAAGAGCAGCTGGCTGTATGGATTCCACAGAGCCTGACTGTACCATATGGAGCCCCCTTAGGCGCTCAGTGGCTGACCACAAGCTGTGCACCAAACCTGCAAAACCACCCAGGTGCACCAAGTGCCTAGCCACAGTACTGGCTCCACAGGACTTCCTGGCAGGCAGCTGGACACCCCAGTTCTACAGCCTCAGCTGGACTCCCAGGTACAGGGGCTACAACACCACTGAGCTGTCTGAGCACCTTTGGCTCAGCAGGTCCAAACCTGCCAGTAGAGAACTGGAGAAACCCTTGTGCTTTACAATTTGACCTGCTAGAGTGTGAGTGCGCCCCCTAATGCCTGCAGAGCCCCAGATCCAGGGTGCTTCTAAGCTAGCAGCCAGACATCAGAAATCTCCCACCCACACATCCACTGGGTATCCTGGGACATGGAAACCCCAGCTCTGTGGCGCCATCAGTGGGGTTTAGGCAAATAACTCCTAGAGCTAAGTTAGAGATGATTACTAGTAGCCTTCAGGCCACTGACATACCCAGGAATATTACACACATGATCATAACCAGCACATGTGATAACTTCAGCATCCATGACCACAGCAGTGAGAAAAAGGTCCCCTTCTGTCACATTGAAGGCTTCAGCATTCTCTACCACCCTGTCCCTCAAAGCAAACTTCCACGCACACGGACACATACATCCTTGCCTTCATTTGTTCTTCTGCGCCCCCCCCCCCCCCGACTACCCTCCCACAGGTACAGCTGAAGCACTAACACACATGCTGAAATCATTGGACCTCTCTCATCTCCTTGAAGAAATCTCCAGACACCAGAGAAAGACGGTACCAATCTGAACTGCAGAATCCAAGAACAAACAGTGAAGGGTGCAGATAAAAGAATGGCCAGAGTTCAGTGAAAGAACACACACAACAAAAATCAGGAAATCATGGCCTCACCAGCAACCCCAAAATGAATGGATAGTCCAATTCTTCGGAAACACAGGAAAATGACCTTAAAGATATCCTTTACAGTTATTAGAGTCACATAGAGAGGAAACAAACAAATCTCTCAGAGAAATAGCCAGGCAAATAGAGGGACAAGTAGAGGCAAAATTAGTGGTATATAGAGAAAAAACAAACAGAATAATACAGGTCATCATACATAGACAGGAAGCCATATTCAAACAGATGAAGGAAATGATACAGACAAAAAATTGAATTCAATTAGAATCAATAAAGAAAACACAAACAGAAAACCCTTGAGCTGGAGAACTTAGAGAAAAGATCAGGAACCACAAAAGTAAACATCACCAAAGGAATACAAGAGATGAAAGAGAGAATTTCTGGCTCTGAATATATGATTCAGAAATTGATACTACTCTCAAAGAAAAAGTAAAATTGGAAAAGTCCCAAACAAAAAATATCCAAGAAATCAAAGACGCTATGAAAAGGTGAAATCAAAGAGTAATAGGATTTGATGAAAAAGAAGACTCCAGTCTCCAAGGTCCAGAAATATCTTCAAGAAAATCATAGAAGAAAATTTCTCCAACTTAAAGAAAGAGATGTCCATAAACATACAAGAGGTCCGCAGAACACCAAATAGACTAGACCAGAAAAGAAAAACCTCACATCACATCATTGTCGAAACATTAAATATACAGAACAAAGAAATGGTATTAAAAGCAGTAAGGGAAAATGGCCAAGTAGCATACAAAGGTAGACCTACCAGAATCACACTGGACTTCTCATCAGAAACTATGAAAGACTGAAGAGCCTGGGAAGAGGTAATGCAGGCTTTAAGGGACCACAGATGCCATCTGAGACTACTATACCAAGCAAAGCTTTCAATCAACATAGATGGAGAAAACAAAATATTCCATGAGAAAACTAAATTTAAGCAATTTCTACACAGCAAACCAGCCCTACAGATGATACTAGAAGGAAAACTCCAATCCAATGAAAACAACTTCACCCAAGAAAACATAAAATACAGATAATGTCCCTACAAAATTAAAAGAAAACAAGGAATAAATCACAGTAAGACCACCAACTCCACAATAAAAGGAACTAACGTCCATTGGTCACTATAATCTATCAACATCAATGGACTCAACTTGCCCAAAAAAAAAAAAAAAAAAAAAGACACAGACTAAGAGAATGGGTGTGGAAACAGGATTCAACATTCTGCTGCATCCAAGAAACATACCTCAGCAACAAACATGAACACTACCTCGGAGTGAAGGTCGGGAAAAATGTTTTCCAAGCAAATGGACCCAGAAAACAAGCTGGGGTAGCAATCCTAGTATCTAATAAAATAGACTTTCAACAAATATTAATCAAAAAAGATGAAGAGGGGCACTACATTGTCATCAAAGGAAAAGTCCACCACGAGGACATCATAATTCTGAACATCTATGCCCCCAATACAAGAGTGCCTACAAGAGGTGTGCCACTTTTCTTCTCAGAATTGTAGTCTCAGAAAATGGAAATTTGCTTTCATGGCAAAGATGATATAATGCAATGCAAACTTCCTAAACACTAGATGGAGACAACTGAAAACCTGCCCCGGTAAAATTCTCTTTACATTTTTAATGGTTAAACATTTCTTTAGGAAAAAAATCAATGTGGATAAGATAAGGATTTTCATTTCTCTGGAAATATTACTATGAAAATTATTGTCTTTTTTGCCTTAATAACATTTTTGAGGACAAATGTGAAGATTCTGGAGTGAGTTATGGCCTTTGTCTGGATGGAAGTGTAATATTACAAAAACTAACAACTGGCCCATAATTATTGTGAATCAGTTCAACAAATATTGAGAGTTTTAAATGCAAAGCATAATGACTGTCAGTGAGAGAATATTTTGATGAATAAGACATACAGTGAAAATATGTGCTTGTTTTTTCTACAATAAAATGACTGACGTATATTTACACATGCATAGTAATATATAATATGATATAATTTCAATATATATTGTGGAGTAACAGATAACAAAGAATGTTGAGTTATTCCTATAATATATGTTGTTCGTGCAGAGTATCAAAGCAGATGTAGCAGAGTGCAGGGAATCATAGATTAAAAAGGGGAGTTAATATGACCAGAAGAGGACAGGAGCTCCACAAGCACAAAATAGATCAGGGCACAGGGGTCTTTTATGAGATTGTTTCTCCAACCAAGGACCATGTATGGAATGTAACCTAGAAACCCTGCACAGATGCAGCCAATGGTAGCTCAGTATCCAAGTGGGTACCCTACTAAGGGGAACAGGAGCTATTTGTGACAGGAACTCAGTGACTGGTTCCTTTGCCCCCCCCCAACCCCCGAGGGAGGAACAGCCTTGCTAGGCCACAGAGGAGGACATTGCAGCCAGTCATGAAGAGACCTGATAAGCTAGGGTCAGATGGAAGGGGAGAAGGACCTCCCTAGCAGTGGACTTGGAAAGGGGCAGGGAGATGAGGGAGAGAGGGTATGACTGGGAAGGAATGAGGGAGGGGGCTACGGCTAGGATTCAAAGTAAATAACCTGTGACTAACAGAAAAAAAATTAAAATTAATAAAAAAAGATATGGTGTTTGAGTCATACGTTATCTTATATATCATTCTCTTTTAATTATTTTTTAATTTTTTATATTAATTGCAATTTATTCACTCCCTCTTCTTCCACAAGGTTTTCTGACCTCCGCCCAAAGTCTGGCTATGAATCTCAGCATCTCCTTTGATACCCTGGTGGGTAGAATCTTTTGGGGGTCCTCTGTGGAAGGCTCCTGACCTGTTCTTTGTCTTCTCATACTCCCAATATGTATCCTGTTTGCATTTCTAAGTAAGGTTTCAGCCTTTTACCTACTGTCTCCCTTGTTTCTTAGCTTCTTTAAAACTATAGATTTGAGTATGTTTATCTTTTTTGAGTATGTTTATCTGACATTATATGGCTAATATCCACTTACAAATGGCTATATACAATATATGTCTTTCTGCTTCTGGGTTACCTCACTCAGGACGATCTTTTCTAGTTCCCACCATTTGTCTGCAAATTTAATGACTTCCTTGTTTTTAATTGCTAAGTAGTATTCCATTGTGTTAATGTACCATATTTTCTGCATCCATTTCTCAATTGAGTGACATCTTGGTTGTTTCCAGACAAGGGTTATTACAAATAAAGTTGCTTTGAACATAATTGAGTAAATGTCCTTATTGAATGGTAGGGCACATATTTGCAGGAGTGGTATAGCTGGGACTTAAGGTAGCACTATTCCTAGTTGTCTGAAAAAGTGCCAGAGTGATTTCCAATGTAGTTGTACAAGTTCACATTCCCACCAGCAATAAATGAGGGTTCCCCATTTCTCCACAACTTCTCTAGTATGCATCATCCCTTGAGTTTTTGATCTTAGCAATTCTGATGAGAAGGTTAACTAATTTCTAAAGAGTTGGAGATCAGACTCCAGCCAATGGGGAAAAGACATTTTACCCTACAGTACTAGAATGAAAGTAAAAAAGCATGTTCCTGTGTAATAGTTCTATCTTCATAAGCAGAACAGCAAACCCGCACAAGAGTAATGTTCTGCCTTGGTGAGCATTTCAACTGGATGGTGTCATCTTTCTTTGTGATCCCAACTTATTTCTAACACTGTGACAGGGCAAGAAGGTAGAGTGGTTCCTCAATTATGTGTTTTTACTGAGGCTTTTTATTCTTTGATTAGGATTTTATCTCCTCTATGGAGAATCTCATAGAAAATTTGCTCAACTCTTTGGTCAGAACCTGACACAGTGCTCCAGCTAGCATAACCTATACATTTAAACAATTGTGTAGATTGAGTTTGAAACCAGGATGAGGGTTTTGCTTTTTTTAATTTTAATTTTTTAATATTAGTTAGAGTTTATTGATTTTGTATCCCAGCTGTATCCCACTCCTTCATTCCCTCCCAATCCTACCCTCCCTCCCTCATATTCTCCCTACCCCCTTCCAAGTCCACTGATAGGGGCTCCTTTCATCTGACCCTAGCTTACCAGGTATCTTCAGGCCTGGCTGCAAAGCACTTTTTAAAACCCTTTGATCTGAATATTTAAAGTTAATCTTAGGTCTTGAATGCTTGAGTGTATTCTCTGCTGGTGAGAATGACGATTTTGAATTGCCTATGAATTGGGTATGAGTGGTGATCTATATAGGCTCCCCCAAATAACACATTGTACCATGCTCAAGGTGGAACATATATGGTCAGGAGTGAGGTGTCAGCATTGTTCCAGTTTCTGATAATCTCAAACAGCTGTTAACTCTATTTGCATAACAAATATCCTACCTTTCTGCATCACTGAGATCATGGCTTTATGTTATGTAAACATTCTATGTAGTGGCCTGCCAGGAGCTACTCTGTGATTTCATCTCAATTCCTTGGTAAAACAAAAATCCTGTATAGGTCCGTTTTAGAAAACAGTGAACCACTTTTATCTCTCTCTCTTTTTCTTTACCCTCCTTTTTAAAGTAAATATTAAATAGCTTCATTAAATTTTGACTCTGCTTCACTTGCTAGTGAAGAGTTTTGATTCTGTTTCAAGGCCATAAATCCTGAATTTTGCCTCAGTTCAATTTAGTCATATATAACATATGTTCATTTTCCATGCCTCTCTCTCTCTCTCTTTCTCTCTCTCTCTTTCTCTCTCTCTCTCTCTCTCTCTCTCTCTCTCTCTCTCTCTATATATATATATATATATATATATATATATATATATATATATATATCCAGAGAGTCATACGACGAATATTTATCTTATGAAAATAAATATACCTATGTGTTATGAAAATATTTTTACTTATTTTTATGTATTTAATTTAAAGTTGTATGTATGTCATCTGTTACAGCATGATCATTAACTGTTATACATATTCAAATAATGTTATTTCTCATTTCCTCAGAACTAAAATTAGAAGTATCTGAGTATTTCTAAATGTGAGAATAAATATTTTCTTCTGTCAAAAGAGTCATAAAATTTGAATTTGCAATAATTAAATAAATTAGGGGAACGTCTTAAGCTGGCATGGATGACAAAATGGAGTTGTCCCTCTTGATCTGTATCCCCAATATTCTCTAAGCAATGTTAATGAATGCAACTTTGTTTATACTTCATGCAGAAGTGTATTTGATTAATTACAATGGAAGCAAACAATTGGCTTTTTCTTACTGCCTTACCACTTGAAAACAAAAGTGAGTTGACTAACATAGCAGTTTTTCTTTCTTTTTCTACCTAGATATTTCATTATAACTTTTTTGTTATTTGCAACATTCTTAAAGTGCAGATTTTTTAAGTTGGAACCTCTTTTACAATTTTGTTCTCTGTCATCTTAGTATATTTACTCAGTCGATATCATATTTTTGGACACATCATTGTAACAGTGGTTAGCATACTTCTTGGCCAAATGCCTTATAATCTATATAATTTATGTTTTAATATGACATTTTAAAAACATTTTTACTAACATTTTTAGAACCTATATGACAAGGTCATGGTGAGGTCATTGCCACTCTCATATACTATTCACTTTAAAAGGACTGATTCCACTCTATTTAAATGCAAGAGCATGAACTCACACTCTGGCACCTCTATTCTAATAGTAAATTTTCAAAATTTTCTGATTATAGATAACCCTAACAGAACATTCTGCAGTCCAGCCTAGGTTGGTTAAAAGTCAGTGAAAAGGCCTTTTACTTTATTCTCATTGAAAGGAAGTTTCTGTGCCATCTTCTTGCACACAAGTTAGGAAAGTCCTAGTCTAATGCTTTTTGAAACACCTTGGGTCAAAGGAATCATTCCTACAGAAATTCTCTTATATATATCTTTGGAATCTTAGTTTTAAAATGTGGCATAGCTTTCCTTTTGAGGACTGGAGAATAGAAAGGCTTATGCTGTCCCATAAAAAAAATGATCATAAAGGAAATATCATTGTCCAAGGAAGTCCAATCCTCCTACAGAGGTTTTGTGTGTGATTGCTTCTCCTGTCACTGGTCAGTGATTAGCTCATCGTAACAATATAACTTGCCCACCACTTGATAGAGTGGTCTTGTGCATTTAGGTCTGAGGGGCATTAAGATTAATGCAACCACTCCTAACATTTGACTATAACCGCAGAACTGACACCATGTATCAACATTACAGCTAAGACCTTTCTTAAAACATTATCCACAATATTCTCATAAAGGTTAAATAGTTAGTTTAGTTTATTAATTACAAAGACTACCTCTCAAACAAGAATACTTGTGGTAAGCCCTCAACACCTTCCATTGCAACCTTGCATTTCTAAGTTTTGATACACAAAACAAAATCTCAAGGAGACCAATTGTGTGTACATATACCTAGTAGCTTTATTCACAAAAGCTGAAGAGTTTTGGCAATTTCAATTATCATCAGTGGGTGAATTTATAAGCAGAATGCAGCAACTACATAAAGTTTTCATGAAAAAGTTTGGTGATGATGAATTCCAAAGCAGCCTTTTCACTTTTGGTGAACACAGTGTCAGCTTTACAACATTCAAATAGATATTGAGGTAGATGTTGGTGATAATGATACAGTTCCAGGATCTTGATGGGGACAATCTTTACTGCCAATTAAACATATAAAAAGGAAGGAAGATCTCCAGTACAACATGTATCAGTGGAGAAATCTGAACACCTTGCAGACAGGAACAGATAGAATCAGGAATTGGAGAAAGCCATTTAGTAGCTAGGAGTTAATACAAGCTTGCAACAGCTAGACAAAGACCTTCTACAAACCAGAGGGGGAGTGTCTTATTCTGAGCTTGAATTTCTAAAGGTGCTAAAGAATTTTACCCCTTAATTTAGTGTTGGTCAGTTTGAAGATAAGAACAGTTGCTTGGCCCACAGATGTTGTGTAACAAATCCTGATCATGTTTTGAACTGGTTGAGCAAATCCATCAGGAGAGGGTTTGTTTGTGCAGAAAAAAAAAATATCTTACTAGAGCTTTGATTTAAGATGCAATGGTTTGATTACAGGTCTGGGGATTGAGAAAGAAACTGGACATTTTGAAAGTTAATTACATTCATTTATTTCCTAGCCATTGCCACTTTCTCTTTCTGTTTGCCCTCAGGTAAATCTGTGTAATTCTTGCCTCTGAATAGTTGCACAAATCCCAGGATGTATGAAATATTGTATCACAGAATATTTAAATATACCTTAAATGTCTTTGATCACACGTGGAATTTGTATTTTTTGTAAATGTAATTTATTTATTTTTATATCAATCACAGGTTAGGTAATTTGCATCCCAGGCATAGCCCCCTCCCTCATTCCCTCCCATTATCCCCATCCCTCCCTCATCTCCTCCCTGCCCCCTCCAAGTCCACCAATGGGGGAGGATCTCCTCCCCTTCCATCCGACCCCAGTTCATCTTGTCTCCTCAGCGCTGGCTGCAATGTCCTCCCCTGGGACCTAGCCAGACTGTTACTCCCTGGCGTGTATGGGGGAAGGTCAAAGAGCCAGCCATTGAGTACATGACAGAAACAGTCCCTGTTCCCCTTACTAGGGTCTTCAGTTGGACACCCAGGTACAATGGGCCACATCTGAGCTGGGGTTCGAGGCCATATCCATACATGGTCCTTGGTTGGACAAACTGTCTCATAAAAGACCCCTGTGCCCTACTCAATTTGGTCTTTGTGGAGCTCTTGTTCTCCCCAAGTCTTACTAACTTCCTCTATTTTATTATTATTTCCCACCCTCTGCCGAAGGCTTGGTTGTGTGTCTTAATTTCTGCTTTGATACATTGCTATATTGATTCTTTCAGAGGCCCTCTTAGGTATGCTCCTGTCCTGTTGCTTGTTTTCTCCTCCATTCAATGTCCATCCCATTTGTTCATCTAAGCATTGATCATACCAACCTGGGTCCTCCTTCTTGTATATCCTCTATAGGTGTGTAGATTTCAGCTTGATCTTCCTATCCTATAGGTCTATATAAGTGAGTATATACCATATGTTTCTTTCTGCTTTTGGGATACCTCACTTAGGATGATCCTTTCCAGGTCCCACCATTTGCCTGTGAATTTCATAATTTCCTCCTTTTTAATTGCTGAGTAGTATTCCATTGTGTAAAAGTACCACAATTTCTGTATCCATTCCTCAACTGAGGGACATCTGGGTTGTTTCCAGGTTCTGGCTATTACAAATAAAGCAGCTATGAACATAGTTGAGCAAATGTCCTTGTCGTGTACTTGAGCATCTTTTGGATATATGCCTAAGAGTGGTATAGATGGGTCTTGAGGAATCATTATTCCTAATTGTCTAAGAAAGCACCAAATTGATTTCCAGAGTGGTTGTACAAGTTTGCATTCCCACCAGCAATGGGAGGAGGTTTCCTCTTTCTCAACAACCTCTCCAGCATGTGTTGTCACTAGAGATTTTGATCTTAGCAATTCTAGTGGGTGTAAGGTGAAATCTCAGGGTCGTTTTGATTTGCATCTCCCTGATGGCTAAGGACGTTGAGCATTTCTTTAAGTTGTTTTTCTGCCATTCTACAGTTCTCTACAGAGAGTTCTCTGTTT
>CM053745.1:35586635-35691762 GCA_028658305.1 Pachyuromys duprasi | reverse complement strand
TTTTTAACTTCTTGAGTTCTTTATGTATACTGGATATTAGCCCTCTGTCAGATATAGGGTTGGTGAAGATCCTTTCCCAGTCTGTGGGCTATTGTTTTGTTTTGATGACAGTGTCTTTTGCTTTACAGAAGCTTTTCAGTTTCATAAGGTCCCATTTATTGATTATTGATCTTAGAGCCTTGCTGTTGGTGTTCTGTTCAGGAAGTAGTCTCCTGTGCCAATGAGTTCTAGGGTCTTCCCCACTTTTTCTTCTAACCTGTTTAGTGTGTCTGGTTTTATGTTGAAGTCTTTGATCCATTTGGACTTTAGCTTTGTGCAAGGTGATAAATATGGATCTATTTTCATTATTGTACATACAGATATCCAGTTGGACCAGCACCATTTGTTGAAGATGCTGTCTTTTTTTCCATTGAATGGTTTTAGCTTCTTTGTCAAAAATCAAGTTTCCATATAAGTGTGGATTCATTTCTGGGTCTTCTATTCAGTTCCATTGATCCACTGTTCTGTTTCTAACACATGGAATTTCTCAAAGTTTCTTTTCTGAAACTGATGCTCCAACCAAGGATCCTGCATGGAGGTCACCTAGAACCCATGCATAAATATATCCCATGTGCCTCTGCCTCCTTCAGCAAATCCTACTGGCCTCAAACAAAATAAATAAAGAAAAAGCTACACTGGCAGAGATACTAAAATCTTACCAGAAGCCTTGGGGAAATTCTGGGTAAAAGAAATGGAAATACAACATTGTGTGTATAAGGCAACACAACAGATTATCTCTCTGTTCTGGATGTATTACATTAACTATGTCTCAGAATATAACTAAAGATACATTCATTTATTCACATGTTATTTATAGAACAATTGATGGATTATGGTTAATATTTGAAATGTCAGAAGAAACTCACTTGTGCAGTTGGGTCACGGAAGTAGAAGTAAGATTTCATAGTGTTCATCTTCTGAACCAATTGAGGGTTATACAATGTATCTATTGTACAAAAAAGGAAACATCCAACTATAATACACACATATGAAGCGTAGTATCTCATTAACCTTCTCTAAAAGCACCTTGTATGTGCTTTTACACGTATGTAATCATGTTAACAATATGATCATCTTTCCCTGGGTCCTCCTCCTTGTTTAGCTTCTTTAAGTGTAGAGATTTTAGTATGTTTATCCTATCTTATAGGCCTAGTATCCACTTATAAATGAGTATATACTGTGTGTGTCTTTCTGCTTCTGGCATACTTCTCTCTGGATGATCTTTTCTGATCCCACCCTTTGCCTGCAAATTTCATGATTTCCTTGTTTTTAACTGCTGAATAGTATTCCATTGTGTAAATGTATCACAATTTCTGTATCCATTCCTCTGTTCAGGAACATCTGGGTTGTTTCCCGGTTCTGGCTATTACAAATATAGGTGCTACAAACATGGTTTAACAAAAAAAAAAAAAAAGGAAAGAAAAAAGAAAAGAAAAGAAAGAAAGAAGAAATGGAAACAGATTTGTGATGGAGTGGGTGTGTTTTCTTTTTAAACATATTTTTTTATTGAAAATAAATTTTCTACAAAATATTTTCTGCTTATGTTTTCCTTTCCTCTTACTCATGCCCATTTCCCCAACCTCCCACCCACCTTGACCTTCCACACACCCCCTCCCTTCTTGATACCATCATTTATGTCTTTCTATAATTATACAGTCACAAAAAGCAAATTAGAATTAAGTGCACTAATCCATATAAGTAAAGATAAAGAAAACAGATGTTTTTATCACAGAAAAAATGCTTAATGTAATAGATATATAAATATGTGAGTTGGTCAATACACAGTTTACAAGTGTACCCAAACATCACACTGTGTAAACTGATACTCCAGCCAAGGACCACTCATGGAGATGGCCTGGAACCCCTACACAGAGGTAGCCTATAGCAGTTCAGTATCCAAGGGGGTTGTATAGTAATGGGGGCGGGGACTCTCTCTGACAGGAACTGATTGGTCTGCTCTTTGATCACCTTCCCCTGAGCGGGGGAGCAGCCTTACCAGGCCACAGAAGAAGACAATGCAGCCACTCCTGATGAGACCTGATAGACTAGGATCAGACGGAAGAAGAGGAAGTCTTCCCTTTTCAGTGGACTGTGAGAGGTACACGGGTGGGGAAGAGGGAGTGTTGGATTGGGAAGGGAGTAGGGACGGAGGTATAAGGGGGATACAAAGTGAATAAACTGTAATTAATAAAAATAAATAAAAATTAAAAAAAATAAATATCCAGTTATTGTCTAAGTTACAAGAGTGATCAATTAAAGAATTTTGCATGACACATATGATACAGGTTTGGAGAGATGACTCACAAGTTAAGAGTGCTTTTGCTGGCTGCTAATTTGGAAGTCCTGAATTCAATTCCCAGGAACTACATAGTGGCTCACAACCATCTATAGTGAGATTTGGCGCCCTCTTCAGACATGCACGCATACATGCGGGGAGAACAGAGTACAGGCAATAAATCTTACAAGAAATAGATGTGGAGGGTGATAAAAACGGTTCTATTTGTATTTTCTACATAGAGACATCCAGTTAGACCAGCACCTTTTGTTGAAGATTCTTTCTTTTTTCCATTGTGTGTTTTTGGTTTCTTTGTCAAAAATCAAATGACATATTAGTGTGGGTTTATTTCTGGGTCTTCAATTCAGTTCCATTGATCATCCTGTCTGTTTCTATGCCAATGCCATGCAGTTTTTATTACTATTAATCTTTAGTATAACTTGAAATCATGGGTGTTGATACTGCCTGAAGTTCTTTTATTGTACAGAATATTTTTGGCTACTCTGGGTCTTTAATTTTTCCATATGAAGCTAAAGGTTAACCTTCCCAGGTCTGTAGATAATTGTGTTGGAATTTGGATGGGAATTGCGTTCAATCTGTATATGGCTTTTGGCAGGATGGCCATATTTATTATGTTACTCCTATTTACCGATGAGTAGATGAGTATGGGAGATATTTCCATCTTCTAAATTCTTCAATTTCTTTCTTCAAAGACTTGAATTTCTTGCTATACAGGTCTCTCACTTGCTTGGTTAGAGTTATAACCAGATATTTTACATTATAAGTGGCTATTGTGAAGGATGTTGTTTCCCTAATTTCTTTCTCAGCCCTTTTGTTGCTTGTATACAGGAGAGAAACTGATTTTTTCTTTAGTTAATTTTGTATCGAACCACTTTGCTGAACGTGTTTATCAGCTGTAGGCATTTATCATCTCTTTGTCAAACTGTAGACCTGCGAGAGGGTAGGCTCCGGGGAGAGTACAGATGTGAGACTACTAAGAGGGGAGCCTTTTAGCCAGGCAGGGTCAGCAGAAGGAGGGGAAAAACAACCCACCTCCAAAACCTTTGATCCAAAATTTACCCAGCCTATAATAAGTGCCAGGTTAAAGAAGGGACAAAGATTGGAGGAATGTCCAACAAATAATTGGCCCAACCTGAGACCCACCTCACTGTAGAGAGCCAGCCCTTGACACTATTAATGATTCCCTGCTGTGCTTGCAGACAGGAGCCTAACTTGACTGTCCTCTGGGAGGCTCCTGCCAGCAGTGGATTCAGACACATGCTGGGACTTGCAGCCAAGCATGGGGCAGAGCTCCAAGGCTCCTCTGGAAGTTTTGGGGGAAAGATGGAAGGACCTGGAGGGAAAAGAACCTCACAAGAAAACCAACAGAGAAAACTAACCCAGTACCACGGGGGCTTATAAAGACTGATAGATCAATTAAGGAACATGCATGGTCTAGACCTAGGGCTCCTGCACCTATGTGGCCAATGGTAGGCTTGCTCTTCATATGGGGCTCACGGCAAGTGGAAGTTGGGGGTTGGTTATGACATGGACTCTATTGCCTGCTTTAGGATCACTTACCCTGGCTGGGTTGCCTGGCCTGGCCTCAGGAGACGAGGATATGCTCAGTCCTGATGTGAATTTATATGCTGGGGAGGATTGATACAGGGGTAGCTGTTCCCCTTTTCTGTAGGGAAAGGGTGAGGGAAAGTAAGATGGAGGGAAAAGAGGTAGTGGAAGCAGGAGAAGAAGGTAATGGAAGGTGGGGAAGGAAGGAGTGAGAGGAGGAGAAGGAGGGAGTGGGAGGAGAGGAGGGTAGGGGCACCCTTGGGTTATAAAATAAGTAAACTGCGATAAAAAATAAATAGATGTGGAAATGAACATTGTGTATTGATTGTAATATTATATTACTATATGTGAAATAAATGAAACCCCCATTAAGATAATGGACTTTGCATGATACATATGTTAACACAAAAAACTAATGAAAAGCCACATCATGCATATATAAATGATAACGTCACTTATTTCCTTTCAGAATAACATAATTGCATATGCAAAGGTATCTAACTAAAAAATAAAACACTGTCTATCTTACTTGAATCTACACATTACTATTTTCAATATTAAATGACATTTTAAATATGAATGTTGTTAGTAAATGAAATTATTAATAGAATGTTTTTCTTAGAATTAGGCTTTATACGTTGCCCATAATATGTTACACAAATACTTATTTATACCAGCTATGGTATATGTCAAAATAACCAATCATGAATTAAATCATATTATAACAGAAACTTTTCTTTCTTTCTTAAAGTTATTATTTATAAAATAGCTGAAAGTTAACTGCCTCCTGCAGTATCAAGGTTATACTAAATGTTCCTCTTTAGGAAAATATTTTGACAGATTCTAAACTTAAGTTTTGACAGAAACATAAATACATTTGTATTCAGATTTTTGAAACTACAAGGACTTTTAAAAAATACTAACATATGATAGAGACCATATACATATATATATATATATGAGAATGATTACATTATCTGAGTCCAGCTTGTGTAAACAGTAACAGATTGCTGAGTCCCTATTAGTACTTTTTTATTTCCTCTGTGAATATCTGTTGTTCTGCTAATGCAGTCATTCTGATTGAATTCTACCTCGGGGAGATCTACTTCACATGTTGATTCTGGCAACATGTTAGGATATATCCAGGGAAGGAAAGGCATTAAATTGAGCCAGTTTTACTGCACAGGGGAAACTTCAATTACATGCATTCCATCCCATAATGATTATAGTTCCATGTTTCTTTAGTAAGTTTTTAAAATGAAACATAACATTCTATAACTTTAATTTTAAGTAACTAATATACTATATCAATGAACATTGAGGAAAACTTAGAATATAAATAATACATTTTCTTACTGCATTTTCATTCACTAGGCTCTTTTACCTTTTAATAAATTTAGTCCATGAGTTCTTATTTTTTCTAGATAATATTTATCAATGAGCGGCATGAACATATTATACAACTTAATAAGAATAATATGATAATATCTGTACTGAACTACAGTAACATTAATATTGAGTTTTCTACCTTATATGCTAGACTTAGATTGATAGGATGAACATGCTGAAATCTATACACCGAGGAAAGATAAACAAGAAGGAGGACGCAGGGTGGGATCATCAATCATTGGTTAGATGGACAAACGGGATGTACATTGAATGTAGGAGAAAACAAGCAACAGGACAGGAGCCTACCACAGAGGGCCTCTGAAAGATTCTAACTAGCAGTGTATCAAAGCAGATACTAAGACTCACAACCAAGCCTTTGGCAGAGTGCAGGGAATCATATGAAAAAAGGGGGAGTTAGTAAGACTTGGCGAGGACAAGAGCTCCACAAAGACCAAATAGATCAGGGCACAGGGGTCTTCTATGAGACTGTTTCTCCAACCAAGGAAAATGTATGGATATAAACTATAACCCCTGCTCGGATATGGCCCATGGTAGCTCAGTATCCAACTGGGTACCCTAGTAAGGGGAACAGGGACTATTTTGGACATGAACTTAATGGCTGGCTCTTCAACACTCCCCTGCCTGCCAAGGGAGGAGCAGCCTTGCTAGGCCACAGAAGAGGACATTGCAGCCAGCCCTGAAGAGACATAATAAGCTAAGGTCAGATGGAAGGGGGGAGGTCCTCCCCTATCAGTGGACTTGGAGGGGGGCAGGGAGAAGATGAGGGAGGGATGGGGAGAGTGGGAGGGAATGAGGGAGGGGTCTATGGCAGGGATCCAAAGTATTATAACCTGTGATTAAAATGAAAATAAATAAATTACTTAAACAAATGAAAATTCCCAAATATAAATTTGTAAAATGGTAGGTATATAATCATTTTCTTTTAAATATAAACCTTTATAAATTTAGTTAATCAGATAAATGGCAGTCAGAAATTACATTACAGCTATCTCACTTTCTGTTTTATAACAGAAAGTAGAGCAAAGAATGTTTCCTAATGTTTTTATGAGGTGGGATTTGAAAATCCATAAAGTAATACATCAAAAACATTCTTCATAATCATGACAGTATTAATTCAGAGTAGAAGATAATGTTTTCTTTGACAGTTTACAAGTATTTTACTAATTGAACAAAATAAATAGGTGACCTATGTGTGTATAAATATACAAGCTGCAAAATAATACAGTTTAAAATAACTTAGTTGATGTAATTTTCTATGAAAAAATTGAAAATAGTTATATAAATTATACCCTGATATATTTATTATATAAGGGATTATACATGCATTGTATATTTAGGCAAAAGTTCTCAGTTATAACATGGAAACATAAGATCCTGAACTATACATACATACATACATACATACACATACATACAATCTTAAAATCCAATGTCTTGAAGTTTTCTGTATTTACAGTTTATTTTAAAAATAAACACTGGAGGAATCCTCGATGGCTGCGACCAGCACGCACCCTATCTGAGGAGCTGAGACTCTGAAACACTCAAACTGGTGAGCGGAGGAGAAGCAGAAATGAGAACAAAGATATCGGGGCTTCCCGGGAGAAAGGAGACAAACCCTGAACTGAGACAATAGGATCCAGGTCAACTGCGGGCTTCTCTGCAGACTTCTCCTGGGGACTCAATTTCCAGGCACTTCCCCTTTTAGTGTCCTAGGCAATGGTGGAAACAGTGCAGGCGGCCTGCAGTACATGCAGCTCATAGCGCAGTTTTGGCTGCTCCTAGCACAGAACACCCTGCTTGAGACTTGAGACAGAGTTGTCTCCTATGCCAACGAGTTCAGGGATCTTCACCACTTTTTCTTCTAACAGGTTTAGTGTACATTATTTAGTGTACATTATTTTCAGTAAAATGCAGTTGACAGGACTTACGTGCTTTGACTATCTGTCTTTTTGTACTGTTGTACATAAATAATCCTCCCTCTAAGTCTTTCTGACAAGGTTTAAAACTATTGTATATGTATAAGTAATCCAGACAAGTTCTGATGCAGACAAAACAATCCAAAGTGTTGAATAACACTTTAAAACTAGTTTTAAGAACGTAAAGGTAGAACTATGAACTCTAACTTTAATGTATGTGGCCTTATGTTCATAAAGCTAGAAATTACAGGGACCTAGGGCTATAACCAAATATAACTATCCTACCAAAACAACATAACCATAAAACAAATGTTAGAGTCTTCCCTCCCACACCTCCTGGGGTTTTGCAGATATCCAAGGAGAGGGACTCATGTCTCTCTCTGTCCTCTGCCACTAACTCTTGCTCTCCATCTTTCATTCTCTAGCTCTCTTGGGCTCTCCAGCTCTTTGTATAGTGTCTGGCTTTGGTATCTACTCCAGCTCTTACATGCTGCCAGAGGAAACCTCTCTGATGATGACTGAATAGCAGAATATCACTAAGAATCATTTCATTTACCTTTTGAGAATAATTAATTTTAAGGAATTAGAAAGAGAACAAAAACTTTAGAGAATAGCCTCGTCATTGTCTTTTCTTTTTTATTTCTTTCTCCCTGTTTCCGAATATTCATTTATTAAATTAGAATGTTATTTCTATAAATAGTGTTACACAGTGCCTTCATCTCATCGAATACATTTCAAAGAAAAGTTTCTGTCCTTGAGAGAGTTATTCTTGGATTATGAACATAGAAAAGGCTAGGATAAGGTTAACATATAAAAGTTTGTGCAGTCACAGTTTTCCTTGGATGAATGCTAAAAATAAGTTGTTGGGGCTATGGTCAAGAGCCATAGCAAGAAGAACTGTCTTCTAAGTTTAACCAAGCAGAAGATGGTAAAAGATGACAAAAAAGATGAAAGATGATATTTTCCTGTTATCAAAAGTAGAAAGATATGCACAATTAACAAAAAATTCCAGATATCAAAAAACAAAAACAAAAACAAAAACCAGATAAGTGAAATTTTAAAAAAAGAAATGGAAGATTGTTTAAAAGAATTTAAAAATAATGTTTTCAACTTGTCATTTATATAACCTCAAATAACACATAACTAGCCATAGGCCAACATTATAGAGATTATCCAAGTGTGATTGCTAAAACATAAATATACCTATGACTGTCGTTCTTTAAATCACCATTTGGCTAATAGGACAAAAATCAAAAATTGATCAATCCCTCAGACAGTGTTGTATTTCCAGAATTGGGCTTAATATTCCAAAATGAATTTTAAAATCTGTGCTGAAAAACATATCAGTACTCTTGTGTCAATTAATGCTGTAAAATATAAATTCTAATGAAGAAATGAAAAGGTAGCCATGCATTTTAAGTCTACATTTGTTAGAGCCAGCTTAAATACTGCACTGAATTTTGAAAAACTTTCTGGACAACAAAATATACTGTCCAGAATATTGGGCAATTTAGAGGGTCCTCTGAAATGATTCATCCAATAATGGATGGAAGCAGATGCTGAGATTCAAGGCCAGTCCTTGGGCAGAGCACAGGAATTCTTATGGAGGAAGAAAGGGGTGGGAATAGAGGAATATAGAGGGGATAGAAGCCCCAGAAGGGGACCAAAAAAACTAAAAATATCTGAGCATATGGGGTCGTGCAGAGACTGATGTACCAATGGAGGACCATGCATGGAGAAGACCTAGACCCCCTGCTCAGATATGGCCACTCAGTCTCCATGTGGATCTCAGTGAGGGGATCAGGGACTGCCTCTATTATGAACGCCATTGACTGTTCTTTGATCACTCAGTGGCCATGCAGCATCTCCAGGCAATGGTGTAAAAGTGCTTCACTGATCGACTGTGCTGTGGCAATGTTCTTTTTGACCTCTTCTTACTTGGCAAGGATCTGTGGTGAGTTTTGGTGACCTCGATGCTAATTACCAAGATCACACATGCTACAAGCTTTCCTTGTGCTGTTTATAATCGCAGCAATATGTAATTTTGCTTTGTCGGTTAGGAGAAGGACAATGAACAATGAGATGATTCTGTGTTCTTCGAAGGGTAAAACGTACCTTTGCTCTCTGTCTCTAGTGATTCTCCAAATATGACCTTTAATCCTGGTTATGTTGGGACACGTAATCATGCCCCTAGAGAAACAGCTGCAGTCACACTAAGTAAGCTTGTGGCAGTTGTGGAGAGGAACAGATCTTGCTTGCATAACTGTTCTGAGGATGCAATGTCTCATTAACAGAGACTTAAAAATGGGGAGGTTATATCTGACCAACGGAGACTTAGAAAATGGAGAAATTATGTCTGATCAGTAGAGACTTAAGAAATTGGGAAGCTTTGCCTGATTGGTAGAGACTTAAAAGATGGTTCTTAGAAATATGGTATAAGAAATTGATAAGTGCATCAGGAAAGGTTGCTTGGTGCAATGGGTATGTCTCTGTCTACAATTTAAAAAAAATGTGACAGAGGGATGCTATTTAATGAGTGGACTTATACTCACAAATGGTTAACCGGCCTTTTTTTTTTATTAATTTTTGGCTGCTTAAATTGTGCTTTGCAGTGCAAAATATGATTGGGGTTTGATACACCCCACAGGAGGGGTGGAGAAGGAAAAGAAAATGTTGAGGACTTTTTGTAATGAGGGCGCATATCTAGTGCTGGTGTTATGATTTTTTTAATTAAATAACCACTGTCATTGCTCAGAGAAGGAGGATTGTGATTGTAAATAAATACAGCTTGAGGTAATCATTACCCCTTGCTTGAAAGTCAAAAGGTGCTCAGTTTCTACATATTACGCCAACAGCCCTTCCTTGGCTCAGACCCTGAACCCTTGTAGCTGGAGCTGGTCTCTGGCAATCCCTTCAACAATCCCTTCGCAAAATAAGTTTTGATGATTTTGTCATTGGTTTCCAAATGAACGAACAAAATCATGAGCTCCTAATATTCAAAATTGTAATTTGTGGAATTTATGTATATAGAATAATATATAAAGAGTTATTTATGTATAAAGATTGTTATGCATTTTTTAAAAGCAATGGAAAACAATTTAAAAATATTTAGGTCAATGAAATAGTTGTCTAAAATAAATATATATAGCTTTCCTATGAGATTTATTCTCAGATGAGAATTTTTTATAAACAAGAATATTTAGAACACAAGAGAAAGTCTTAAAATTAAAAAAACAAAAACTGTTCATTTTGTTTATTTTGTCAAATTTCCCACTTCATAAAATAATACATTTATATATTTTCTTTCCAAGAACTTAAATAATATACTAACCATAGAGTATTTCCCACCAATACTATCACCTAAATAGCATACTTCTAATACTCAAAATATTTAAACTTATGTGGACATCTGTTTGAGGCACCAGTAATCAAAGGATAATGTGTCCGTACTGCCTGGTTTTGTGTGCCAACTTGACACAAGCTAAAGCCATCAGAGAGGAAGGAGCGTCAGTTGAGGAAATGCCTCCATGAGACCAGATGTAAGGAATTTTCTAAATTAGTGATCAATGTGGGTGGTGCCATCCTGGGCTGATAATCCTGGGCTCTATAGGAAAGCATGATGAATAAGCATGTTAAGGAAGTCAGTACACAGCACCCCTTGTGGTTTATGCATCAGCTTCTACCTCTTGCATCCTGCTCTCATTGAGTTCCCATCCTGACTTCCTTCAATAATGAACACCAATCTGAAAGTATAAGGCAAATAAACTCTTTCTTCCTCAACCTACCTTTGTTCATAGTGTTTCTTCAGAGCCATAGAAACTTTAACTAAGCCAGTGCATTCCTGGCCATGGAACATAAATAAAATGTGCTAAGATGAAAATAAAACATGTGTAGAATTAATTTATTTCTGCAAGCCAATGCTACGTTGTGCTTATCCTTAGCAAAATTATTTTATTTCATAACATGAATATATATCCTAACACCAATCAACAGGCCTATATTTTACATAGTTTATGTATAAATATGCCTCCTACTCTTTAACAAATTAAAAGTATTATAGAATTAGACATTTATTCCCATATTGTGTTTGTATTTATTAAATTATCTTGAGAATTAACAGTTATAAGTGAGTAACATTCTGCCTCCATATATAGGCTTCAATTCATTATCCATACCTATGTCACTATTTCCTCATATGAAGAACTTATTAAATTTTACTTAGCATATTGACAAGTACTAACTGCACAAAGGATAATGTAAAGCAAACTCTCAAAGACCTTTTGATTTAAGTTAGTGTAATTAATGTAAGGCAAATATTTGTTTTTAAATAACAACTTTTACAAATGCTTTTCATTAATGAGAAAGAAGTTGAAATAGACTCTATCATATCTTTACTTAAAAATTTATTTCTTTTTAATTCACTTTACATTCTCCCCTCCCATTCCCACTTTCCCTCCCTTTCCCTTGGCCTATTCCATAGAAAGGAGGAGCTCCCTTTCCCATCCACCCCAGTTCATCAAGTTATATCAGGACTGGCAGGAAAAGAAGGTGGGGCCTATGACCAAGATGTCCTTTTCCCATGTGGCCTGGTGAGGCAGTTGTGCTAGAATTTGAAAAGCTTCTGTAAGGCAGAGAACACTATCAAAAGAACAAAATGACAGTCTACAGATTGGGAAAAGTTCTTCACCAATCCTATATCCAGCAAAGAGCTAATATCCAAAATGTATAATGAACTCATGAAATCAAACACCAATAAATAAAATAATGCAATTAAAAATGGGACACAGAACTGAACAGAGAATTCTCAAAAGGGGAATCTCTATTGGCCTAGAAGAAATAAAGAAAGGCTGAACTTCATTAATCATCAGGGAAATGCAAATCAAAGGGATTCAGATTCCATCTCACACTGATCAGAATTGTTAAGATCAAAATCTCAAGCAACAGCACATACTGACAAGGATGTGGAGAAAGGGGGATAGTCCTTCATTGCTGGAGGAAGTGTAAACTTGTACAACCACTTTGGAAAGCAATCTATGTTTTCTCAGTAAATTAGAAATAACTTGACCTCAAGACCCAGCTATACGACTCTTGGGTGTATACCCCAAAGACATTCTAACAAACAAGAACACTTGTTCAGCTATGTTCATAGCAGCTAGAATCTAGAAACAACCTAGATGTCCCTCTACTAAAGAATGGATACAGAAATTTTGGTATATTTACACAATGGAATACTACTCAGCTATTAAAAACAAAGAAATCATGAAATTTGCAGGCAAATGGATGGAAGTAGAAAAGATCATCCTGAGTGAGGTAACCCAGACCTAGAAAGACATACACAGTCTGTACTCACATATAAGTGGATCGATTTGGCTCTTTTTCAGAGAACTAGGAGCAACCATGCCTTAAGAACCAGCTATACCACTCTTGGGAATACACCTGAAAGATGTTCCCCCATACAACAAGGATATTTGCTCAACTATGTTAAAATCAACTCTATTTGTAATAGGCAGAAACTGGAAACAAGCTAGATGTCCCGCCATCGAAGAAAGGATAAGGAAATTGTGGTACATCTACACAACAGAATACTACTCAGCCATTAAAAAAACAACAACAACAACAAAAAAAAAACCAAACAAACAAATCATGAAACATGCAGGCAAATAGATGGAACTAGAAAAAATCATCTTGTGTTAGGTAACACAGATCCAGGAAGACATGTATGAGATATACTCACTTATAAGTGGATTTTAGTCATATAGTACAGGATAGATATATCACAATGCACAGAGTGCAAGAAGATTAGTCTGATGGTCATATGAGGCTTCATGCGTGCCCACTAGTTAGGGGTGGGTGAAATCTTTGACACAGATGGTGTTGCCTGCTTTCTGCTCACTTTCCCCTAATGCGACACCTCTACCAGGCCACAGGAGAGGAAGATGAACTCGGGCCTCATGTGAAGAGATGAGCTGAGGTGTCTGGATGGGGGTGGCGCTCGCATATTCTGAGAAATAGGGGAAAAGGGATGTTGGAGGAAAGGTGGGACTGGGAGGAAAAAAGGGAGCGGCCTATGACCAAGATGTAAATTGAACTAAAAAAAATGACTTTAAAATGTTTATTTTAGTCATATAGTACATGATAACCGTGCTACAAGGCACAGATCCGAACAAGATAATTAACAAGAAGGATATAAGGGAAGATGTATAAATATCACTGAGAAGGGGAGATAGAATAGACAGAGGTAGTGCTTGCAGAGAGGGAACAAGGTAGGAGAGGAGGCACAAAGACTTAAGAGGGTAGAGATCAGACCTGGGGAGAACAAGAGCAAGAAGACAGAAAGCCCACAGAGAAAAGAAAAGCCGAGGGTGGGGACATCTCTGTGACAAGCTGAAGACCTAAGTCATGAAAGACTCTTGAGAGGCTATGAGGGGGATTCAAGCAGAGACTCCTAGGAGCAGAGGCCATAGCGACTGAGGAGGATGCCTTCTAAATGGTCTAATCTCGTAGTAGAGGGAAGGGTACATCAACCAAGCAACAAAAAACTTCAATTCCAAATTTACCCTGGCTATAGGATGTGAAGAGATAAAGAGAAAGCAAATAAAGCAGAGACTGAGGGAATATCCAACCAGTGCCTGGCCCCACCAAAAACCAACTCCTGACTTTTAATTTTGTAGTTTTTATGTGTATGTGGTTCCATGTCACCTGAGAAAAATATGTCAGGCACTGAGCTGGAAGTGCAGGCTTCTCCAGTGGAGAGGCTCAGGGGTGTCAGTCTCTGGACAAGAAAGGATAAAGAATGGTGTCCTGAGTTGGCTTCCCCCAGGAATGCAGGCTCTGGATGGGGAAGCATGGAAAAAGATGAGGGTCTTTGTCTGCAATTCATTTCCCTCAGGAATGCTGTGTTCCAGAAGGTGAAAGCATTATTTTAGTTGTGGATCATCTCAAATTCATGTTTATGATAACGATAGAGGTAATGTCAATAGTTTACTTTGCCTCATCAAATGAGTATATCTTAGTTTGCAAACTCTAAAGAACCTACAGAAGACAGACCTTTCATACAGGTGTGATTTAATGCAGGCTAAATGGTCAGTTCATGAGAAATTTCAGCTCGATAAATAACAGTTTAGAACTCTTACAGAAAAGGAGAAAATAATTTAAACGTCTTTGGAACACCTTCTTATCCTTAGTTGTTTTTCATTTTTTTAATGATAAATCAGCACATACTGATATATACATATACATTATAACTGAGGTACATTTTATAAGTGAAAATAGAAGATCTAAAGACATGCTGAGATAACAAGTTTCCAATGCATCATTTATACATATGTATTATATATACCTAAATTATTTTCACATTAATATGAATAATTTCAGAAAAAAATAGCATATGAAATAAAATAAAGAGAAATAATTTTAAAAAATAAAGCAGTCTGTTACATTCTGTTCTAATTATATATTTTGAGATCAGAATTAAGGAGTCAGTAGCAATGAAATTAAAATCTTCATAAGCAAAATAATTCATTTCTTTATAAATAAAATTAAACTATTTTAAACTTATCAAGGAATTACATGGTTTCTCACTAGAAAACATAAAGGTATATTGGAATAAATGTGATCTGTTTTTACATTATTCCATGACAAAGTTATAGGTTAGTTCCTATAACCTACAGTGTTATTTTATGGTTTCTCCAAGAAACGGAATGATTATTACAGAAAAGAAAAGTTCTATGGAAGAAAGAGTATGCTACATTGCTGCAAAATTTCCTGGCAATTTAGTTTCCAGAAATTAACTTCATGAGCCTGTCAGTATATTCATATAGCTAAAACTGAGTTGGGGGCCAGTGGTAAACAGATTTTTATACCAGGACTATATGATGAGCATTAACTGCCTTCTGCAAATTATCCTCCTCTGCCCACACTTGTGCCGTGGTACATGTGAATGCAAAAATACCCACATAAGAATCCTTCCACATCCACATACTGAGGGAGGGAGGAATTTTCAAAACATTTCCCGGAATTAGGTTTTTACTTTGGATGCAGCAGGTGCTAAGAGTAGAGTTATGGATATATGTCTAACTCAAAATTTTTTGAATTATAAACATGCTTTTTGGCATAGTTTATAAACACCATTTCAGAGGACAAATCAGTTGATACACCGTGTGTTTAATTAAAGATTATTTACTTTTAAGGTAAAAAGAAAATTATGCACTTTACAATTTAACAGAGTCTTGGAAAATGCTTATTATAAACTGTGTCAACGTGCTACATGAAAATTGTGAGTTTAAGGACCTCTTGGCCCACCTTTCCTGACACTGAGTTGAACAAATTAAGCAGCAAAGATTCTGCAGGAGAACGATTAGTGCAGGAGACTCATTTTCCCATGAGAGGCATGCTACTGTTATTCAGTATTTAGACACCTAAAATAGGACAATGGCGTCTGCTTTTCTTCCCTGAGGGGTTAGAGTTCCATTGAACAATCTACCTAAAGTAACTGGCTTATAAGTAATTCTTGACAAAATCTAGTATTTTCTTTATCCAAGTAGCTTTATATAGGTCAGAACCACTTGTTTTATGAGGCAGAATTAAGAAAGTTATTCATCAATACTCAGGCTTCACAATTTATTCAGATTAAAAAAACAAAGCAAAAATAAGAAAGTTAAGAGGTCTTTTATAATCGATAATAAAATAAGACCAAAAGCTAGACTGTGTGAAAAACTAGAACTTATAATTATTAATTTCATCAGAAAGAAAACAAAGCAAACAAAAATTCATTTGTGACAAGTGAACTGTTTTCCCCTCAGTGTGTAAATATTTTCTTCGTCTTGATAACTTCTCTTGAGATATCTACTAATTCTACATTAGTAAATCTACATTACTAAATCTACATTCACACAAATGTCACATTATTTTAATTTTAATCTCTTTATAATCCTGCTAGTATAATTTAGGGATGAAGCCTCTTTCCCTAAGGTAGTATTCAAATAGAGAAACACACATAAGTGAAAAAAAAATCTATAAATCCCCCTCAAATAAAAGATGACCTTAAATACCACATGTACTCCACATAGGATATAGCAGTTTATGTTTTTTTGCACTAGTTGAAGTTTACAATACCTTAATATTGTCATTTTTGTCGTTTGTATATCTTTCTGCTTATGAAAGAGAAAATATGAATAAATATGAAGGCAGAAACAGAACACTGCCCTAGCAAAATAAGTCATGGTTGCATACTCTCATCTTTTTGTCCTACAGTGGTTATAAAAATTGAAAGGTGTCACACAGAGGTGTCCCTCTTCACATATTATGTAGGGCAGCTCTAATTCCAGACACAAAGTACACGTCGCCAGGATTCTGCTTTGTTAAATGAAAAATTTTGAAAGTCAGTTTTGCAAGTACCTGGATATTCCCTTGGGGGAATTTTGTTCACTCAAATGTGTTCTTACAGAAGGGTTATTCAAAGTCCTCCTTAACCTGGTACTAAAAGAATCACTACTATAAACTGCAAGGTACGTACTTTACAGTAATCAGGGGTTTACCTAAGAAAAATTGAACTCACTTTTCCTCTTCTTCACTTTTAATATTTGCAATGTTCTAAATAACAAAAGAATAATATTGTAAACAAAGCAGTTCAGATCAAAACATATCTGCTTCTAATGTATCAAGTTTAGTCTTTTAATATGATTTTTTATTTATTACAATTTATTCACATTGTTTTTTAAATATTAGTTACAGTTTATTAACTTTGTATCCCAGCTGTAGCCCACTCCCTCATTTGCTCCCAATCCCACCTTTCCTCCCTCATCTCTTCCCTGCCCCTTTCCAAGTCCACTTAGAGGGGAGGTCCTCCTCCCCTTCCATCTGACCCTAGCTTATCAGGCATCTTCAGGACTGGCTGCAATGTTCTCCTCTGTGACTTAGCAAGGCTTCTCCTTCCTCGGTGGGGGTGAGGGGTGGGGATGGGGGTAAAAGACCAATAAGATAGGACAAATATACTAAAATCTGTACACCTAAAGAAGACAAACCAGAAAGAGGACCCAGGCTAAGATGATCAGTCCTCATTCAGAAAGACAAATGGGATGCACCTTGGAAGTAGAGAAAACAAGTAACAAGACAGGAACCTACAGCAGAAGACCTTTGAAAGACTCTACCTAGCAGTGTATCCAAGCAGATGCTGAGACACATAACAGTCTTCAGCAGATGGCAGGGAATCATATGAAAGAAGGGGGAGTTAGTATGACCTAGAGAGGACAGGAGCTCCACAAGGATCAAATATATCTGGGTATAGGAGTCTTTTATGAGACTGTTTCTCCAACCAAGGACCATGTATGGATATAACTCAGAATCTCTGCTTGGATGTAGTCCATGGTAGCTCAGTACCCAAGTGAGTATCCTGGTAAGGGGAACAGGGACCATTTCTGACATGAGCTCAAGTTCAGTTTCTAACAGATCATTTAAAATAATTGATTCTCAAAGCATGTTTATAAAATTCACTCATGTAGTTACAGTATGTATCTGCTTTACAATAAATTATATGCTTATGAATATAAATTATTTACATTGACATATCCTCTTACACTTGTGCATTAAATTTTATAATCTATATATAGAAATTGACCATCAAATTCCTCTACATTACATTTTTCCAGTCACTATATCACAATGAATGAAACATAAAGTACTTACGTATATGGTAAGAGAATGCTTGGCACTAAAAGGACTTACCATTGAAAATTTAGAGGGAAAAAAAGATTATGTAAGTAAAGTTCATAACACTGAGCACACATAAAGTTTAGTAACCAATAACTACAAATTTGCTGACATTATGACATATAATGTTTTATAAATGTTAAATAAAACTTAAGTAAACTATAAACTATCTAAAATACATGGTTAATAACTGTACTTTCAGTTTTGTTGGAGCTGTATATTTCTTACACAAATTTCAGACCGCATCCCCAATAGTTATTTCCATGTAAGAGTACTTTATGTTCTACCAGAAATTAGAGATTACAGATGGTCCTTAATGACTGATCAGTTCATCTCTAATAAAAATAATTGGGCAATATAGTTTTCCAGACGAAGTTAGTGGAGCATTTCTTTCAAACATCTCGGAAGAAGACATGCACTCACAGATTAGATTCAGAGAATGAACTTATCTCTTAGTCCCACAGTTTTGTAAAAAGGATGTCTTGTTTGGTTTTGTTCTTTTTGTTTGTAGGTAATCATTCATACAGGTTCACATATTTCTTTTCAACATTTGAAGTTGAAATTCGAGAGAGACATTATTTTCTAGGTCACTGCTCTAATTTTTTACGGTGTTTTTACCTTTTAAATTACAGAACCTCATCAAGCAATTACTCTATGCTCTCAAAGTGACATATAAAATGATTCCAGTAATCTGAATTATCTGCTAATTACATTCCCTTTTTTCTAGTTTTTTTTTTCATCTTCAAAGTGCTCAAGAAAGTATGACCTTTAATTTTCTTGAAAATTCCCACAATCACACTTTAACACTCACAAGTTAAGGACTTGTTAAAGGAGGTTTTCTAAGAAACTAGTGATCATTACATGAAGCAGAACACTTCAGGTCTCCTTATCTGGTTCATCACAGACATATTTTTTAAAACACTTTCTTGTTACTGTAGTTTTAAGTTAAACCTATATTCTCATTATTCAGAATGTTTTTTGTTTCAACTCTGGGAATTTTGAATGGTGACATCTTACTTTGAAAGAAGCATTGTACAGCTTAGTTTATTTTCTTAGAAGGAAGATACAATCTTCTAAGCAATATGAATATCCCTGTGGTTTCAAACGGTTTTCCTTATGGAACAATTAATAGACAACTTAATTATAGCTACCCTAAGAAGAATCAAAATAAGAGGTTGCAAACGCAGCTTTTTGTAGCAGAAACCTTATAATAAAATTGAAACTGAGTAATTCTAAGACAGGAAATATTTCTAGGTAAGAATATATAATTTAAATATATCTCATTTTATTGTTTTGGACAATAATTTATTTAAGACTTACTTATAGTGGAATTTTCCACCACCAACCAATGGAACAAATGGGACAGCCTGGAATTTACTGTGAAATAGGTTACCTCATTAGTTTATTGCAAAAAAGGGGGGGTTGTTTTCCATTTACTACACAAATCTTCTCCAGCATTAGGTGGCATATTATTAATATGCCAACTTTTGTTTCTTTGTTTTTAAATTATGAATGAAACATTTTCAATTTCTTCTATTTTGTCAGCATTGATTTTCTGTAAGCTTACATGCTAAATGTACAAGGTTCTAACAAGCTGTATCATTTTCTGATATATTCTTTAATTTTTAATTTTTTAATATTAGTTACAGTTTATTAACTTGGCATCCCCGCTGTATCCCTCTCCCTCATTCCCTCTCAATTCAACCCTCACTCCCTTATCTCCTCCCTGCCCCTTTCCAAGTCCACTGATAGGGGAGGACCTCTTTGCTTTCATCTGTCCCTGATTTATCAGGTATCCTCAGGATTGGCTGCAAAGTCCTTCTCTGTGGACTTTGAACTGCTATTCCCTCTGGGGGGGGGTGGAGTCAAAGAGCCAGCCATTGAGTCCATGTCAGAAATAGTTCCCATTCCCCTAACTAAGGTACCCACTTAGATACTGAGCTACCATGGGCCACATCCGAGCAGAGGTTCTAGGTTATATCCATACATGGTCCTTGTTTGGAGAAACAGTCTCATATAAAACCCCTGTGGCCAGATATATTTGGTCCTTGTGGAGCTCCTATCCTCTCCAGATCATATTAACTCCCCCTTCTTTCATATGATTCCCTGCTATCAGCTGAAGACTGTTATGAGTCTTATCATCTGCGTTGAAACACTGCTAGGTAGAGTCAGAGGCCCTCTGTGGTAGGACCCTGTCCTGCTACTTGTTTTCTCCTGCTTCCAATGTGCATCCCATTTGTCTTTCTAAGTGAGGATTGACCATCTTACCTCAGGTCCTCTTGTTTATATTTTTTAGGTGTACAGATTTCAGTATGTTTATGCTATCTTATAGGTCTGTATAAGTGAGTATATACCATGTGTGTCTTTCTGCTTTTGGGATACCTCACTCAGGATAATCCTTTCCAGGTCGCACCATTTGCCTGCGAATTTCATGATTTCCTCCTTTTTAATTGCTGAGTAGTATTCCATTGTGTAAAAGCACCACAATTTCTGTATCCATTCCTCAAGTGAGGGACATCTGGGTTGTTTCCAGGTTCTGGCTATTATGAATAAAGCTGATACAAACATGGTGGAGGAAATGTCCTTGTTGTGTACTTGGGGATCTGTTGGATATATGCATAAGAGTGGTATAGTTGGATCTTGAGGAAACACTATTTCTAATTGTCTGAGAAAGAGCCAGCTTGATTTTCAAAGTGGTTGTACAAATTTGCTTTCCCACCAGCAATGGAGGAGGGTTCCTCTTTCTCCACAGCCTTTCCAGATGTGTTGTCACTAGAGTTTTTGATCTTAGCCATTCTGATGGGTGTCAGGTAAAATCTCAGGGTCATTTTGATTTGCATCTCTCTGATAGCTAAGGACATGAAACATTTCTTTAAGTGTTTCTCTGCCATTCTGTATTCCTCTACTGAGAATTCTCTTTTTAGCTCTATACCCCATTTTTTAATCAGATAGCTTGATTTGTTGTTTTTTAACTTTTTTAGTTCTTTATATATTCTGGATATCAGCCCTCTGTCAGATATAGGATTGGTGAAGATCCTTTCCCCATGTGTAGGCTGTCGATTTTTGTTTTTTGTTTTTCTCACAACAGTATCTTTTGCTTTACAGAAGCTTTTCAGTTTCATGAGGTCCCATTTATTGATTGTTGATCTTAGAGCCTCTACTGTTGGTGTTCTGTTCAGGAAGTAGTCTCCTGTGCCAATGACTTCTAAGATCTTCTCCACTTTTTCTTCTAACCTGTTTAGTGTGTCTGGTTTTCTGTTAAGGTCTTTGATCCACTTGGTCTTTAGTTTTGTGCAGGTTGATATATATGAATCTATTTTCATTTTTCTACATGCAGACATCCATTTGGACCAGAAACATTTGTTGAAGATGCTGTCTTTTTTCCATTGAATGGTTCTGGCTTCCTTGTCAAAAATTAGGTATCCATAGGTGTGTGGGTTTATTTCTGGGTTTTCTATTTGGTTGCATTTATCCACTATTCTGTTTCTATGCCAAGACCATGTGGTTTTTATTACTATTGCTCTGTAGTACAGCTTGAGGTCAGGGATAGAGATGCCTCCAGATGATCTGTTGTTGAACAGGGTCATTTTGAAGATTCTGGGTGTTTTGTTTCTCCATATGAAGTTGAGAATTTTTCTTTCAAGTTCTGTAAAGAATTGTGTTGTTATTTTGATGGGCATTGCATTGAATCTGCAGATTGCTTTTGGCCCTATCTTCTTTTTTTAAAAAAGTAGTTTTGATTTTTTTCTTTTTCTTTTTTTATAAGTAATTTATTTATTTTTATATTAATCACAGGTTATATATTTTGTATCCTAGCCATAGCCCCCTATCTCATTCCCTCCCACTCTCCCCATCCCTCCCTCATCTTCTCCCTGCCCCCCTCCAAGTCCACTGATAGGGGAGGACCTCACCCCCTTCCATCTGACCTTAGCTTATCATGTCTCTTCAGGGCTGGGTGAAATGCCCTCCTCTGGGATTTAGTTAGGCTGCTCCTCCCTGGGGAGGGGGAGGGGAGGGCAGTCCACAAGGCAGCCATTGAGTTCATGACCCAAATAGTCCCTGTTGCCCTTACTAGGGTAACCAATTGGTTACTGAGCTACCATGGGCCACATCCCAGCGGGGGTTATAGTTTGTATCCATACATGGTCCTTGGAGAAACAGTCTCATAGGAGACCCATGTGTCCTGATCTATTTGGTCTTTGTGGAGCTCTTGTCCTTGACAAATCTTACTAACTCCCCCTTTTTTCATATGATTCCCTGCACTCTGGCGATGGCTTGCTTGTGATTCTTAATATCAGCTTTGATTCATTGTTAGTTAGAGTGTTTCAGAGGCCCTCTGTGGTAGACTCCTGTCCTGTTGGTTATTTCCTCCTACATTCAATGTCCATCCCGTTTGTCCATCTAAGCAAGGATTGATCATCCTACTCTGTGTCCTCCTTCTTGCTTATCTTCTCTAGGTGTATAGATTTCAGCATGTCCATCCTATCCTATAGGTCTATATAAGTGAGTATATACCAAGTGTTTCTTTCTTCTTTTGGGATACCACACTCAGGATGATTGAACTGCCATGTTAGCTCATGTTAGCTCTGGAATATTTGTTTGAGCCTTTGATAATTTTAAAGGTGGTCAGTCTAGAGTAACATAGGATAGCACTCCTTGGATTATTATTCTGGCAGAATGTATTGATAAATGTGTGTGTGTGTTAGTATTTGTGTGTGTGAGTTTGTGTGTCTGTGTGTGTTTTCCTTATGGCATAACTTCCAAGCACAGAATTTTCTGCACAACAAAAGAGGTCTTTTTTCCCCCTCTCATCTCTCTCTGTTTAGTCTTCTCCCCACTTTGCTCGTTTTCCATATGGGAAATAAACTACATGCAGGGCTGGGGAGATCTTCACAGAATGAAACTTTTGGTGATCACTCAAATGAACGCCAGACTGGCTATCAGCAGCATAGCATTCAGTTCTGGGTTTAGTAAGAGACCTTGCATAAGTAAATAAAGTGGAGAGGGATTGGAGAAAACCTCTGATGTCAATCTCCAGCCCCTTTACCCATATAAAAACATCCCTGTACACATGTACACATATCACACACATATGCATGTACATATAGACACAGAAACACAACCCTGCCCACACACACAAATTTATTCGCAGTTAAGGAATATGGGGAAGACACAAAAGCACATACTTCCAGGGGTACCACTGCCCAGAGCTGTTTAAAAACACCCAGTGCCACCACATAGAACAAGTATGTGATGGAGAGGTGGGAAAGATAGTAAACCAGAGGTGAGTTAGGGAAAGGGGTGGAACTGGAGACTTGATGATGGTGACAATTGAGTGAGAAGGCTTAGGTCTACATTCTGTCATTGTCTAGTAGGGTCTAAGGGATGGCATACAACAGCCTGGAGCATATGCAGACACTGACTGACCCATGAACCTGTTGACTGGCTGTGGGGTCCCCCTGTCTCTATGCAACTACAGAGGCCTGTGATGAGAAAAGTTTCACTTTCTGTGTTGGACTTCCTCGATGTTTCTGATGATCTTCTGTACCACCGGAGACCATTTTGGTGTTTGTGTTCCATTTTGATGATGTAATAATAAAAATTAATAATAATAATAGTCTTTTAAGGCCAAGTTAAATTAGTTAAATTTCAGGTGTACAATTTATAAAAAGTGTATTTTAACTTTTATGCTTTCTAGTGTAAATTCACTTAAAAGGTTAACATTTAAGATATCATGAAGCAATTTTATTAATGTTAACTTTACTCTAAAGTTTGATAAACTATAGGTTTTGCCTAAAAGACCTTCTTTCACTCCCATTGAAAATAAGTTTTTTCCTACATTAAAATAAACAATTTCTGTTTCTCTCACTATATTTCTCTCCTTCCTTCTCTCCTCTTCTTACTCTCATTTTAATTTTGAATAGACAGGCCTTTGAAGATCTATTTGTTCATGTTCCTTAAGAGAAATATTGTTTTATTGTTCTATTCACCTAAATTCATAAATTGTGCACGATTTATTTTAAAATTATATAGAAACCTTGACCTTAGGCATCAAGCACACAGTATATTAAAACTGCATCATGATATTTTAAATCCTCAAAGAGAATATATTCAGAGTTTCTTCAACCATATGTCAGATATTTTCTTCAATAGCAATCCAGAGAAAACTGACCAAATTAAACAATTAACGATGCTGCAAAGATTTAATGTTGAAAACTATAGTATTTAAACCCCACAAATCATGAGGAATATATCCAAGAGCTATTGCTACTTTAATTGTAACATGATATTTTTGCTCAGGATGAACTGGCAAGTTCTAAAACATTAAAATACATAAATTTTAAGAAAACTGTAAAAACCAGTTAAATGATGTATTTAACAACATTTTCATGTAAAATATGTTTGGCTGGCAGAGTGCAAATGAAAGGGGATATTCTCTGAAATATTTTAACTATTTATAATTTAAATGTAGAAATTATCTGATTTAGAATTTCAAGGTTATCCTCAACTCCACAGCAAGTCTGAGGCCAACCTGAAATTTGTAAGACCTTGTCTAATAAACAAACCAGTAAACAAAACTTCCATTTACAGAAATACAATGTAAAAATCAGGGAAGGCATACTAGATAAAATTAGTTGTAAAGCTGACTTAATAAAACTAGGAGGATATGAGAGAGGGGGCTACAGCCAGGACATAAAGTGAATAAGTTATAATAAATAATAAAGAAAAGTGAAATGAAATAAATTACTTTACTTCAATGATATGAACACAAAAGGGAAGAAAGGATAGTGAAGAATGTTTAAAAATATCAAAAGATTTTTTTAGATGCTATGATGGAAAGAAACAAGTCATTCTAAAAGAGACAGTGGGTAGACAAGATTAATATAAAGGATATAAAGTGACTATTCCAAAATTCAGGTAAAACTAGATGGCTCTCTGAACTGTAAACATAGCTTTGAAATGGAAAGAAAAAAATTTGAGACATGCTTACATGGAAGATCAAAGTCAAGGGACCAGTTGGTTGTAGGGCCCAAGGAGATTTTTAAAAACACCACATGCACACTTAATGGCAATCCCAGAAGAAAGAGCATATTTGAGAGACAGAGTTTAACTTGACACATAGGTTAGTTTGGAGGGTCTATGGGTCATCCAAGGAAAAAGCCCTAGAAGGCAGTGCATAGAGATAGTCCAACTAGGAAAAAGATTTTAACTGTGCAGAAATATACAGGTAGGGAAGAAAATAATGTGTTCCAGGAATCCAAAGTAGTCAGGATGCCTACAAATGCACTCTGAGATTAATGTTATCTTCATAGACACTTTAAATTTGATAGCAAATAATTTTGTCCTGCAATTCAACACTCCCACTTTACTCATTCTCTCTGGCTCTTAAATATAAGTGTAGGAAGAAATTTTGTTTATGTAGAATTTCCTACATGATTTTGGACATGAGAATATTGAGGTATTTAACCTAACAAGTAAGTGCTTTGGTGGAACTGTATGAAGGTGAAATTATTTCAGCACGAAAGGGGATGCTTATGACCACTTCCAAGCAAATGAACCTAAATATCCTATTTGAATTTGCTACCTTCCTACCCCTCATATATAATTTACATCTTTTTACCCCTTTTCTTCTTTTCAAGAAACAGTTTTGATGTGGTACACTTGACAAAGATTAAATCATACAAATTTAAACTATACAATTTTAGATGCATTGACAAACCATTTAGCTCATGAAGCCACTACCACAATGAAATAGCAGAAGTGCCCTTAGGTTCTCTGGACTTGCTATCACTTACTACACATTAGCCTCTGTTTCCTAACACTGTATATGCAAGATAAAACAATGTGAATGTATTTTGCTTTTCCTATACTCCACATAGTATTTTGAGATATACCCATGCATCAATAATCCACTCCAATTTGTTAATTTTTTGGTAATTTATTATGTTATAATTTGTTTATCCCTGTCTCTGAATGGTCATACAGGTTGTTTAAAATTATAGCTAATATAAGCAAAGCTGTTTGGAGCATCTATGTATAACTCTAATAAAAACATTTAATTTTCTTGCTCTGTTATAGGATTGAAATGCTATATCACTGGAGAGATCAGAGATACAAAGCACTTTCATAAACATAGTAAAGGCAATATTCAGCAAGCCTATAGCCAACATCAAACTCAATGGAGAGAAACTTAAATCAATTCCACTGAAATCAGTGGCAAGTCAAGGCTGCCCACTCTCTCCATATCTCTTCAACTTAATACTTGAAGTCCTTCCTAAAGTGATAAAAATATTAAAGGAGATCAAGTGAATTCAAATCAGAAAGGAAGAAGTCAAAGTATCACTATTTGTAGATTATATGATAATATACATGAGTGACCCCAAAAATTCTACCAGGGAATTCCTACAGCTGATAAACACCCTCAGCAAAGTGGCTGCTTAGAAAATTAACTAAAAACAAAAAAACAAACAAACAGAAAAAGAAAACAAACAAACAAACAACAAAAAACCAGTAACCCTCCTGTATATGAAAGACAAATGGGCTGAGAAAGAATTTAGGGAACAACACCCTTCATAATAGCCACAAAAGACATAATTACCTTTGTGTAACTCTAACCATGAAAGTCAAAGACTTGTATGAAAATAACTTCAGGTCTTTCAGAGGCTGTCTATGGTAGGCTCCTGTCCTGTTCTGTCTTCTCCTGCTTCAGATATCTAACTCATTTGTCCTTCTGAATGAGGATTGAGCATCTTCCTTAGGGTCTTCCTTGTTGTTTAGATTCTATAAGAGTATAGATTTTAGTATGTTTATCCGATATTATATGGCTAATATCCACTTATGAGAGAGTATATACCATGTGTGTCTTTCGACTCTACTGATCGAGATGTCTAAGCAGAGGCTGAAACTCATAGCCAGACTTTGGGCAGGGAATCATACAAAAGAAAGGGGATATAGAAAGACCTGGAAGGGAAAGGAGCTCCAAAAGGAGACCGACAGAGCCACAAAAACTGAAGCCAGGATACCCTGCAGATACTGAAACCCCAACCAAGGACCATGCATGGAGAGGACCTAAAACCCCTGCTTAGATGTAGCCCATAGACTCAGTCTCCAAGGGGTCCCTAGTAAAGGGAGCAGGGATTTTCTCTGGCATGAACTCAGTGGCAGGCTCTCTGATCACCTCCCCCTAGGGGGTGCAGCCTTGACAAAAAACAGAGGAGAACTATATATTCAGTCCTGATGAGACCTGATAGGCTAGGATCAGATAGACAATCAGTGGACCAGAGGAGGGGAATAGAGGGAGAAGAGGGAGGGAAGGTAGTATTGGGAGGAGGCAAGGGAGGGGCCCACAGTTGGGATACAAATTGAATAGATTGTAATAAATGATAATAATAAAAAAGAAATAAAAAGAAAAAAATCCTTCAAATCTCTGAAGAAAGAAATAGATAAAGATACCAGAAGATGGAAAGATTGCTCATCGATTGGTAGGATTAACATAGTAAAAATGGTCATCCTACCAAAAGTAATCTACAGATTCAGTGCAATTCCTATCAAAATACCTACACAATTCTTTACAGAAAGGACAATGTTAAGTTCATTTGGAAAAAAAAATACATCATGGCTTAAACCATCCTGTACAAAAAAAAAAAAAACAAAAAAAAAACAAAAAAAAACAAAAAAAAAACTTCTGGAGGTATTTCCATCCCTGGCCTCAAGCTGTACTGTAGAGGAACAGTAATAAAAACTGCATGGTATTGGCATAGAAACAGACTAGTGGATCAATGGAATCAAATAGAAGACCCAGAAAAAAAAAACCCACACACCTATGGAATGTACTGAGTTTTAAACAATTGAAGATATCAGACTATTTTCCAATGATATGACAGTTACTTTTTGACTTATTTTGCACATTCTCACAAATACTTGGTATGGTCACTCTTCCCATTTATTTATTATGATTTTTTTTTCACTTTCTGTCCCTGCTGCAGCCCCCTCCCTTGTCTCCTCCCAGTCCTGGCTCTGTGATCACTTCCCCCTGGGGGCAGTGGTTGCAGCCTTGCCAGGCCACAGAGAAAGATAGTGCAGTCAGCCTTGATGAGACCAGATGGTCACCCTTCTTAACTGCAATCTTTCCAAAACTTGCATATCAGTATCTTGTGCCTTTACTTTGACATGCTTTTGGCTCATAGCTGCTAAAGGTGAGCACGTTTTTATGTCCTTGTGTCTTTGTCATTCAAAACCTTTTGACCACTGGATCCGGCGTATGTTTCCTTAATGTATTGAGTTTTAAAATGTGTTCTAATGAATACAACCTTTGCAAAAAATTTCACAGGTCTTGTGTCTTAGCTTTTATTGAAGTAATAACATTTTCAAATGTAAAACTTAATTTTGATGAAAAAGGAAACTACCTGATTTAATATTGTAATCCTAATATATAAATTTAATAAGAAAACCAAATACTTTAATATGGAATATAACTTTTCTTATTTATTTTTCATTATTATTATCGTTATTATTTATAATTTATTCACCTTGTACCCCAGTTGTAGCCCCCTCACTCATCTAAATTCAGAATTATATAGTCTCTATAAGATGACCAACTAAACATGCAAATTTTTTGGACTTCATAACTACTCAAGTGCCGTTAAAGATTAACATTATTTAGAAAAGATTTATTCCATAAATGTCAAAAGTACTTTATTAAAACACAGCAGCAACGAGTTGTGTAGATTTATCTTTTTCAGAAATAAATCATTAGCATCAATATGTGGAGAGCAATAGCCTGCGTTGTTTGGACGTTATCATGAGGCCAAAAATTCTAATATGTGTAACTTGTTTAAGCATAAGAAATGAGGTCGTCACTTGGTGAGCAGAAATTTTGAGTTGGGAATCTTCTGTCATTGTCTTATGATTCAATTTTGATCACTTTTGTATAAATATGCATTTTAGGAAATGTCTTCTGTTTTAATTTTCCACATAACTTCTCAAATGCCTCTTCGTTTTGTGTCTCTCACTGTATTTCCTTCTTTACTTCCCTTTTCCCTGCACCTCTTCATTTTAGTCTTCATGCTTCCAATCTCCTTTCCAGTTAGTCCATAAAGATTTACTCTAGTTTCCCATCCTAGGGAGATTCAGCTTTCATTAGTCACTTGCCCTATATCTAACTTCCGTGGTGGTAATGTAGTATGCTTATTTAAGACTTAACAGCTAACATCCACATATAAGTGAATATCACATTTATCCTTTGGGTTCTGGCTTACCTCACAGAGGATGTTGTTTTTGCTAGCTCCATTAATTTAACTATACATTTCATGATTTTTTTTTTACTTTTAACAGCTGAATAATATTCTATTGTTTAAAGGTATCACATTTTCAGACAAAAACAACACAGCTCTTTAAACATGGAGAATTCAAGATGGTGCTTAATTAGAACCTTCTCTGGTATTGACTAGAGTTCATAAAAATGAAAAGTACTCTGAAAGCTATTAAAGAAGAAAATCCAACCCAAAAATAAACTCTTCAATCTACAATGATTACTTCCTTGTAAGTTGTGCTAGTTCAATTGTTGCACAATGTTTGTAAGGTTAAAAAAAAGAAGAAGAAGACTGATGTAACACCCTGTTCCCTGGGGTAAAACACATCCACATTATTGCTTGGGTAGCCAAAAAACCTGAGAGTAGATAGTCCATGGGCACAGTCCTAGGGAAAAACTCAATACTAAGTTTCTGTTAATGAAATGCAGAGGCATAAAAACTCCTGCTGACTTTCCTCTAAACTCAGATCAGTGCCTTCCTTAGGCCTCATTAGAGAAGGTTCCTCCTGCAATAGATGAGAACAAATAAAGGGACCCACAGTTGGACAATGCTCAGAGAGTAATAAGTATAAATTCAGCCCTACATGGAATGTCTCCATCAGATTCCTCTCCCTTTTGCTCAAGGAAGCAAATGAAAATAGAAATGGAAAGATTGTCAACACAGAGGGAATGGAGAATGCCAAAAAGCAAGGCATAATACTGTGCTGACCCATATATGAATTCACAGACACTGTGGAAGCATGCACTGGGCCTGCTTGAGTCTAAGTCCCACTGAGTCCTAGCACTTAGAAAAATGGACAACTGTCCCCTCCCTTAACCCAAATCTATCTCCATTTGATAATCTCTCACAAAGAAAAAATTATTCTCTCCTTCTGAATATCATTGGATGCAAAAAACACACTTTAGAACAGGTCTAATAACCAGCAGTAGAGGGCCAACACAATCCTAATTTAACAGCATTTTTGAATGGCAGGATTTTGGTATTGTAATTTCTATGGACCATCACCAGATTTCTGTTTATAACTGCCTTCAATGCCTTAGGCAGCCACAGAGATGTATAAGATGTTGTCTCACTGCCGATGGCCAATATCTGGAACAGAAATAAGATGGCAGAACTTCCAGGACACAGAGGGACACTGGGAGAAAAAAGCAAAGTCACAAGTTTCAGAAGCAGACAAAGAAGAGAACAGACAAGATCTGAACAGGAGGAGAGAGGTGTATGTGTGACGGGTCATTGGTAGAATAATTGGGTTTAGTCTAAATGCTAGCTGAGAATCTGCCCCACCTAAAGACCTAAGCTTTAAACTGTACAAAAATCTCTGTCATTATTGCACTGTGATTATTCGTGTGTCTTCTCCTGACCATCCCCGGCTAGAGACTAAATAAAGGAAAGAAACTGAGCATAGACAATTGTAGAAAGAAATATTTAGTTTAAATAGTAAATGAAGCCTCCAAAGGAAGAAGGGCACTAGAGAGATTACAAAAGAAATTACTTTTGTGTTAAAATATGGAAAATGTTGTATAAGAGGGCATTTGGACGCCATAATTTTGTTTTGACTTTTAGCATAGAAATAATTATATGTTCAATAACAATCATAGTTTTCTCTGCCTTCTCTGAGGAAGATCAAAATAAAACAGGCTTAGATAAGGAGAGAACTGAGAGATAGAATGTTAAATCATAAACTGTAGGAGTAGAGGAAGAAAAAAAAAACAAGAAAAACCTCTTCCCAATAGGAAAGAAAATTGATGGCAGCTGGAACTCAGAGCTCTCTGGCTGAAGATGACTGTCAGTTCTTTGTGCTAACAGCCCACCAGGGTAGAGCAGCAACACCTGAATTCCAAAAAAATGACAGAAAAGGGTCCTTTGCTGCATCATGAAATAACACCGCTGGCACAAAACCTAGAATTTTCTTGTTTCTTAGTCGGATTTTTGTTTGAATGTTTTTTTTTCCATATTAGTGGGAATAATCCATTATATTCACTGGCTAAGGCTCATAATTGTATTAATCACTCAAGAGTTATATCATCTACTTCAGACCTTACAAAGTGATTCACACTAAGTAGTCAAGAAAATTACCAGCTAAAGCTGAGAAAGAATTGGTTCGGGTCGAAACAAGACTATAGAATGCACACGTGGATCAAGTGATTCCCCAGTGTTTCTGTAAAAATCTAAATGAACCATGAGGATAGCATATACTTCTGATTTTCAAACTAAAGTATATGGACTGTGAATTACTTTGCTGATATTTCATGACTTATAACCTGCCATTCCTGCCTTTTGAAATTTATGTGAAAGTAGGAGCTTCAGAATACTCTATACAAGGAAGAATCCAAATAGTTCTTTTTATAAACTGAAATCACTTACTTCGGGGGAATTTGTTGTTAAGTATCCCACCACCACCAAATTACATAAACTTTTTGTCAATACTCACTGATTATCCATATTGAAATAATTTTGGAATCAGTATAAGCCGTGATAATCTCTGTTGGGTCAGTTTCTGCTAGATGACAAAGTCTTATTCTTCCTTTCACAATCATTTTGGAAACCTTTTCTTCACAGGCTTTTAATTTTTTACTATAGTTAAGACTATATTAAACTATATAGTTTTAATATGGTAACTGGATCTCAATATGCATAAAAAGTTGTTTTACATCCACAAACAGCTGAGATTATTCCAGATGATTAAGAATTAACTTTCTTATTTATAGTACTGCAACAGGTAATTTGAAACACAGATCATTCAATATGTATAACTCATAATCAATCTCATACAGGTTAACCAGGATATTTGGCACTAGGAAATGAGTAGAAAGGTCAATTATGTATAGGTAATATTATTAGAAGCATTAAATTGTTACAAAAGGCATCATGTAAATAGAATTTTGAAGAAATATTTTTGCTCTATGCTCGCGACAAGCCAAAGAAATTATAAAAAAATGTCCTTCTTTTTCTTTGTATAATCATGCCCCATTACTTGCCAGAAGTTAACCCAAAGAAATGAAAATTGGCAAATGGATGTGCTTCATTCTGCAAAGCTTAGAAGATTAAAGTATGTGCATCATACAATTGATACCCATTCAGGATTTCAATGGGTTTCTGCCTTGAGTTCTGAAAAGGCTAATTGTGTAATTATACGCTTATGAGAAGTAATAGCTATTTTAGCAGTACCTTTACAAATAAAACTGATAAATCACTGGCATGTGTATCCAGTAAAATGCAGCATTTTAAAAAATATTTAACATATAATATGTAACATGTAAAACTTACAATCTTGGAGTTCAAGCGGTTGTGGAAGGTCTAACCACACATTAAAGGAAATGCTCATAAAACAGAAGGGAGATATGGAATCTCTCAGAGATAGATTACATAATGCTTTATTAACCTTAATTAAAAAAATATATCAATGAGACAGATAGGACAGCTGCTTAAAAACACTGGATTTTGGAAAGGACTGCCGAATTAAATTAGCCTACATACTTTAAGAAATTCAGTTAAGCCCTGCCTTTTCCTAGCCCAGGTGATCCCACAGAGCCTAAACAGCAAATGAAACAGCCTGATCTCCCAGGACTTGGACAATATTTCAATATTTGTAGGGCCCCCAAAGATGGCTTTGTGCCATAAACAGGAGGAAGCAATTTAACCAACATAACACCCTTATTCCCTAGAGGTGTTGTGAGTAGTTTCTGGTCATTCAATGGGTCATTCATAGATGTATGTTGTCTTTTGTGAGGCTGGTAATAAACTTTTATCTGTCATGGTCAGAAAGGAAACAAAGTAAAGGAGGTTAGATTAGTGGATTTCCTTCTCTCTTTGTCTTTACCACCTCTATCCGTTTGCTCTCCTATTTAGCATTAGGGAATGAAAAGAGAGGAAATGCTCTGGAGGATATAGTAATGAAAGGACAAAGAATAATAGATGTTTGTGTGTCCTTGATAGGAAAATAAAAAGGTGGTTTATTGTATTTCCTTTTAGATAGAAAAAGTTACAAGTCTCATATGTTGTAGATTGGTATGGATTTTTGTAATGTGATAGAAGCTTAAGGTTTTATTTGCTATAATATACTGTATATATAATTCAATTCTTGTTTAAGGTATTGTACATATGCAACTCATTTCAAAAGGTAATGTAAGATCAGTCTTGTGAAAGCTACTAGTATAAACTTAGTGATAATTCAAAATGCAAGCTACTACTTAGTCATCTATAATAATCATACTTGTAGTCATGGTAGGTACTAGTTCATTTAATTACAGAAATAAACTTTCTTTAACCTCCTGTATATGTTTTCTTTTTTAAGTAATTTATTTATTTTTATATTAATCACAGGTTACATACTTTGTATCCCAGCTGTAGCCCCCTTCCTCATTTCCTCCCACTCTCTCCATCCCTCCCTCATCTTCTCCCTGCCCCCCTCCAAGTCCACTGATACCGGAGGACCTCCTCCCCTTCCATCTGACCCAAGCTTATCACATCTCTTCAGGACTGGCTGCAATGTCCTCTTCTGGGATCGAGTTGCTGCTCCTCCCTCCAGGTGGGCGCCGAAGGGGGTCGACAAGGGAGCCTTTGAGTTCATGACAGAAATAGTGCCTGTTCCCCTTACTAGAGTATCCAGTTGGGTACTGAGCTACTACCATGGGCCACATCTGAGCAGGGGTTCTAGTTTATATCCATACATGGTACTTGGTTAGAGAAACAGTCTCATAGAAGACCCCTGTGCTCTGATCTATTTGGTCTTTGTGGAGCTCTTGTCCTCGTCAAGTCTTAGTAACTTCCCCTTCTCTTATATGATTCCCTGAACTCTGCCAAAGGCTTGGTTGTGAGTCTTAATATCTGCTTTGATACATTGCTAGTTAGAGTCTTTCAGAGGCCCTCTGTGGTAGGCTACTGTCCTGTTGCTTGTTTTCTCCTACATTCAACGTCCATCCCATTTGTCCCTCTAACTGATGTATATGTTTTCAAGGTTAAGCAGAAAGTAAATTGCATATACATAGATACGTGGTTTTCTAACACTTCAGAGAGCTATGAAATATGCCTCTTAAGATGTTTTAATAATTAAAGGCTTTCTTGACAAAGAGACACTTCAGCTATTGGCAGCATCCACATTTTACTCTAAAGAAGATGATGGGAACCAAAGAACCTTCGTTGGAGTTTGCTTGAAATGTTGCTAGGCTAACCAATGGACTAAAATATTGTTCCTGGACTGCAGAGAGTAAGCTGTCAAAACTGGACAAGCACGACACTGGGAAAGTTGATTGTCCAACTTTGCTGAGACAAAGTTGGGCAGCCTTTCAAATTTCCTGCTTCACAGAAAAGTCTGTCAGATATTTTGGGCCTGTCTGCCAAAGATGGATACCCCACTAACACAGAGAAAACTTGTGTAAATGACTGGATAGCTATTGAACTCTGTCATTTCTTTAGTCTTGGGATATATCTAGTGAACAAGGGAAAGAAATCTGAAATATATATATTTAATATATGTATAATATAAATATATATATTTATATGCTTCAAATGAACAAGGGAAAGTAATCTGAAATATATACATTTAATATATATAAATATATAATATATAAATAATATATAAATATATAATATATAAATATATATATATTTCAGATTTCTTTCCCTTGTTCATTTGAAGCAAATAGTCTACAGAACTTTAGACTTATTGAGATAGGATAGATAATGGAATACTGTCTCCAAGGCTTCCAAATACAAATGGACTGAATGTCATTTTTACCTTATAGTTTTCTTAATTGTTCCCATTATGTGTAGTTTATTGATCTTAGAAACAAAGCTATTTCTTGGACAAAATGGGGAAGAGGGAATTTTGGGGATAATTTTCTTCACAGAGTGTGATGGAATGTCTCTATATCTTCAGTAAGACCTTAATGCTGACAGACTTTTTAAACTGTAATTTCTATGATCTGTCACTGACTTCATATTTGTAACAGACTTCAATTTCTTTGGCAACCAAAGAGATGTACCAAGTGTTGTCTAATTGCTGATTGGTTATAATAAAGAGCTGACAGTCAATACCTGGATAAGAAGTTCTCCAGGGCAGAACTTCCAGCAGAGAGAGGGACATTGGGGGAAGAAAGCAAAGGCGGGAGATTCAAAAGCAGACATGGAGAACAAATGGCCTTGAACAGTAGCATACAGATAGCCATACCTGTGGTGGGTCACAGGTAAAACAATCAGGTACACTCTAGATGGTACTGGAGAATATGCCACAACTAAAGGCCTAAGGATTTAAATTATATAAAATATTTATCTTATGAATAAATATTACAATACATTGGCAGATCTGCAAAAATAACTGCTCTACTAACACCTTCCTCCATTTAAGCTATGACTTAATGTTTGCTCATTACTTCAAAATAGCCTAGTTCCTAACTGGAGTTAAAGATGGTTGTGAGCTACCTTGTACGTTCTGGAAATAGACGCTACCTATGTCCTTACTTATTCTTTACCATTGAGTAATCTCTCTAGCCCCTCTAGCCTTAGGTTTAAAATTTTTTCCAGCATATTTTCTGTTTGTCAAAAGAAAGCTATATTTTAAGATAAGATACTGAAAATTAAAAAAAAATCAACTGTTCTGGTTCTGTCAACATATACTTTAGTTTTTCTGATGTAACTTACATATACTTATTTATAGTACTTTTAATTGCAAGGAAGGATTTGTGGCATGACCAAGAACACACCATCAATGATACGAATTGGTTTTATACATAATTATCTGAGGCTTTGACTTTCAGTTTGTTGTGGAAGGTCTTGGGAGCCAATGTCCAGGAAAACATAGGGTTTCAAGGGTTCTAACTCAGAGTTAGTTCAGGCTTGGTTTCTGCATTTATATTTGAATTCAATTTTTTATGCCAACTTTGTTGTTAATATCCTCAACAAAAGAAGTAATTTTCTAATAGTCAAAAGTCTGTAAAGCAGATTTTTCATCCAGCATTTTCATGAAAATACGACGAAAGTACAATGAAAAATGAAAAGAGGACAAAGTCAAGGGTGTAGTGCAATGTAAACCATTCTCTGGATTCATGGTGTTTTTGGATGCTTTGAAAGTGAGACTTTTCCAGAGCTACAGCTGGTCACCATGGCAAACAACAGTGAGCAAAAGAGTCCAGGTATGGGAGCCCAGTTTTGTTTGTTTTTTTTCTTTGGAAGAATTTTTTTTATTCGTTGTTTGGTTGTTTTTATTAAAAATTTATATGTGTGAAAAAACATGGAACAGGACAGGAGCCTAACACAGAGGGCCTCTAAAAGACTCTACCAAGCAGTGCATCAAAGCACGTGCTGAGATGCATAACCAAACTTTGGGCAGAATGCAGGGAATCTTATGAAAGAAGGGGGAGTTAGCAAGACCTGGACAGTACAGGAGCTCGACAAGGAGAGCAACAGATCCAAAAAGTCTGGGCACAGGGGTCTTTTCTGAAACTGATACTCCATCAAAGGGCCACTCATGGAGATGGCCTGAAGCCCCTGCACAGAGGTAGCCTATGGCAGTTCAGTATCCAATTAGGCTCCATAGTAATGGGGACAGGGACTGTCTCTGACAGGAACTGATTGGCCTGCTCTTTGATCACCTCTCCCTGAGGCGGGAGCAGCCTTGCAAGGCCATAGAAGAAAACAATCCAGCCACTCCTGATGAGACCTGATAGACTAGGATCAGAGGGAAGGGAAGAAGGATATCCCTTATCAGTGGAAGAGGGATAGAGGTGGGGAAGAGGAAGGGTGTGACTGGGACAGGAGGAGGGAGGGATAAAACTGAATAAATTGTAATTAATAAAAAATAAATGAATTTATATGTGTGAATATTTTATCTGCATTATAAATATACAGAACATGCATGCTGTGCTTATGAAGCCAAAAGACAGTATCCAATTCTACAAAATAAAATTTATAGCTGCTAGCTAGTTTGTGCGTGATAGTAACTAAATTAGGGTACTTTGAAAAAGCATGAAGTGTTTATAGTGATGATATTTTAAATTGTGTCAATACTTTTAAAATTAAATAAATAGGGTCATTTTGATTTGCATTTCTCTGACCCTGATATTTTCACCTAACACTCATCAGAATGGCTAAGGTAAAAAACTCAAGTGACAACACATGCTGGAGAGAATGTGGAGAAAAGTGAACCCTCCTCCATTGCTGGTGGGAATATAAACTTATAAAACCACTTGGGAAATCAATCTGGTGTTTTTCTCAGACAATTAGGAATAGCGCTTCCTGAAGACCCAGCTATATCACTTTTAGGAATTAATTCAAAATTATGCTCAACTATACAGCAAGGACATTTGTTCAACTATGTTCATGGCAGCTTTATTAATAATAACCAGAATTTGGAAACAACCCACATGTCCCTCAATGGAGGAATAGATACAGAAACTGTGGTACTTTTACACAATGGAATAATACTCAGCTATTTAAAAGAAGAAAGCCATGAAATTTGCAGGCAAATGGTGGGAAATAGAAAAGATCATCCTGATTGAGTTATCCCAGAAGCAGAAAGATACACATGGTATATATTCACTTTTAAGTTGATATTAGACATATAATATAGGGTAAAAATACTAAAATCTGTACTCCTAAAGAAGTTAAGCAAGAAGGACGACCCTGGGTAAGATGATCAATCCTCATTTGCAAAAGCAAACAGGATAGACATTGGAATAAGGAAAAAACAAGGAAAAGGACACAGAGGGCTTCTGAAAGACTCTACCCAGCAGAGTATTAAAGCAGATGCTGGGACTCATAGCCAACCTTTGGGCAGAGTGCAGGGAATCTTATGAAAGAAGGGGGAGACAGAAAGACCTGGAGGGGACAGGAGTTCCACAAAAACAACAGAACCAAAAAATCTGGGCACAGGAGTCTTCTGAGACTGATACTCCAATCAAGGATCATGCATGGAGATTTAACCTAGAACCCCTGCACAAATGTAGCCCATGGCAGCTCAGTCTCCAAGTGGGTTCCCTAGTAAGGGGAACAGGGACTGTCAATGATATGAACTCAGTGACTTGTTCTTTGATCACCATCTTCTGAGGGCAGGGACAGCCTTACTGGGCCACAGAAGAAGGTAATGCAGGCAGTCCTAATGAGAAGTGATAAACTAGGGTTGGATGGAAGAGGAAAAAGACCTTCCCTGTCCGCGGACTGGGGCAGAGTCATGGGAGGAAAAGAAGGAGGTTGTGTGTGGTTGGGAGGGGACAAGAGAGTGGACGGAGGCTACAGCTGAGATACAAAGTGAAAAAAAAATGTGATTAATAAAAATAAATTCAAAATGTAAAAATTAAATAACCAAAATTGTCAACCATTTTAGTGATTGATATATTGTAACTTTTTATCGATACTACATAATAATCTTGTCATATCTGGAAATTTTATTTTTTTAGGATTCATTATCACACAAAATTCAGATAAGATATACTGAAATGTGTACCTATATGGGAGTAATTTAGAGCAAAAGAACTATGTGTTATTTATCTTTTCTAAGTGGCTAGAGAGGAGTGAAATGGAGAGTATTAAACATAACTAATATTTGAACATAGAGCAAAGTACACAAAACAAAAACTTTATGAGTAAATTGCACATTGTAAACTGATTGTACTAGAATATGGTAGGAAGAAGTTGTTATAAAAACAGAAAAAAAATGAAATCTTTTCCAGCTCTCTTCTACAAACGGAAAGACCACATACTAGCAAAGAGCCAATATATGTCTTATATAATATTACTCAGTTAAGGTGACGGGAACTTATGAAGGTAGCTCTGTAGAGATTGGGACCATGTAATTGTTTCAACTTGCTCAGTGCATGAGGGTTAATTGGCATTGCTCTGAAAGCATGGGCTGCGGAAATGCATGGTGTATCATGCCAAGGTGAGCACATGGTAGCAGACCCAAGGACAAACCTGGTCCAGACAGCATCTTCCAGGCCAAGTTGGACTACAGAGTGAGACAGTGTGTCAAACACACACACAAAAAATGATCAGACAAAATCCAAACTCAACAACCATCTCAAAAAATGCACACGTTAAAAAGTTTGAAGGTTTTTTCTGTTATAGTGAGAAATTGCTTTCCTCAAAAGATTGCTACAGTGTTTTAATTGTAGTTTAGCTTAATTTTTTCATGAAATTGTATCTTCCCTGGAAAATATTCCACAAATTGTTTGAGTCAGAATTTTATTACTATGGTTAGTTTTCATCAGTGTAAAATATTTCTTTCAGAACTATTATTTAAAACAACAGTTAATAGAATATTCAGTTCAACTAACTTCACATAGTGTAAAGTGATATTCTAGCACATACTCTGTGAATGGGTGTGTTTTCTAGAACCCTGTCCATTCAAATATATACCCGTTCTACCAAGATGAGTACAGAAAATAGAAACTCATCCTGGCTGTGCTATTAAATAAGGATAATAATTATATTTCATGACAGGACTTTAGACTCTACCACCAAATAAATCAACTCTGAAGAAACATTTTAATGTTCTTCAAGGCATGAATGATTTAACACATCTAAGACTCAATAATACTCAAACAGAATATGAAAAGTTAAATATAGAACTGAAATCTTTACTTCAGTTTTCTTGCTTGTGTGTTTAAACCTGACCATTAAAGCACTTTTGCTGATTTAATTTCCTAGACAATCATACTTAATTGCTAGCCATGTAAATGTCCAATAAAGCAAACCAGTGAAGCAAAAAATAGTGAGACCTCTGCGAAAGGTTAAAAGGAAGCCTGTATTAGGACAAGAGTGAATAACACCTTCATGCTAATTACCATTGCATGGCTCAGGCTTATAAATAGTGAAAACTTTCATTAGTGCCATTAAATGTTAACTTTAAATTTTATATATGAGGGCAGATTAGTAAAAACTGGGAGACATGCATTTTATTGTGATTTTTAGGGTTATTCAAAAGAATTTGTTGGCAGCAGAACAACATTATTTAATGAATGTATCTATTTTTTAAAAATAATAAAAATATGAACACTACACACATTTTTGCAATTTTTTGGCTACATGCTTCTACCAGTCTGTTGTTAATATCTATAACCTACTTGTCTCAGTATCATTTACCTATTACCTATCCTTTGTTTATTTCTCTGTGTGGGTATGTGTGTTCATTCCTCATAGTGTCATCCAGAATCTATAGATTTATTTTCATGAGGATACATTTACATTTAAGATTAAAATCTATGTAGTCTATAGCAGTGAGAACAACTCAGGAATATAATTAAAACTTCTGTGGATAAGATGAACATTTTTCAATGAATGACTTGAAGGAACACGTTATTTCTTGTATACAATGTAGTATTGTACTTGCCTATTTGTGGGATCCTTTTCCTTTTGCAAAGTTTTCTCATTGAGTCTTGATATGAGGGTTTATTCTTAATCTTATTTCATATTGCTATGCCTCATTCAGTTGCTATCACTAGGAGGGCTCATCTTTTCTGAAGAGAAATCAAAGAGCAGTAATACTGGGAAGCATTGTGGACCTGGGGAGGGAGGAGATGAGAAAGGGAACTGGGAAGAGAGCAGGAAGGGGTGTTGTAGTCAGGATGCATTGCATAAGAAAAGAGTAAATTAAAGCAGCAACTACGTATACGTATACATATGTCATTTAAAATAATATTGTCAAATGAGAAAATCTAAGTTTTATAATGCAGGAAATGCATATTTGTATTAAATGTCAGTTTTAAACTGTGATCAAAAATTTAAGGATTAAACTTAAATACTGAAAAATTTACTTTAGCTAATACAATAAAATAAAAAGTGTTTATATTAATGGATTTCATGAAGACTTGATAAATGTTATATGTGTGTTTTACATAATGTTTAAATCACGTCTTCAGAGATGTATATCATTTCTTTGTGATGAACACATAAATTTCACCAAAGTATTTTTCATTTTATTTTGACTTGAGAATGTCTTTTTTGACTTTTTTCCATTTTTTCTAGTTACAGTTTATTCACTTTGTATCCCAACTGTCGCCCTCTCTCCCATCCCCTTCCAATCCCACCCTCTCTTCCTCTTCATCTTCTATGCCCCTCCCCCAGTCCAATGATAGAGGCTGTCTTCCTTCCCTTCTATCTGACCATAGTCAAATGAGATGGACATCAGGAGAGGAAGAAAACAGGGAACAGGACAGGAGCATGTCACAGAAGCCTCTGAAAGACTCTACCCAGCAGGTTATCAAAACATATGCTGAGATGCATAGCCAAACTTTGCAAGGAGTTCAGGGAACCTTATGACAGAAGGGGACATAGAATGACCTGGAGGGAACAGGAACTCCACAAGGGGATCAACAGAACCAAAAAATCTGGGCCCAGGGGTCTTTTCTGAGACCGATACTCCAACAAGGACAATACATGGAGATAACTTAGAACCTTTGCACAGGTGTATCCCAAGGCAGCTCAATATCCAAGAGGGTTCCCCAATAATAGGACCAGGAACTAACTCTGACATGAACTCATGGGCTTGCTCTTTGATCACCTCCACCTGATGGGGGAGCAGTCTAACTAGGTCACAGAAAAAGACAAAAAAGCAAGTCCTTATGAGACCTGATAGACTATGGTCAATATGTATATAAGGTGCTTTAGTCAAATCTACTCCTTAGTTCCCTTCTTTCCAATTTCTTATCCTGCTTATCTCCTTCCCAACTTTATGAGCTTTCTCTCTCTCTGCTTGACTCTCCACTGTCTGTGTCTCTGTCTCTCTCAACTGAGTTCACTTAGTGCTACCAGTATGGTTATGAGTGAATACCATCTCCTGGAGTATGGGCAACATTTCAGTTGTAGTACATGTGAAGAACCTTGAATCTCCTCCGCTCAGGACTATAAATTGACAATAACTTCTCAATAGCAGTGAAATTTCATGCTTCTTCTTTCTCCATGATGGGAGTTTTGGTTGGTTTGATCTGATGAGGTTCTGTGAATCCAGCCATATCTAGTGTGAGTTCATGTGTATAAAGACCCTTTAATGATCATTAATTAGTGTCTTCCTGTCAAAGTTCCCTAATTTTGACTCTTACAATGTAACAAAATTTGAAAATCTTAATGAAATGAACACTTTTCTTGATACTGGTTACCAAAGTTACTTATCAAGATCAGATAAATAAAATAAATATTCTTCTATTTCCTAAAGAAATAGAATTTAATAAGGAAGTTGTTGAATGTTTGTGTGGCAAAACAGTAGTTTTTGCTTTCCACTTACACGGTGCTTAAAATTTTGAATTAAATCAGTTTTTTTTATTACAAAAACTTCAATGCACACTTTATATTTAGAAGAATAACTGGAATATAATGACTAACAGTAATTTCTGTTAACAATAAAAGAGTATTATATATACTCTTTTAGGTTCTCATAGTGTAGAAACAATTCTGAAGTGAGAGGTTACGAAAAAGGAAGGAATTATAGTATGTTTGTTTTACCTTTAGATGGAATCTAAATCATCATGAGTAATACAGAAACATATAAGGAAAAATATTTTGGCATTTGTTTTATATTACTAATTAACAAATATTAATTTAATGTGTTTTTATTCACATTTAACAAATTAATGTTTTATTAATAATATTAATAATTGTTTACTTGTATTTAATAGCCCACATTTTTATTTTGACAACAGAAATTTACTATAATAATCTATTTTACCATTTTATAAATAAATTTTAGGAACCTCATGTAAGAATGTGCTTTAACACTTTGATATACTAGGTACAAGGGAGGAATTAACACAGAGAAGTCCTTTACACCAGTCTATGAAAATAATTTCTTAAATAGCACCTAGACATGTCAAGTTTAAATTGCCTTTAAGAATTACACTCACAAATAACTTTCAACATAGTCTTAAAAATAATAAAATTGCTCTAGGTATCCTAATATATTTTCATGAATGTCATGAGATGCAGTTAAACGTTTGTGCTTATTGGTTTTGTTCATTGGACAACAGTGGGTAACTAGAAGATATTATTAAAATGGTAACCAATGTCTCTCAAATTAAGTAATTTAGCAAGTAAAACTAGGGATAGAAGTTGTTATTCCTTGTCTTTTTCTATGTCTCATCAAACATGTCTGATTATAGCTAGATTCCCTAGTATTTAACTATTATTGAATGCACTAATGAAAGAAGCCATGGAGCTACTTAATTATCCACACAGTAGGTGGCCAATAGAGAAGCTTCTTTTTAACCTTTTTCTCCATGATAAGATAATTACTGTCTGGCAAAATTGCTGCTAATATAAATACTCACTGATTGCAAACTGTGGCCTAAAGGCTGCTCATGATAAAAGCTTCATTGTGACCCCATGGGGGTGCCATTGCTCATTTCTTAACAAATAAGGGCTCATCAACCAAAGAAACATCAGTATTTCCATATTCAGAAAATTTAAATAAAATTAGAAGATAATTTCTGGTGAAGCATTCTGAATCATTTGACTAAATCAAATCCGCAGTGATGTTTCTTACTTTTTATTTAAAATAGACCCAGATAATCACCCATGAGAAAATGAATCTGTATTAGGATAATTACCCTGCTATATTTTCAAGAATTACTTTGAAGATGGAATACGCTTCTCTTCTCTCCAGGCAGTATTTTTTGCCTTCTATAATGCGTAAGGAAATGTTTCCTTGCTTAGAGGAGTGAAATCAATTAGCTTTTCCTTAAATATACTAAATACTCAACAAAATATTGATGGCACATACAAACAGATGGCGTCTGAATGCTTCATCAAGTCTGCAGTAAAGAAGGGTAAATATTTGACCCTTTGAGGTTTCATAGTTCTTTGGAATCTACAGTGATAGATTTTTTTTTCCAATTTGCTCTTTACACAGTATAGTAATATCCTGTCCAGATTTCTTGAACATCAGAAATTCATGGATTTTCATGTTTGTCCTCCTATGAGAATAAGAATCCCTGATTAAAACTTCTCATGATTAATCCATATTGGGTTAAGGGAAAGTCTTCTCTTATGTGGTAAGTGATGTAGAATACTTTAACAGCAAAATAACTGTCTGATCTCTGATTCCCTGGTACAGAAAATATTCATATAGAATCATTATTGTTTTCATATTCAAGAATAGACCATACATCCAGTTTAAATGCAGGTGTGATTCTCTTGTAGGAATTGATAAGGTCTAAGTACACAATAATATTTAACTTTCTGATCTCTCAAACTCCTAGTCTACCTTCTATTACTGTTATTCCAAACTTAACAAATTCAGTGTGCTCTCCACATTTACACGTATCTCTAATTGCTGAACTATGAAACTGGATTTACTCCAACAGCATTTTTCTGTTGGGAGAGTAGAGCATTTTATCTATTTATCAGAACATAGTATGAAGACAAACTGTATCATTATTCCTGTTGTCTACTGCACATATAGAAAATTATACCTTCAGCTTCCTACATAAATTTGCAGCAAACAAGCATTAACAATATGTTTATCATTCATTTGATTTTTCTACCTTTTAATAACTCCAACTGAAAGCTTCTTAAATTTTATATACTAAATTTAAAACCTGATTAGTTTTTCCAGTGATATCTTGCCCTTATCAATAAACATGTCAGTCTCAAATCTTGTAGATTTTGGTTGCTTGATGAACTATTAATGATATTTCCTTTCATTGTGCCTTCATCACGCTTTTTTATATATTGATTATAGGATTTATACATGGCAGTATTAGCTAGCATTTTACTGAAATCAAATAATGTAAGCCTTTCACTCTCTAACTTTTAAAATGTTCTTTTAGATTGCTTATATACTAACTGTACCATGACTATACTACATTACACTTATCTTTAAATCATTGACATCATTTAATTGCCACAAACAAATAACATCTAAATTAGGACAAAAACTCAGACAGGAATTCATTAAATATTTCAGATTCAGATCTGATATGCATAATTAGACATTCTGGGGGTCAAAAGACCGCAGTAGTGCACAACTCTCCTATGTGCAATACACAAAAACTTCTTTTCAGTTCTACACAAACCACATTCTCTCTCTATATATATATCCTATGGTCTTGGCATACCCACCTTGCTGATCTCACCATGGAGGTGAAGTCTACGTTGAAACAGAGAAAAAGGAAATTAAGTATATCAAGGCCATGGTAAAGACACAGAAAAGCTCTGGAGAATATGATCTCACCAAGCGTTGCTGGGCCCCATAAGTTCCCTGAAGCCATGCATTTTTCATGTGTACTAAACAAGTAACATATGGAAGGCACTGTCAGACTCATCTACTGCCTTAAAATGTAGCCTGACTCCTTGGCCACAACTATATTATCTTTTGTTTGACTTCACTGAGGAAACACTATCCCGGATTCTTAATATTTGAGCAGAGAACACATTCAGTGGCACCTTGGTGAGGCTTCTTTTGAGAAATGAATTTGTATTTTCATAAATACAAATAGGGAACATAGGGAACATTTTCTGATGCCTCAGTATACATTAACAGATATATCTATAAAAATGCTGTCATTTCTGTGATCCTTGATTTCTCATACAGACCATGTCTAATCATGACTATAATCTTTCTTTTTATTTTTGATTGCTGTAACAGGAGATCTTAATGAGAACAGTGAGCAGTAACCATTACATATTATGACCTGTTGTGAAATATTCTTCCAAAATAAATTAGTCCACTACATTTAAATTCATCTCACCCAAGTTCTCAGTATATAAGTAAAATGCTGCTACATTCTGCAAAATATCATGTGTTCCTGAGCCCAGTTCTTAATAGTATTCTTGTTCTTCACTGAAACATAATTACTCAGACCTTTGCTCCCCATTCATCTCTTTCTTATCTTCCAACATCCCATTAAAATGGTCCTTCGAGCCTGTTTAAAAGTATGCAAGGGATTTTCTGGTCCAAAGCTCAACCCTATTCTACATTCCACCAATAAATTATTTCCAAAGGCCTATGGTTTTCTCTATTAATTAACTTTCTCACTGTTGTGGCAAAAAAACCTCTGACAAAAAAACCCTAAATAAAGATTTTATTTTGGCTCACAGTTTGAATGTACAGTACACCAAAATATATAATGTTTGGTGGTCTGATCATGAGGCAGTATGCGACATTTTGTTCATAGTCTGGAAACAGAAAAAAAAAAGAATGCTTGTATTCAGCTTAATTTTTCCAATTTAATTTGACAAAGAACTCTATTCCATGGAATAATGCCAGTCAACATTACAATAAATCTTTCCACTTCAATTAATATAATTTAGAAATTCTATCACAGAAATGCTTATAGATACATTTCTTAGATTATTCTAGACCCTGAGAAATTTAAACAGCATGATATACTTCTTTTTCAGGCTTATAAAAATGTGAACATTTTTGTTTTTTATATTCTAAAATTTTTATGTATATTCTCAAGTTTATGCACATTGAAGCAGCTTTTAAAATTTGTACATCTTAAGATGAAGAATACTAAAAGTCTGTGGTAAAAATTAAATCTTACTAAAATAAATAACACTCATTAAAAATTAAATTAAATCATACTCACAAATATTCAATTATCGTGTTCTGCTCACTTTGATGCAACGTTTAGAAATTATTATTCATACCTACAGCGTTTGTTGGTGAGTTTTATGACAATTTGACACAAGCTAAAGATATCTGAAAGGAGGAAAGTGTAATTAAGAAAATGCCCCCCATAACCTAGTTATATTGCTTTTTTTAAAATTATTGATTGATTCAGGAGGGCCCAGCTCAATATGAGTGATGTCATCCCTGAGTTGCTGGTCCTAGGATCTATAACAAAGCAGGCTGAAGAAGGCCATAATGAACAAGCCAGTAAGTAGCACCCCTCTATGGCCTCTGCCTGAGCTCTGGCCTCTAGATCCCTGCTGTTCTGATTTACTCTCCTGATTTTCTTCAATAACAAACAGTGGTTTGGAACTGTAAACTAAATAAATCCTTTTTTCCCCAACTTGCTTTTCTGTCATGGCGTTTCAGAACAGCAAGAGAAATTCTAACTGAGACATCCATGATTTTCTTTTCATCCATTTATATCTTTACTCACTTTTACATCTCTGTTTAAACAACTTTCATGGAAATGTGATTACATGCCAATCTATGTGTCTTTCATGAAATAAAGATTTTCTGATGAAGATCAGCTTTCCTCCATGCATCTCCTTTTTTTCTATTTTATTTTTTTAATTTATTTTTTTATTAATTCACTTTATTCACTTTGTATCCCCCCTATAGCCCCCTCCTCACTCCCGTCACAGTCCCTCCCTTCCTCCCCCTTCTCCACGCATGCCCCTCCCCAAGTCCATGGATAGGGGAGGTCTTCTTTTTCTTCTTTCTGATCCTGGTCTATTAGGTCTCATCAGGAGTGGCTGCATTATCTTCCTCTGTGGCCTGGTAAGGCTAATTCCCCCTCAGGGGGAAGTTATCAAAGAGCAGGCCAATCAGTACATGTCAGAGGCAGTTCCTGTTCCCATTACTATGGAACCTACTTGGACACTGAATTGCCATGAGCTATATTTGTGCAGGGGTCCTAGGTTATCTGCATGCATGGTACTTGGTTGGAGTATCAGTCTCAGGAAAGAACCCTGTTGCTCAGATTTTTTGGTTCTGTTGCTCTCCTAATGGAGCTCCTGTCCTCTCTAGATCTTACTATTTCCCGCTTCTTTCATAAGATTCCCTGCACTCTGCCCAACAGTTGGCCATAAGTCTCAGCATCTGCTTTGATAGTCTGCAAGGCAGAACCTTTCAGAGGACCTCTGTGGCAGGCTCCTGACTTGTTCCCTGTTTTTTCCTTCTTCTGATGTCCATCCTCTTTGCCTTTCTGGATGGGGATTGGACATTTTAGCCAGAGTCCTCCCTCTTGATTAGTTTCTTTAGGTGTTCAGATTTTAGTAAGTTTTTCCTATATTATATATCTATATGAATTAGTAATATAGAAGAAAAAAGTGGAACTGTAAAGGACAAAAGAATTTACACAAATGAGATAGTAGCCTTTAGTTTTCATATTAGCAGTATTCTCTCATCAATAATTTTATATACTAGATTACATAGGAAAATGCAATGTTATTGTATTTAAAGTGTAATTTTCAAAAATTTCTCAAACTAAATAACCTAATGAGTATAAATTTTTTACTTATTTTTCTTAACACCGCCACACCATCATATGAGTCAGTAAGCCTTATTAGAGCTACACTTATTATACTTAATACTAGAGTATAAGTCAGTACTTCTCATTAGACCTTTATCATTTCCATTTCCTTCCTAGTATTAAATATCAAGGATCTTATATCTGGCTGTGTATTAAAAGATCATAGTGCAATTAGTGTTTTGAAATACAAGGTCACAAATTTTTATTAATGTAATTTTTGTCCATTTGTAACCTTACTCAATTACTATTGCTAGGTCAAATTAGTTTCAGTGTTTCCTAGTCCTATCTATTACACTAACTTCAGTAGCATAATTTTTCAAAGTCAACTGGAAATCGCTGATGAATACAGAAATATTGATTTGTTTCATGGCTCAGAAATGGTTATTATAAAAAATAAATATTGATATGTACCAAAACAATTGCCAACTGCCCTTGATGAAAATTTTGGAATAATAATTTATTTTTAGTAGCGCTCGTTAATTGTACAAAGCAATCCGGTTTATTCGGTATTCTACTACATGTTTATAAAACACTGGTTATCTTTGCTCCCCATATATTGTGTTCTCCTCAAACTGCCAGTATGGTTTCTGCAGATTTTTTAGACTTAAGCTATATTTAATTATATTAGAGCTTCCTATATCCCACAGTATCTTTCTCTTTAGAACTACAAGTATTTCAGGTTAAGACTGACTTCATGTAAATCCTGTTTCATAAAAAAAGCCACTTTCATACAGCTAACCTAACTAATTTTGACATGCTTTAATCCCTGCATAGAAAAACATGGAAGTAATGTACTTACAAATTCTTTATATACTACACTAAACTGTCAATTATAAATTATGTTTGTATTTTGGCTTCTTATGAATTTGAATTACTTTTATGTCACATTCATCATTGTTGTAATAAGCAAACATATGATAATTTATCCTAGAATTATTGTAACATATGATCTATATCTATTTCTATCATCTTTTATATTATTCTATACATGATATCCTTAACATAAAATTTTAATTTGTATTTAATGCCATTCAGGCGCTTACTTAAAATTTCAAAAGCTACAATTTTAAATCTCTGAGTGTTGTTTGTCCTACCTTATTCAAATGTAATCTCTTATCATGATTTATACAATCTTAATCACATTGATCTTATTTCAGTATATTTCAGTTATATATTATCATGAAATTTAAGAATATTGGATGACTGAAAATTGTGATTCCTTGTGCTGGGAGTGATCTTTTCCCATACCCTAATCAAATGGTCATTTCATACTCATTTTTGATACATTTAAATAGCAAATAGAAGCCAAATGATCATTAATTAATTTCTTTGTTTCATAATTCCTTCTTTATTTCATTCTTTTCTTTAATATAATTGAAGTGAAAATAGAACTCTTAAAGGAAAAGTTCTAAATTTCCAACTTATAAATGAGATACATGATTTTTGTTGCATTTTAATTTTGACAGAAGGCTTCGTTTCCTATTATTAAATACACCACACTAATACAGCTATTATATACAGATTAAATATTAGCTAACTATATATTAGCCTCTTTCTTACCTTATCTCTGTGTTACTTCAAGCCTTGGCTCAGTGAAACTATGTTTAAGTATGGCTCTTGTATCCCTGATCTCTACAAGACTTTTATCATGAAGGAATGTTGGATTTTGTCAGAGGAATCTAATGAAATAATCATGTCATTTTTTTTCTTTCAGTTTCTTTATATGGTGGATTACATTGATGGAGTTTGTATCTTGAACTATCTTTGCATCCCTGGGATGATGCCTACATGATCATGGTGTTTTATGTGTTCTTAAAAATCTGTCTGCATTATCTTATTGAGTCTTTTTTTATCAATGTCCATAATGGAGATTGGTCTGAAAAGTGTTCTTTTTCTTGAGTCTTTGGTTTTGGGTGATTGTGGCTTCATTAGAATGAGTTTGGCAATGATCCTATTTGTGTCATCTCTCCTTTGAAAGTCTAGTAGAGGTTACATTTACTGATTGTTTATCTTAGAGCCTGTGCTGTTAGTGTTTGGTACAGGAAGTTGTCTCCTGTGTCAATGAGTTCAAGGTTCTTTCCCATTTTTTCTTCTAACAGATTTAGTGTTTCTGATTTTATGTTGAGGTCTTTGATCCACTTGGACTTGAGTTTTGTGCAGGATGATAAATATGAATCTATTTGCATTTTCTTCATGTAGACATCCAGTTAGACCAGTGATTTGTTGAAGATGCTATCTTTTCTTTTCTTTTTTCATTTGTATGGTTTTGGCTTCTTTGTCAAAAATCAAGTATCCATAGGTGTGTGGGTTTATTTCTGTGTTTTCTATTTGAATCCATTGATCCACTATTCTGATTCTATGCCAGTACCATGAAGTTTTTATTACTATTACTATTACTGAGATCAAGGATAGAGATACTTCCAGAGGAAGTATTGTGTCAAATTGTCATAAAACTCACCAACAAACGCTGTAGGTATGAATAATAATTTCTAAACATTGCATCAAAGTGAGCAGAACATGATAATTGAATATTTGTGAGTATGATTTAATTTTTAGTGAGTGTTATTTATTTTAGTAAGATTTAATTTTTACCACAGACTTTTAGTATTCTTCATCTTAAGATGTACAAATTTTAAAAGCTGCTTCAATGTGCATAAACTTGAGAATATACATAAAAATTTTAGAATATAAAAAACAAAAATGTTCACATTTTTATAAGCCTGAAAAAGAAGTATATCATGCTGTTTAAATTTCTCAGGGTCTAGAATAATTTAAGAAACGTATCTATAAGCATTTCTGTGATAGGATTTCTAAATTATATTAATTGAAGTGGAAAGATTTATTGTAATGTTGACTGGCATTGAATATGTATATTTCTTTTAGCAGGATGCCCATTTTCACGATGTTAATCCTACTGATCCATGAACCTGGGAGATCTTACCATCTTTTGATATCTTCTTCAATTCCTTTCTTCAGAGACTTGAAGTTTTTTTTTTTTTTTTTTGCAAGGGGTCATTAACTTGCTTGATTAGAGTCTTGCAAAGGTACTTTATGTTATTAATAACTTTGTAAAAGATGTAGTTTTGCTAATTTCTTTCTCAGCCTTTTTGTCTTTTGTATACAGGAGGGCTACTGATATATATATATATGTGTGTGTGTGTGTATATATGTGTGTGTATATATATATATATATATATATATATATATATATATATATATATATATCGAGAGAGAGAGAGAGAGAGTTAATTTTGTATCCAGCCACTTTGCTGACGGTGTTTATCAGCTGAAGGAGTTCTCTGGTTGAATTTTGGGGGTCACACCTATATTCCATCATATCGTCTGAAATAGTGACACTTTGTCTTCTTCCTTTCCAATTTGTGTCCCGTTGGTGTCTTTTAGTTGTCTTATTGCTCTAGCTTGGACTTCAAGTATTATGTTGAAGCTTCTGTAAAGCAAAAGACACTGTCATCAGAAGAAAATGATAGTCTACAGACTTGGAAAAGATCTTCAACAACCATATATCTGATAGAGGGCTGATATCTAGAATACATAAAGAATTCAAGAAGTTAAAAACCAACAAATCAAGTAATCCTATTAAAAACGTGGTTTAAAGCTGGACAGAGAATTCTCAGTAGAGGAATACTGAATGGCAGAGAAACACTTTAAAGAACTACTCATCATCCCTAGTCATCAGAGAAATGCAAATCAAAACGACCCTGAGATTTCACCTTATACCCATCAGAAAGGCCAAGATTAAAAACTCAAGTGACAACAAATGCTAGAGAGGGTGTGGAGAAAGAGGAACCCTCCTCCATTGTTGGTGGGAATGGAAACTTGAACAACTGTTTTAGAAATCAATCTGGCTCTTTCTCAGACAGTTAGGAATACTGCTTCCACAGGATCCAGCAATAGCACTCCTAAACATATATCCAAAATATGCTTAAGTGTACAACAAGGACATTTACTTAACTATATTTGTAGCAGCTTTATCCATAATAACCAGAATCAGGAAACAACCCAGATGTCAACCTCAATTGAAGAATGGATACAGAAATTGTGGTACACTTACAGAATGGATTACTACTCAGCAATCAAAAACAAGGATATCATGATATTTGCTGGCAAATGGTGGGAACTAGAAAAGATCATCCTGAGTGAGGTATCCCAGAAACGAAAATATACACATGGTATATATACTCACTTATAAGTGGATATTAGACATATAATATAGGATAAACATACTAAAATCTGTATACCTAAAGAAGCTAAGCAAGGAGGATCCTGGATAAGATGCCTAATTCTCATTCAGAAAGGCAAACGGGATAGACCTTGGAAGAGGGAGAAAACAGGGGAAAGGACAGGAGCCTACCCCAGAGGGCCTTTGAAAGACTACCCAGCAGGTTATTAAAGCAGACACTGAGACTCATTGCCAAACTTTGGGCAGAGTGCAGGGAATCTAATGAAAGAAGGAGGAGATAGAAAGATGTGGAAAAGTCTAGAGTTCCACAAGGAGAACAACAGAACCAAAAAATCTGGACAAAGGGGTATTTTTTGAGACTGGTGCTCTATCCAAGAACCATTCATGGAGATAACCTAGAACCCCTATTCAGTCTCCAAGTGGGTTTTCTAGGAAAGGGAATAGAGGCTGTCTTTAACATGAACTCCATGGGTAGCTCTTTGATCACCTTCCCCCAATGGCGGAGCAGAATAACCAGGCCACAGAGGAACACAATGCAGCCATTCCTGATGACACCTGGTAGACTAAGATCAGAGGGAAGAGGAGAAAGACTTTCCTTATCAGTGGACTTGTGGAGAGGCATGGGAGCAGGTAAGGGTAGGAGGGTGGGATTAGGAGGGGGCTATAGCTGGGATACAAAGTGAATAAGCTGTAATTAATATAATAATTAATTAAGAAAGAAAAAAAGAAATTCTGGCAGAATTTGGCCTTAAAACTGTCTGGCCCTGGGCTGTTTTCCTTTGAGAGACTTTTGATGACTGTTTCTATTTCCTTAGGGATTATATGACTACTTAAATTACTTAATCACTCTTGATTTAAATTTCATAGGTAAAGTCTATGAACAAAATATTTTATTTTCTTTAGGTTTTCCAATTTTATTCAATACAGTCTTTTGAAATAAGACCTTAAGATTTTTTGGATTTCCTCGGGGAAATTTTGTTGTTCTGTCCCCCTTTTCATTTTTTATTTTGTTAACTTGGGCACTGTCTCTCTGTCTTTTACTTGTTTGGTTAGTTGTTTGTCTATCTTGCTGTTTTTTCTCTAAGAAGCAACACTTGGTTTTGTTGGTTCTTTGAACTGCTTTCTTTGTTTCCCATTCATTGATTTCAGCCCTGTGATTTATTATTTCCTGCCATCGACTCCTCTTGGTTGTGTGTCCTTTTTGTTTTTCTAAAGCTTTCAGGTGATTTGTTAAGTTGCTTGTATGGGATCTCTAACATTTCTTTATGAAGTCACTTAGTACTATGAACTTCCCTCTTATTATTGCTTTCATTTTTTTTTTACAATTTATTCATTATATATTCATATTGAAGCCCCCTCCTTTGACTCTTTCCAGTCCCACCCTCCCTCCTTTTACTGCCACTAGCCACTTTCCCTAGTTCACTGAAAAGTGGGGTTCTCCTCTGCCATCTGCCCATAGCTTATCAAGTCTCATCAGGACTGCCTGGATCCTTTTCCTCTGTGGCTTTCTAAGGCCGCATAGCCAGGAGGAAGTGATCAAAGAGCAAGGCAACCAATTTCATGACAGAGGAAGTGTCCCATAAGTTTGGGTAAGTTGTTCTCTCAATTTCATTGAATTCAAGGAAGTCCTTAATTTGTTTCTTTATTTTTTCTCTCACCCAGTTTTTATTGAATAGTGAGTTGTTCAGTTTCCAAGAGTGTGTAGGCTTTTTTGTTATTTCTGTTGTTGTTGAGGTCTAGCTTTAACTCATGGTTATCTGATAAAGAACAATGGGTTAATTCAATTTTCATGTATTGGTTGAGGTGTGCTTTGTGACTGACTATATGCTCAGTTTTAGAGAAGGTCCCATATGGTGCTGAGAAAAAAGTTTATTTTTTTGTTTTTGTGTGAAAAATTCTGTAGACATCTATTAGATCCATTTGATCTGTGACCTCTTTTAGCTTCGTTATTTCTCTAGCTTTTGTTTCAATGATTTGTCTTTTGGTGAAAGTGGGGTGTTGAACACTCCCACTATTAAGGTGTTGGGATCCACGTGTGATTTAAGCTTTAAAAATGTGTCTTTTCGGTTTCTACAATCAAGGACCATGTGTGGATGTGGCCTGGAACCCCCGCTCAGATGGGGCCCATGATAGCTAGGTGTCGGACTGAAGACCCTAGTGAGGGAAACAGGGACTGTTTCAGTCATGAACTTGATGGCAAACTCTTTGACCCTCCCCCATACAAGCTGGGGAGTGACAGACTGGCTAAATCCCAGGGGAGGACATTGCAGCCAGCCCTGAGGAGACAGGATGAGCTGGGGTTGGATGGAAGGGGAGGAGGTCCTCCCCTGTTGGTGGACTTGGAGGGGGCAGGGAGGAGGGAGATGAGGGAGGGAGTGGGAGGGTGGGAGGGAATGAGGGAGGAGGCTATGCATGGGATGCAAAGTACCTAACCTGTGATTGATATAAAAATAAATAAAAAATAATAATTTTCTGATCACCAATTGTTCACACTGCATTCTTCATTTTTCACATGAATTTTCATATTTGGATTATAGTTATATCTATCAGGGTAGAGTTAATGTGTATGTGTATTTATGTATGCATGTATATCTGCACATATAAAATGTATACAGAGGTTGACAATTGCTGATACAGCAGAAAATCACACACTACGTTGCATTATAGAGTACTTTTGTAAGTTACACTTACTCATCATTATTTTTTAAACACAAATACCACTAAATGAAGTAATTATTGTATTTAATGAGTGGACAACCAGTGAAAATATCACTCAGTAAAATGCTAATGATCTCCCCCTTGTGTTCTCAGCTTGTATAATTTAAAGATATGACTACGTTTATGCATCTTTTAATACAAAACTTAAGATCATTTGGAAAAAAATGTGTCTTTTACAAATGCAGGATCCATTGAATTTGGAGCATAGATATTCAGGATTGCCATGTCCTGGTGGATTTTTCCTTTGATGAGAATGAAATTGCCCCTCCTCATCTTTTTTGATTAATTTTGTTTGAAAGTCTATTTTATTAGCTATTAGGATGGCTACTCTTCTTGCTTCTTGGGTCCATTTGTTTGGAAAACCCTTTTCTAATCTTTACTCTAAGACAGTGACTATCTTTGTTGCACAGGTGTGTTTCATGAATACAGCAGAACGTTGCATCCTGTTTCCAGAACCATTCTGTTAGTGTGTCTTTTTATTGGAGCATTGAAATCATTGATGCTAATAGATATTAGTGACCAATGATTGTTAGTTCCTTTTATTGTGGCATTGGTGGTAATTGTGTGTCTGTATGCTTGTTTTCTTTTGCTATTTTTGTTGTGATCATGTCTTTATCCTGTGTTTTCTTGGGTATAGTTGACATCATTAGGTTGGAGTTTTCCTTCTAGTGTCTTCTGTAGGGCTGGGCTGGTGCATAGATAATTTTTAAATTTAGTTTTGTCATGTAATATCTTGTTTCCCCCATTTATGTTGATTGAACATTTTGCTGGATATAGTAGTCTAGATTGGCTTCTGTGATCTCTTAGTTTCTGCATGATATCTGTCCAGACCCTTCTGGCTTTAAGAGCATCTGTTAAGAAGTCAGGTGTGGTTCTTATTGCTCTACCATTATATGTTAGTTTGCCCCTTTCCCTTGATGCTTTAATATTTTTTCTTTGTTCTGTAGACTTAGTGTTTTGACTATTATGTGGCAGGAAGAATTTCTTTTCTGGTCTAGTCTTAACAGTGTTTTGTAACCCTCTTGTATCTTCAAGAGCATCTCTTTTTCTAGGTTGGGTTAATTTTCTTCAATTATTTTTTTGAAAATATTTTCCCGAGCTCGGAGGCTGGAATCTTCTTTTTCATTTATTCCTATTAATTCTATATTTGTCTTTTCATGGTGTCCTTGATTTCTTGGATGTTTTTTTATGTTTTCTTTGGGAGATGTAGCAACTTCTTCAAATGTATCTTCAAGACCTGAATTTTATCCTTCATCTATTATATTCTATTGGTGATGCTTACCTCTGTGGCTGCTGGTCTCTCTTCTAAGTTTTCCATCTTCAGGTTTTTCTTGGTTTGTGTTTTCTTTATTAAATCTAATCATACTTTCAAATCTTGAAGAGATTTATTTATTTATTTATTTATTTATTTATTTATTTATTTATTTATTTATTTCATCAGTTTGATTGTGGTTTCCTCTCTGTCCTTGATGACTCTATTTTTTTTGTATTTTCCTGTATTTTTTTGATTTACTCATTTCCTTTTTTATGCCTCTAATAACTGCTGGTGATTCCAGCATGGAATTGTAGCATGGTGACTTCAAAGGCACATGTGAGGAAATCTCAGGTGGAAGCTGCTGGAGGGATGGACATTCACCTCAGGTGGCAATTCCGGGAGATCTGATGCCTCAGATGATAGCTGAACTGCAATTACAGGCCTACCAGACAGCGGTTCTGTGCCTCAGATTCCTCTGAGGTCTGCCATCTTGGATGGGAGATCTGTATGATTTTACTCTCCACCTGGTTCCCACAGGGGGACCAGCAGAACCTTCCTTTGGAGGTTGGAATGTTGTCCCAAGAATCCTGAACATGCTGCTCTCAAGGGAGCAAAAGGCATTCAATGTTTGGCTGTTGGGGTGGAGGGTCCCTGGGCCTGGAGACCTGCACTCTCTTGAGTATTCTGAAGGGGCTGGGGCTCAAAGTGTGTGACTCCTGTACTGGGGACATAGGTGGGGCTTGGAACCAATTTTCCCCGACATGCAGTTCAGTGCAAGTCAGCAAGGGGAAATCAAGCCAGAGAATAAGGAGACAAAAGATTAATACAACTTTCCATAGGCAAAGCAGAGCACTTCAGTCAGAAGATGACAGAAGCCAAATTGAATCAACCGTCTTGGAGAGGAGTTTGAGCCAGAACTGCTGAGTTCTACCATCCAGTCAGAGTACAGAAAGAATTAGAAAGTCACCCAGTAGGCTTCTGAGATGGCAATTACATGTGGTGAATACAAGATACTTTTATAGATTGGAAATGGCAGGGATAGAGCACTACAAACCTTTAGAAAAGAGCCCTTATTACCCGCTTTTCTTCCTCTGCTATGTATAGGGTATTCAGAAATCACCCCCCACCTTGCTTTTACCTTAAAGGGATTCCCAGGACAAGTTGAAGGCCCTTAATAAGGATGTGTTTCTGTTAGGAATATGAACTGTCACTGAAGGGATTTGAGACTCTCTGTGGTGTAAGCCATGGCCAGGTCAAACTTGTCCTGGAAGTGGCCATCCAGGTGGTGTGTGGCTGCCATAGTGGCTCCTGGGGCGCCAAGGAGATGATGAGATCCAGTCCAATGAGCAGAGGGACGAAGACCTCCTTTTCATTTGGATCCCCACCAAGCTGTAAAGTGAAGTCTTCAGGCTCATAGAGGAAAACTCACTATGGCTGGGAACAAAAGAGTCCTGGGCTGGCTCTATGTACAGACACCAAAAAAACTCATTCCAGTTATAAAAAGGGCATCTGTTCTCTTCCAAAACCCATTCTAGGGATCAGGGCTTTGTGCTAAGATGGGAGGAGTTATCCAGGTGAGTGCCAATGGAGGGAGATATTTATTTACTTATTTATCTATTTTATCTATCTATCTATCGATCGATCTATTTAATTATTTTGCTCCTGGGCTGTTGGCTGAGCTAGTGATCCTTTCCCTGTTTATCTTTCCAGACCTGGGCTGAGAAGGAAAATTAACTGGTTACTTTCTCTGCCTCTCTGAGCTAGCACATTTTCAACCCAGCATCTGGCTCCTGAGTCTTTATTGGTAACATAGATCGGTTGGGATATTCCTTCTTTTAAACAACAGATGTGTAAAGGGCTATGATAGATTATGTTGTGGGGAGAAGGATTTAGAAATTTAGAATAATTTCTTTGTGGAGAAAAATCGGACAGAAAATACTTGCAATATATGTTAATGCAATGGTGGCATAAAGATTGTGGGAATAAACAGCCTATTTGATTTGACTTACTACCTACTCCACAAGATGGAACTCATACCCAACACTGTTTGAGTGACCAACAACCTGAGACTAGATAGCCCAGAGACCAAAGGCAAAAACAAAATTCTGTTGTTCTTCTAAAAGAACAAAACAAAAATATCTGGGCACAGAGGTCTTTTCAAAGACTGATACTCCATCCGCGGACCATTCATGGACGTAACCTAGAATTCCTGCTCAGATGTAGCCCATGGAAGCTCAGTATCCAAGAGGGTTTCCTAGTAAGGGAAACAGGGACTGTCTCTGACATGAACTCAGTGACTGGTTCTTTGACCACCTCCCCCTGAGCAGGGAGCAGCCTTGCCAGGCCACAGAAGAGGACAATGCAGCCAATCCTAAAGATACCTGATAAGCTAGGGTCAGATGGAAAGGGAGGAGGACCTACCCTATAAGTGGACTTAGAGAGGGGCAAGGAGGAGATGAGGGAGGGTGGTATTGGGAGAGAATGAGGGCAGGGGCTACATCTGGGACACAAAGTAAATAAACTGTAATTAATATAAAAATAAAAATATATCACAAAATCATTTGGATGATTTAAATACTTTTGGACTTAATATTTCCTTATTCAGATATGTATATTTACATCAAGATATTACATAAATTTTAAATGTAATAAAGTATTCTTTAAAACAATCATTTTATTCTTGGATATATATATATACATATATACATTGTTTTTTAATTGTTCAGAGTGCTGTAGTGATATATTTTAATTCAAATAAAGAATTTGTGTCAATGACTGCATTTTGTCCCTTCATAGGTCATACTTGAAGGACTTACGCTCAATGTGAATCATTTGGACATGAGATCATTAAGAAAGTAAATAAGGTTAACTGTCAAAAAAATATGGGGTTCCATTCCTGCAAAGCTCGTCACCTAAGAAGAATTACAAGCACCAGGAACTCAGATGCTTAGCTGAAAAATTATCTATAAAGTCATGTTAGGGCAGCCTTACTCAAGATAGAAGACAGGGCTCACCAGACAGGAAACTTGGCAGAACTTTCACCTGGGACATTGAGTGAAAATGAGCTGTTATTTTAGGTCAGTGACTCAGTTGTATTCTATCATTGTTCCCTGAGCAAAGAAGTATGTTATTGCCTGAAAAGAATTGTGGGAAAAACATTTTGAAGTGAAGATAAAAATTACTGAGTTTGTAAAACTGAGACATTTAACAATAAGTTTGGATACCAAGATGGTACACACATTGTATTTATTCCTATGGCATATGTTTAGGAACAAAATTAATCAAATTTCTGCCTAATTCATTTTAATCCTAAAAGATTTTTTCAGTAATTAATGGGATTATATGTGTTCAAATGGAAATGCAAATTCTAAATTTCATGCCTATTAGAAATATACAATAAAAAATAAGATATGAACATAAAAAGAAACAAAACAGAATAAAATAAATCTCTGTTATTGTCCAATTGAATAGTTTGGCAGAAAGGGTTTATAAATACCAGAAGATAATCACTCTCTGCCTAAGAATCCGTAGAATTCACCTGACCTAACTGGTTGTGTCATAGCTCAAAAGTATTGCCTAAAGGAGAGTTTTAACTAGATGCGGGCTGTCAATTTCAAAGTCTCTGAAGTTATTTGTACTTTTACATCAGAAAAATTAGTCCCAAGAGAAGAAAAGCCAGGGGACACTTCAGTTCTTTGTTCTTGGACTCTTCTTTCTATTTTCCTTTATTTAACTTAGCTTCAAATAACATTGTTGTAGCATTGACTCATAATAATTATGATAGAATTAAATAACTTCAGTTCTCCTATCCATTTCTTCAGTTGCATATAAACTTAAACTCTGTTTCTAAAATCGTTTAATATTTTAGGTAAACTAGCTCAAATATCATAGGTAAATAAGGACATTTCTATTATAGTTCATAAAGACAGGATAAAGGGCAAGATGAAAAGGGAAGACAAGACTTTAAGGGAGATGATAGAGAAATAAAGTGATGAACCACATGTGATAAGGAAACAGGCAGAGGAGCAGCTTTGGACTAAGAATAGAGCGAATAAAACAAGAAAAGCGAAACGACAGAAGATGATTAAAAAAAAACAAAATATAATGACATAAATTCATGAAAATGTTATAATGTGTTCCAGCTCTAACATCATTAGTTAAAAAGTTAAAAAAAGATAGTATTGTTTATAAATAATGCATGGAAAAAGCATGAATTTATTGCCATGTTTTATCACTGAAAAAGTTTTGATGCCAACACTATTCTTTATTTGAGGTAAAAAATATATATGATTAACCGAATATAGAAATGAATGCATGGATGAACAGATAACTGCATAAATAATAAATGCTCATAGCAACAGATGTGTAAGTAAGTTTTTGGTTTATGAACTGGACATAGGATAGTCACAAGGACACAAGGGCTACTATCATAGTCTCCATGTAGTACATGTAACAAAACAAATGAACCAGTGAACTAATTACCACATTATTTGCTTTAAATTAGGTAGGAATGTCTTACCAATCAGTATCAAAATTTTAACTTTTTAAATCAAAATAAAGTGATTATTTACAGATATTTTATCTCTACACAGGTCCTGATATGACAGATGACTAAGTATCTGTGTCTTATTTTCATTGACTTTTTATATGTCTAGGCACTGAAAGTGGAAATAGCATCAGGAATGAGAAAGAGTCACAATGTTTTGAATAATATACTCCATATTTATGTCTGTATTCTGTGGCAAAGAGTATTAGACATTACCCTTTATTCAGTTCTGTAGATCCGAACTGCAGGGCATTATTAAAACAACTTACATTTTAAATTTTTTAAATTTTTAAATTTTATCAGAAATGCAGACACTTTATTGAGCAGATGTCTTTATTCATGTCCACACTGTGGAATTTAGAAAGTCTAAGATCAGTGCAACTTAAAAAACAAAACAAACGAACAAACAAACAAACAAAAAACATTCCATGTTCATAGCGCTTAGCTAAAACTTGAGGAATCAACCAAAAGTACAAACATCCTTCACTCAAAAAAATGTTCGGATATTTAAAGAATATTGGAGTTAGCATTGAAAGTATGTTTTCTAACTTCAGGTTACATCAGTTGAGTAATTATTTCTTTTCGAAATCAGATGATGTATTTATTCAGGATAAGCAGCAAATAATGTGACACATATTTGCCATGTTATTTGTACTTGACAGCAGAGACACTATTATACTACAATTCTACAATATTTTTTATAAAATTTATAATCTCTGTAATGAATCAGGAAAAATCATATCAGAGAACAGCATTCTGGAGGAAAGAAACTAAGAAAAGTTGTGCTCATTAAATTCTTGAGAATATATATATATATATATATATATATATATATATATATATATATTCTAGTATTAGCTCTCTGAAAGATATAAGGTTGGTGAAGATCCTTTCCCAATCTGTAGGCTATCATTCTGTTCTGATGACAGTGTCATTTGCTTTACAGAAGGTTTTCAGTTTCATGAGGTCCATTTATTGATTATTGATCTTAGAGCCTGCATTGTAGGTGTTCTGTTCAGGAAGTTGTCTCCTGTGCCAATAAATGTAATCCTCTTCACAGTTTTTCTTTTAACAGCTTTAGTATGTCTGGTTTTATAATGAGGTCTTTGATCCACTTGAACTTTAGTTTTGTACAGGGTGGTAATTATGGATATATTTGCATTTTTCTATATGTAGATACCCAGATAAACCAGCACCATTTGTTAAAAATGCAACATTTTTTCCAATGTATTTTTTGGTATCTTTATACACAATCAGGTGTCCATAAGTATATGGATTTATTTCTGTGTCCTCTATTCAATTGCACTGATCTGTCTGTTTCAATGCCAGTACCATGCAGTTATTATCAGTATTAGTATTAGTATTAGTATTAGTATTAATATTAGTATTAGTATTAGTACTGTTGCTCTGTAGTAGAGCTATAGATCAGAGCTGGAGATAGCTCCAGAAGATCTTTTATTGTAGAGGATTGTTTTAGTTATTCTGGGTTTATTGTTATTCCATATGAAGTTGAAAATTTTTTCTTTCAAGGTCTATAAAGAATTGTTTTCGTAATTTGATTGGAATTGCATTGAATCAGTGGATTGCTTTTGGTAAGATGGCCAATTTTACTATGCTAATCTTGACAAGCCATAAGCAGGGGAGAACTTTCAATCCTCCAACATATGAAGTAATCCAGTTAAAAAATGGAGTACAGAGGTAAACAGAGAATTCTCAATAAAGGAATAGCCAATGACAGAGAAACACTTAAAGAAATGTTCAATGTTCTTAGTCATCAGGGAAATGAAAATCAAAATTGCCCTGAGATTTCACTTTCCACACAACAAAATGGCTAAGCTCAACGTCTCAAGTGACAATATATGCTGGAGAGGATGTGGAGGAAGGGGAACCCTCATCCATTACTAGTGAAATTGTAAACTTGAATAACTTTGGAAATCAATCTGGCTCTTTCTCAGACAATTAGTAGCACAATAGTGCTACTTCAAGACCCATCTATACCGCTCCTAGTCATATATCCAAAAGATGCTCAACTATACAAAAAGGACTTTGGCTCAACTATGTTTATAACAGCTTTATTTGTAATAGCCAGTACCTGGAAAAAACCTCAATGTCCCTCAAAGGAGGAATGGATACAGAAATTGTGGTACATTTACATAATGGAATACTACTCAGCAATTAAAAACAAAGGTAACCATGAAATTTGCAGGCAAATGGTGGGAACTAGGAAAGATCATCCTCAGCGATGTATTTCAGAAACAGAAAAACACATGGTATATACTCACTTATAAGTGGATATTAGACACATAATATAGGATAAACATTTTAAAGTCTGTACACCTAAAGACACTAAGCAAGAAGGGGGACCCTGGGTAAGATGCTCAATCCTCATTCAGAAAGGCAAACGGATAGACATCTCAACAGGGAGAAAACATGGAGCACGACAGGAGCCTACCACAGAGGGCCTTCGAAAGACTCTACCCAGCAGGGTATTAAAGCAGATGCTGAGACCCATAGCACAACTTTGGGAAAAGTGCAGAGAATCGTATGAAAGAAGGGGACATAGAAAGACCTGGGGAACAGGGTCTCCACAAGCAGAACAACAGAACCAAACAATCTGGGCATGGAGTCTTCTTCTGAGACTGATATTCCAAACAAGGAACATTTGTGGAGATAACCTAGAACACCTGAATAGATGTATCCCATGGTAGCTCATTCTCCAAGTGGGTACCCTAGTAAGAGGAACAGGGACAGTCTCTGACATGAACTTAGTGGCTGGTTCTTTGATCACTACTCCCTAATGTGTGAGCAGCCTTGCCAGGCCACAGAGAAGGAGATTGCAGCTAGTCACGACAAGACCTGATAGGCTAGGGTCAGTGGACTGGGGGAAGGTTATGGGAGGAGATGAAGGTTTGAGGGTGGGATTGGGAAGGGGTAAAGGAGGGAGCTACATCTGGGACATAACTGAATAAATTGTAATAAATAAAAATAAATTAAAAATATTAATAAAAGAGAAAAGTTGTGGTCAAGATTAACTTCACCAGGAGAGAAGGCATGGAGCCCAGGATTTTAACATAAAGTGGAATAACAATTTGAGGAGATAGATAATAGAACTTGGGTTGGAGACAGAAAGATTAGAAACACCATGACAGATAATACATGTTCAGGGGGTAAAACAGTATGTTTCACTTCACATGGCTGAGTTTAGCTTACCCCTAGTGACTATTAGCTCTGAGAAAGCAAGCCAGAGAGTAGATAGGACCACAGTAGTATTTTGCAGCAGAAGAAAGAAGCGGCTGCATGGCAAGAGAAGCTATTGGCTTATACTTTTCTGTCCCAGAAAAAGGAGGATAGGAGACAGAATGCACTACAGGAAAGGAGTGTGACATGATTTCTGGAGAAAGATACCTGGAACATTAAGATTGCCACTGGTTTAGTTAGTGTGTTTGGGGGTAAAGCAAACTCCACAGATCAATAACTTCAATAATGTAGTTAGAGTTCTTTATTTTATTAAAAAAATTTCCAATTTTAGTAGCTTATAATATTTTTACTATTTACATATTTTCTTACTATATTTTTGTTGAAAATAAATGACTAAAATTCTTATGACTATATGTAATCATACTACTTAAGGTAAATTTGTATTGAAACATTCAGCAGTTGTTTAAAAATGTTTATGATTTTCATGAAAATGTTATGAAGTATTAAATACTGATAAATTGTACTATTTGGAAAGTAAAATTGTTCTTCAAACTGAGCACCACCCATCCACTTTCCATACACATTAACTTTCACACAAAAACCACGTCATATTTAAATCACAACAACTGTTGAAAATTCAGCCATTTACAGATACGAAGCCATGTTAAAATGCAGCACTGAACTGGAAAATGTAAACTGCCTTGAACAAATATTCCCAGTGTTTTTGCTAAATTCAAAAGTGATAAATCCTATGGCCACAAAGACTGCTGGCCTATATAAAGATGCTCTACTCTTGTATATATATGTGTGTGTGTGTGTGTGTGTGTGTGTGTATTGTTAATTTAGGGAAGGTACTACTAAACAGATTTCACCATTAAAACTACTAAACTTTATGTACATATCTAATACATATTATTCTCTTACAGTACACTAACATTCAACACTACACATTTTACCAGCCCACTCAGGTTATAACACGTTCCCCCAGAGTAATTTTCTGATATCTGTGCATGTTTTTAAAGTCAACCCATATATATTTCCACTACAGACAAAAATACTACAATAAATATGCCAATCACCTCTATAGGAAAATTATCAACAGCAAAGATCAAGTACAATTTATCTTGCTGGCACTTCAAAAACTTTGAAAGCCTTTTATCCTTGGGTTTATTTTTATTTATGTCAAAATCTAACTCTTAAAGGTCTAGTAAGCATGAAACAATTCCGGTTTTAATGATAAATTTAAAAACAAGTGTTTTCCCTGAAGATTATACAATGTATTTCCCATTCACACATAAACATAAATCTAATTAGAAAACCAGACATTTGAAAGACTCTTTAAAAGCAGCGGGAATCACCTACCACTGCGACTTTGGAATGCATCAACCTCACTACTCCAACTGTCATAGAAAAGAAATGATTTGCTTTCTTCTTGAAAATTTCAGGGTCAAAACCATACTTCAAACTTATGTAAAAAATATCACGTTTAAAATCTCATTACAATATTTTCATTAAAGAGATGATATATTTTAAATAATTCTCCTAGAACATGAACTTCTGAAGTGCTGGAACAATGGTTTCTAGATTAATCTGCCTTTCAACTTGGCCTTATAGTTTAACATGGATGACTAAGTAACTATTTTCAGGCCAGTTTTACATATTGTCATAGAAAACTTTAGTTTTTCTCACTTTGGATTTATGCAAAGGAACTCTGTATTGTGCTAGAAACACAGTATCTTCAGTTTGGCGGAGCTAGCTGAATCAGTTCAGGATGTGTTCTGGGCTCCATCAGAACATGGTGTGAATACTTCACCTTTAGTTTATTATCACTGCTTTACTCTCAGTGTTCATGGTCACTGCGTCTAGAGAGCTTCAGCTGTGGTACAAGAAATGTGTGCACAGAACACCACAGTGTACTAGCTTTCCACGTGGCAACAAATTCCAGACTTTTCTTCTCTGTTGATCCCTACCTATACCTAATATTAACTATTCCAGTTCCTCTATGTTGTGTAATATATGTGTTTTCTCTCCCTAACTTTCAGCATGATTCCAACTGTCCAGAGAACATGTGTCAGGCAATTAGTTGTCTTAGTAAAAGACAATTAGTGACTAGCAATTAGTTGTCTTAGTAGCCATTCTAGGTATTCACCACATTACAAAACTATTTATTTTTTAGATATGCCTCATTAAAAGAATGAACGTAACTTCTCATAGATACTATGTAAGGTATCCATCCTACTGTGCAAGTCTTCACAAGGTTATCATATTAGACCTATTTGTATGCCATACATCCCTCCATATCAAGTAAATCCATAAACATATTTGATGGGTGAATACAGCAGTTTAAAACAATAAAATCGTAATTTTGAGAATTAGGCTTTTTAAATTAAATTTTAATTCTTTATTTTAATTACATTTCATTAGCTTTGTATCCCAGCTGTAACCCACTTTCTCATCTCCTCCCATGCCCCTCTTCAAGTCCACTGATAGGAGAGGTCCTCCTTCCCTTCCGTCTGATCCTAGCTTATCAGGTCTCATAAGAACTGGCTGCAAAGTCCTCCTCTGTGGTCTGGCAAGGCTGCTCCTCCCTCAACAGGGGGAGTGGTCAAAGAGACAGCGTCACTGATTTCATGTCAGAGACAGTCCTTGTTTCCCCTTACTAGTGTACCCACTTGGATACTAAGCTGCCATGGGTTACATCTGAGCAGGGGTTCTAAGTTATATGACAGGAGCCTACCACAGAGGGCCTCTGAAAGACTCTTCTCAGCAGAGTATCAAAGCAGATGCTGGGACTCATAACCAAACTTTGGGCAGAGTACAAGGAATCATATGAAATCAGTAAGATCTGGAATTAGTAAGATATGGAGAAGACAGGAGCTCCACAAGGAAAGCGAAAGCACCAAAATATCTGGCCACAGCGGTCTTTTCTGTGAATTAAGTTTTAGAATCAACATGATTTGGCCTTAAATTTTCTATTTGTAATTTTCTCTTTGAAGATTCAATTATAGGAGTTACTTAACATCCTTATAACAAAAATGATATTAATATTACTAAACTTCCACTTAAAGCTTGAGATGATTAAAGCAAATAGAAAGTTCTTGGCACTTAAAAATTTAGAATATAAAACTTTATAATGTACTTATATCTGTCCACATCAACATGTTTTTATTAGTTAACATAATTTTCAGCTTATATTCTAATTTTCTGGAAGAAATTTCTCATAAGATGGCTAAAGTTGTTTTAGAAACAGGGATATATATGATAAGGAAGTATTACAAAGTATAAGTGAATACATGTTGTACTTCTTTTCACTCATCTGCACAAAAATATAGGGACACACACATCACAATTGTTTACTCAATTCTGGCTTAATTCTTAGATTTATTCAAAACATGCATTGTTCTTCCAGTTACACAGTTGATGTCTTTTATGTGAAGTTTGTAAGGCATATTTGGATAAGAAAGCTATGATGACTGGTGTTAATAGACATTTTTCTTCTTTCCTTTTATAGTTTTTCTTTATCATAAAAGAAATGAAAAACAAGAAACAATATAAACATAAACGTAGTGTTAACATTATGATTTACATGATAGCTATATTTAATTTTATGTTTTTCTTCACAATTTATTCATTATATATCGCTATTGAAGCCCCCTCCCTCAAATCCCCCCTGGTCCCACCCTCCTTCTGTATTCCCCATCTGCTTCCTTTAGTCCAGTGAAAGGGGAAACTCTCCACTATTGCCATCTGCCCATAGCCTGTTAAGTCTTATTACTATAAGAGCTATTCTATAACATAAACAACAAGCATACTACATTCTTAAATAGCACAAGTTAATTAACCCATTGAAATGAGAAATTAAAGCAACATACGAAAATATCATGGCCTCTCTTTATTATGCTGTCTCTTCTCATCTCTCTCTTTCTCACACACACATGCATACACACCTCAGATTACAGTATTTAATTAACATATATTGACATTTTGTCTGCTTTTACTTCTTTCCAATGAATATTTCTAAGAAAAATGTATATACTAATTAATATTTGTATTAAAAAATAGGAACAACTTTAGGAAAGCCCTTCCAGGCTATAATGTAGAGCTAGAGAGTCCAAGAAGAATTAAGACCTGGTGAAGACTATTGTGGGTGCTAGACCTTAAATAAATTGCTTCCTGAAGTAAATACTCTTTTAATTTCCTCAGATGAAGGGAATTGATGAGAGCCATACCAAAGTTTTACAAATATATATCTTGGGCAGAGCTCTCACATTCTCTCAACCCATCCCTAGGCCTAGGCCTGGAAGCTCCATACAATCTATCTTCTGCAAGCATGGGTCTTGAATGCTTAATTTTCACCCTCAGTCTATAATATATTCAGTATCTGAGAATTTCTGCTGAATAAGCTCTTTGTTACTAGTTCTTTCTGAACTCTGGCTGGCTGCCTCAATTCATTTGTTCTTGCTCAAAAGTCCTCCTCAAGCTCACTGATTCAAACTGGCTTCTCTCTGTTTCTCACTGAATTTCTCTGTTTGGAAAAACTGCCTCTGAACATGATAAACTGAACTACATGAACTCAACTGGATTCAACTCAACTCTACCAAACTCCACCAAACTGTATAGTACTTCTGAACTATAATGTTCTTTGTCCATGAACCCTGCTGCTATACTGTCTCCATGAACTCTCTTACTGTACTGTCTATGAACTCTCTTGGTTTTTGTGCTGTTCTTTCCTGTCTCTTCTCCTGAAAGTTGGGTGTATCCTTGCTCTGACTCATTTCGTCAAACCTTTCTCTGATTCATCACTTTGTCCCTCAATTAGCAGTCATTGTTTGGAATTAAAGTTGTATACTAAAGGTGTGTCTTGGGGGCTGGCTAGATGGCTCAGTGATTAAAAGCACTGTCTGCTCTTCCAAAGGACCTGGATTCAATTCCCAGCACCCACATGGCAGCTCACAACTGTCTATAACACCGATTCCAAGGGATCTGACACCTTCACAGTAATGCACATAAAATAAAAATTAAATTATATAAAAATCTATAAAGACAAAATAAATATAAAGGTATGTCTTTATTCTAGCCAGTTAAAAATGAGATACATAATATCACAGAAAAGTGAGAATTCTAATCACGTGAATATTATAGAGCTATACCTCAAAATTTTAGAGCTGGATTTTATGTACATAAAACTAACACATGAAAGATTAAAATTTTGCATAATAAATACAGCTGGATACGTTATTTAAATTGTATGTTTGAAAGCAAATTTTCTTGCTGAGCTTTTTTTAGAGCCAGCCATAACTTTTGCCTTTCATGATCATTTGCGAACGTGACAGAGCTCAACAGTTTGAACTTAGTGCATGAATTCCTGTCACAGGACAATACTTTGTCATTTTATGTCTCAACCCTTATTCTAATCATGTGTCTTTAAAACATTGGCCTTCCCTCTGATCCTAGTCTAGGGAGGAAGACTGAGGAAGGGTCTGGGTTGGGAAGAGGGAGAGAGGGTGGAATTGGGAGGGAAAGAAGAGAGGAAACTACAGGGGTGATACAAAGTGATTAAACTCTAATAAAAATGAAAATAACTTAAAAACTAAATAAGGCCTTTTTAGTTCAGCATTTGTGTTTTCCTCAACTGGTAAATTTGTTATCCTAATGTGTCCTGAGTATAATACTAAAATACTGTCCTAAGCATATATACACACACTCTGGTGCAAGTCACAATATGATCACATTATATTCTAATGAAACACAAAATGTACTTAATATTTTTTGTTGATTTGGATTTGGTGGCATTTTTACCTCTTATCCAAGTCAAGTGGAGGCAAAGGCAGTTGGACTATGAGTTTAACACCAGTATGGAATACAGAGCCAGTCTCATAACTATGTTAAAGAGCTATTTTATAAAATAAACAATTAACAAGCATAATAAATTCTTAAATCTCACAGGTTAATTAACCCATTGTAATGAGAAATTAAAGCAATATACAAAAAATCATGGCCTCTCTTTATTATACTGTCTCTTGTCTCATCTCTCTTTTTTAAGTAATTTATTTCATTTTTATATTAATCACAGGTTATGTACTTTGTATTCCACCAATAGTAGCCCCCTCCCTCCCTCATTTACTCCCACTCTTCTCATCCCTCCCTCATCTTCTCCCTGCCCCCCTCCAAGTCCACTGATAGGGGAGATCTCCTCCCCTTCCATCTGACCCTAGCCTATCATGTCTCTTCAGGGCTGGCTGCAATGTCCTCTTCTGGGACAAGGCTGCTCCTCCCTCTGGGTGGGGGGAGGGGGTCAAAGAGCCAGCCACTGAGTTCATGAGAGAAATAGTCCCTGTTCCCATTACTAGGGTACCCAGTTGGATACTGAGCTACCATGGCCCACATCGGAGCAAGGGTTCTAGGTTATATCCATACATGGTCCTTGGCTGGAGAAACAGTCTCATAAAAGACCCCTGTGCCCTGATCTATTTGGTGTTTGTGGAGCTCTTGTCCTTGCCAAATATTAATAACTCCCCCTTATTTTATATGATGCCTTGCACTCTGGCGATGGCTTGGTTGTGAGTCTTAATATCTGCTTTGATGCATTGTTAGGTAGTGTCTTTCAGAGGCCCTCTGTGGTAGGCTCCTGTCCTGTTGTTTGTTTTCTCCTACATTGAATGTCCATCCCGTTTGTCCATCTAAGCGAGGATTGATCATCTTACCCTGGGTCCTCCTTCTTGCTTATCTTCTCTAGGTGTAGAGATTTCAGCATGCATCTCTCTCTTTCTCTCACACACTTACATATACTCCTTAGATTACAGTATCTCAAGATAAACATCCATGGCTTCTCTCCAAAGGAGAGAGAGACAGACAGGTGCATTTTTCTCTTTCTCTCACACACATACATACACACCTTAGATTACAGTAGCTCAAGATAAATGTCTATGGCTTGTGTCCAAAGGAGAGAGAGAAAGACAGGCAGAGAGAGAAAGAGAGAGAGAATCAGTCCAGGAAGATTAGCACGAAAGACTTTCATAATAAAACATGAATCATATATCATCAGGGTTTTTGTTTTTAAGTTAGGAAGTATGACATTTAATCCACCCTTCTCAGTTTGTTGTGGCCTTAAATCTGTTGATACCATTTTTCCCAGGAAGCCAAAAGAAATGCATTGATTCAGGTCAAAGTTTAATCTTAGCTCTCAGGTTCAACTTCTCTGTAAGATTCTACATTTCTTTATTGTCTTCATGTGTTCCTTCTCTCTGTAGCATTTCTATAGCAAATGTGACAGTCATAAACATGAGGGCTATTGGGTCTTGCCTTTTACCTAAACAACAAGCTTATGTTTCTTCTAGATTTAAATTTAATTCTGAAAGTCCAAATATTTAGTAATGAATAAGTTTGAATATATACGCAGTGTTTGCATAGATTCCTTCCTTAAGAATGAAGTACAGTATTTATTTTACTTTTTTCTTTCTTACAATTTATTCACTGTTTTGAACTGTAGCCCGATGTCTCATCCCATCCCAATCCTGCCATTCCTCTCTTCTTCCCCTATCTTCCGTCCCTAGTCCACTGATAGGAGGTCCCCCTCCCCTTTTATCTGACCTTAGCCTATCAGGTTTTATCAGGACTCTGCATTGTCTTCCTCTGTGGCCTATTAAGGATGCCTCCCCATCTGGTAAAGGTGATCAAAGAGCCAGACATGGAGTTATGTCAGAGACAGCCCTCTTTTCCCCTTACTAGGTAACCCACTTGGAAACTGAGCTGCCATGGGCTACATCTGAGAAGATGTTGTAGGTTATCTCCATGAATTTTCCTTGGTTGGAGTATCAGTCTCAGAAAATACTCCTCTGCCCAGACTTTTTGGTTCTGTTGCTCTCCTTTTGGAGCTCCTCAATAGAATTCAAATCAGCAATTAAAAACAAAGAAATCATGAAATTTGCAGGCAAATGGTAAGAACTAGAAAAGATCATCCTGAGCGAAGTATCCCAGAAGCAGAAAGACTCACATACTATATACTCACTTATAAGTGGATACTAGACCTATAAGATAGGATAAACATACTAAAATCTGTACACCCAAAGAAGATAAACAAGAAGGAGGACCCAGGGTAAGATGATCAATCCTCATTCCGAAAAGAAAGTGAGATGGACATCGGAAGAGAGAGAAAACAGGGAATAGGACAGGAGCTTACCACAGAGGACCTCTGAAAGATTCTACTCAGCAGGGTATGGAAACAGATGCTGAGAATGATAGCCAAACTTTGGACATAGTGCAAGGAATATTATGACAGAATGGGGAGATAAGGTATATTCTTTAAATACAGAGTATAAAACTCACCTCTCTCTCTACCAAATGAAATGCAAACATAATCTTCGACTATAGAGTATTCACGATTCTTAACATTATACCCATAATTGGCCCTACCTTTTGCATGTGGTTCTTCACAGTTTCTGCAATTGTATAGTTTTAGATTCTGTGCTAACATCTAAACCTCATAATACTTCTGCTTACTGTAGTAGTATTTGCTTCTTAAAGAATCTGCCACTTCCAAGCTTCAAGTATCACATGCGGTCCTCTTAGTGGTTCGTAGGAAGACTTAACTCTCCCTGGGAATTACAGCTTCTGAGTTACAGGTATGGGTCTTTTAATTCCTGGTGACAGAGAAGAATTAATCAGTTATATCCTTGATTCTCTTGCCCTATTTATATTTTTAATTCATGCCATCTTTATGTTTTAGTGTTTATTTTGTAAATCTGCCATAGTTAATCTTTTGTTCTTCATCACATAAAGCACATGGTTTCTACCAGGTAAATATGAACCATCAATATCTTGGTACTAATACTATGATTATTGATTCCTCATTGCATGCACACCTCTGTTGGGTGAAGCCCCTGCTTAATTTCACTGGACATTTCGAACACTCATTTTAGCAGTTGTCTGTGGCATACTTTATTACTTTATGAATGTATTCTTACCTGTTTCAGCAAGACAATGGAGTTACTTTCATTCCTCGTCCATAGGGGGGGAAAACACACACAAAACTATTTTTATAAGATAAGTAACCTTTATGGAATTTTAAAATTGAGTTAAGAACCACAATTTTAATTACAGAATAAAGTAATAGCTCACTCTTTTATGCAGAAGGTTTGACTGGAATGAGTGGAAGAGAGCATAAGAATCAGTAGAAATGAAAAAAGAAAAACTACAGCACATAACTTGAAGTTAGTTCAAGGGTAAAACTATAATGTTATGGAAATTCCAGCTGTCCCACATCTAAAACATACCCATGTTAAAATTCTGAATAGGAAGTAATATAGGAGATCTGCAGCTCAGGTTATAAGTATGAACTTGGAAATCATAAAAATACAATTATTTATTTAGAGCCAATAGGCTAGGTGCTGGTAGATGCAGACATAAAAGGGAGAGATTCAAAGACAGAACACTAGAACACTGCTCTACGAAGTCATGGAGTGAGCTGAATCTTGGAGAGAGGAATTCATTGAGGTAAGGATAAGAACATTTGAGAATGAAAAACAAATGAACAAAATAACGCTGCTAGCCAATTATATGTAAATACAAGGATCAATAAATGTATATGTAAAGAACAAGATTTTGGTACAGTAACACAATTATATTAGAATTGGGAAATGATATTTTATGAATTTACTGATGAAAGATAATTATAGAAAATTGAGAAGTGAATGAATGTACAACTAGAGACAGCAAAGAGTCAATACATATTACATAGAAAAGGCTCACTTGCTGGATTGACTAGATTAAGTATTATAAAAATGAAATTGTTGATGCCGGATAAAAACTTTAACATTACACAGAGGAGGACATTGTAGCCAGTCCTGAAGAGACCTGATAAGCTAGGGTCAGATGGAAGGGAAGGAGGACCTCCCCTATCAGTGGACTTGGATAGAGCATAGGAGGAGATGAGGGAGGGAAGATGGGGTTGGGAGGGAATGAAGGAGGGGGCTACAGGTGGGATAAAAAGTAAATAAGCTGTAATTAATATAAAAAATTAATTAAAATGCAATAACTAAAAGACCTGAAAAAGGAACACATTTTAAAAAACATAGTATGACCACTACGAAGCATCTATAGTCTCATAAAGCTGATACTCAGAAAACAAAACTAATGATGGCCAGGATAGACAGGTTTTATATGATTTTATGAAAAAAAAATGAGAAATTCAAACAATATATCAAACAGTTTGAAAGTAAAAGGCATTGTAATATGATAGTTGTAAAAAATACAAAATTATTTGATTATGGTATATGGAGACTGGTCAAGTTATCAGCTGTAAACTCCAATGAAGGTCAAACATGTGGTTTGGTTCTATAAAGCTGAAAAAGTTGGTAAGGAAATTATTGGAGTTAAGAAATAGAATTTTTGAAACAGACTATGGCAGATTACTTAATGATCAGAGACAAGGAGTATTAAATAAAACACACACTCAGTAACCAGTTGGAGCCAGAAGTAAGCTGATGGTGGTGACAGGACAGAATGTCCTGAGCTGATTATTAGCTCAAGCTTCTCATTAGTTGATTATCCTTTGCTAAATTCCTGTTCTTAACCCACCAAATAATTTTTTGTACTTATTTAAAACACCAGCAATAAACAAAACTCTAAAGTACAGTGTTAGCATAGAGAGTTTTTTTTTTCAGGAAGAATGATTCCAAGAACACATAAAAGATATCATCCACCATAGCCAAGAAGGCTTCATGCCTGTTATGCAGAGGTGGTTAAAAATATGGAAATCCATCAATGTAATACCTCAACATAAAGAAACAGAAGGAAAAATAAACCATGTGATCATGTCCTTAGATGCCAAAAGAAAAACATTTGCCAAAATCCAACACCCATTCACATTTAAAGTTTTGGAGAGATCAGGAATACAAAGCACATACCTAAACATAGGAAAGACAGTATAGAGCAAGCCTATAGCCAACATCAAACTAAATGGAGAGAAACTTAAATCAATCCCACTGAAATCAAAGACAAGGCAAGGTTGCCCACTCTCTCTGTAACTCTTCAACATAGTACTTGAAATCCTACCTAGAGCAATAAGGCAACTAAAGGAGAATAAGGGAAAACAAATTGGAAAGGAAGAAGTCAAAGTATCACTATTCACAGATAGTATAAATGAGTGACCCCAAAAATTCAACCAGAGAACTCCTTCAGCAGATAAACGCCTTTAGCAAAGCTGCTGGATACAAAATTAACTCAAACAGAATCAGAAGCCCTCCTGTACACAAAAGGCAAAAGGGCTGAGCAAGGAATTAGGGAAACAACAGCCTTTGCAATAGCTACCAATAGCATCAAGTATGTTGGTGTGACTCTAAACAAGCAAGTGAAAGACCTGTATAAAAAAAGCTTCAAATCTCTAAAGGAAGAAATTGAATAAGATATCAGAAGATGGAAAGATCTCTCATGCTCATGGATTGGTAGAATTAACATAGTTAAAATGGCTATCCTACCAAAAGCAACCTACAGATTCAATGCAATTCCCATCAAAATACCAACACAATTCCGTACAGAACTTGAAAGAACAATTCTTAACTTCGTATGGAAAAACAAAAAACCCAGAATAGCTAAACCAATCCTGCAGGATAAAAGGTCTTCTGGGGGTAACTCCATCCTGATCTCAAGCTGTACTATAGAGCAACAATAATAAAAACTGCATAGTACTGGCAGAGAAACACTCTGAAGGATAAATGGAATCACATAGAAGACCCAGAAATAAAAGCACACACCTACGGATATATGATTTTCTTTAACATCTGAAATATTTATTTAAATTGTCACTCAATATTTTTGAATCTTTATTGTTCTCAAGGCACTGAAACTATTAAAAACAAAACTGTGTATCAAGAGGGCCATTGCATGTACATAACAATTTAGGAAAATTCATGATCTAATAGCTTGAACAAGCATTAATAACAGAAATGGATGTCCTTCAAAAAGCTATCTTAAGACATTTGAAGGGCACATCATATCATTCCATCCTTCTTTGTGTCATTCATGACTTTGGGAAGTGACTAGGGCAAGGAATTAGAGTCCTCATGATTGGGGTTGGTGCCCTTATTAAAGGAGTTCAAGGGCATACACTCTTGCTCCTGTAGCCTTCTTCTAGTGTTTTCCTTTGAGAAACACGCCATTTCCTGAAGCATTTCAGCTAACTACATCAAACTTCTTTCGGTTCAGCTATACCTTCCTTGAACTGTGATGGTCAAAATTGCTCAGGAACCCAGGTCTGAGAAGGTATCAGCATTGTGTGTATAATTTACTTTGAGAATCCTTGTTGTTGAAGTTCAACGTAATTCTTATAGGTTTTCAAAGAACCAGTTTATTTAACACCATGTCATCATTCAAACACAACGGTTGAGAACATTGACACTTGTGTTGGTTAGTTTTTACTGTCACCCTGATGCGATTTAGATACATCTGAGAAGTGGGTCACAACACGAGATTGTCTAGATTCAGGTCAGCCTGTGGGCATGTCTATGGAGAACTGTAATGAATATGTTAACAGACATGAGAAGTCATGGTCAAATGTTAGTGACACTGTTCCATGGGTTTGTGACTTGAATTGCATAAAGGTTGAGAAAGTAGACTGAGCAATAGGAAAGCATGTATTCATTTTCTCTGCTCTTGTGAGGATTTGATGTGACTACCTGCTTCAAGTTCCTACTGTCATGACCTCCTTGCAGTGATGGGTGATAATCTGGAAGAGTGAGTTTAAATAACCTCTTCCCCAATTCTTGCTTTTTGTCTGCCTATCAGATACTTGATTTTTTAAAAAAGAAGCAAAATCAATACAATGGAAAATGATGGCATCTTCAACAAATGGTGCTACTGTAACTGTATGTATACATGAAGAAAAATGCAAATAGTTCCATATTTATCACCCTGCACAAAACTGAAGTCCAAGTGGATCAAAGGTCTCAACATAAAACCAGACACACTAAACCTGTTAGAAGGAAAAGTATGGAAAAGCCTTGAACTCATTGACACAGGAGACAACTTCCTGAACAGAACACCAATAAAACTGGTTCTAAGATCAAAAATCAATAAATGGAAACTCATGAAACTGAAAAGTTTCTGTAAAGCAAAGGCCATGTTCAAGAGAACAAAATGACAGCCTCCAGACTGGGAAAGAATCTTCACCAGTCCTACATCTGACAGATGCCTAATATACAGAATCTATAAAGAAGACAAGAAGTTAAACACCAACCAAATAAGTAATTCAATTTCAAACTGGGGTACAGAGCTAAACATAGAATATGGAACGGCAGAGAAACATTTAAAGAAATGCTCAACATCCTTAGTCATGTAGGAAATGCAAAGCAAAACAACACTGAGATTCTACCTCACACCCTTCAGAATTTCTAAGATCAAAAACTCAAGGGAAGACACACTTTAGAGAGGTTGGAGACAAAGGGGAACCGTCCTCTATTGCTGGAATGTAAACTTTCATAACCAGGTTAGAAATAAATCAGTGCTTTCTTGGAAAATCAGGAATAGTGCTACCTCAAGATCCAGCTATACCACCCCTAGCCATATATCTGAAATATGCTCAACTATACACTAAGGACATTTGCTCAACCATGTTCGCAGCATGTCTATTCGTAATAGCCCAAACCTGGAAACAACCCTCATGTTCCTCAATGGAGTATTGGGTACAGAAATTGTGGGTTCATTTACACAGTGGAATACTACTCAGCAATTAAAAACAAGGAAATCATGAACTGTGCAAGTGGCAAATGTTGGGATGTAGAAAAGGTCATCTTGAGTAAGGTATCCCAGAACCAGAAAGACACACATGGCATATACTAACCAATAAGTGGTTATTAGACATATAATATAGGATAAACATACTAAAATCTATATTCCTGAAAGATCTGGGATACAGAGTTAATAAAATGTAACTAATAATAAAAAATAAAATAAAATAAAGGAATTTTTCCAGAAAAAAAAGAAGCTAAGCAACAAGGAAGACCTAAGGAAGATGTTAAATCCTCATTCAGAAGGGCAAATGAGATGGGCATTGGAAGAGGGAGAAAACAGGGAATAGGACAAGAGCCTACCACAGAGGGCCTCCGAAAGACTCCACTGATGGAGGTACTGAAGCAGATGCTGAGAAACATACTTAAAATGGAGAGAGAGCATGGGATTTCAGGAATGAAGGGCGAGATAAAAAGACCTGCAAGAGGAGAAGAGCTCCAAACAGAGCCAAACAGGATGTGAACTCAGTGGCTGGCTCTCTGATCACCTTCCAGTGGGGGGTGGGCAGCCTTGCCAGGCCACAGAGGAAGATAATGCAGCCAGTCCTGATGAGACCTCATAGGCTAGGGTCATATAAAAGGGGAGGAGGACCTCCCCTATCAGTGGACTAAGGGAGTAGCATGGGGGACACCAGGGAGAGAGGGTGTGATTTTGTGGGTACAAGGGATGTGGACACAACCAGGATACAAACTGAATAAATAATAGTAATAATAAAATTACAATAAAAAACCCACATGATAATCTACTTAGATGTTGAAAAAGCATTTGACAAAATCCAACACTCATTCGTGTTTAAAGAATTGGAGAGATCAGGGATACAAGGCACATACCTAAATATAGTAAAAGCAATATAAGGAAAGCCTATAGCCAACATCACACTCACTGGAGAGAAACTTAAATAAATCACACTGAAATCAGGGACAAGACAAGGCTGCCCAGTCTCTCCATATCTCTTCAACATAGTACTTGAAGTCCTAGCTAAAGCAATAAGACAACTAAAGAAGATAAAGGGGATACAAATTAAAAAAGAAGAAATCCAAGTGTCACTGTCTACAGATGAAATGATAGTATACATGAGCCACCTCAAAAATTCAACCAGAGAACTCCTTCAGCTGATAAACACCTTCAGCAAAGTGGCTGGATACAAAATCAACTCAAAAAAAATCAGAAGTCCTTCTGCATACCAAAGACAAAAGGGCCAAGAAAGAAATCAGGGAAACAAAGCCCTTCACGATAGCCACTAATAACAAAATGTACCTTGGGGTGACTCTAACCAAGCAAGTGAAAGACCTGTTTAAAAACAACTTCAAGTCTCTGAAAAAAGATATTGAAGAGGATGGAAATATCTCCCGTGTTCATGGATTGGTAGGATTAACTTAGTGAAAGTGGCCATCCTGCCAAAAACAATCTACAGATTCAATGCAATTCCCATCAAAATACCAACACAGTTCTTCACAGACCTTGAAAGAAAGATTCTCAACTCCATAGGGAGAAACAAAAAACCCAGATTCTTCAAAACAACCCTGTACAACAAGAGATCAGCTGGAGGTATCTCCCTCCCTGACCTCAAGCTGTACTACAGAGCAATAGTAATATAAAAATGCATGGTATTGGCATAGAAAGAGAATAGCGGAACAATGGAACTGAATAGCAGACCCAGAAATAAACCCACACACTTATGAATACTTGATTTTTGATAAAGAAGCCAGAACCTTTCCATGGAAAAAAGACAGCATCTTCAACAAGCGATGCAGGACCAACTGAATGTCTAAATGCAGAAAAATGAAAATAGATCCATATTTATCACCTGCACAAAACTAAAGTCCAAGTTGATCAAAGACCTCAATATAAAACCAGATACTCTAAATCAGTTAGAAGAAAAAAGTGGGAAAGAGCCTAGAATTCATTGGCACAGGAGACAGCTTCTTGAACAGAACACTAACAGCACAGGCTCTAAGAGCAACACTCAATAAATGGGACCTCATGAAACTAAAAAGCTTCTGTAAAACAAAAGACTGTTGTCAGAAGAAAAAGACAGCCTCCTGACTGGAAAAGAATCTTCACCAACCCTATATCTCACAGAGGGCTGATATCCAGACCATATAAAGAACAAAGAAGTTAAAAAGCAACAAATCAAGCAATCCAATTAAAAAATGGGGTATGGAGCTAAACAGTGAATTCTCTGTAGAGAAATATAGAATGGCAGAGAAACACTAAAAGAGATGCTCAACATCATTCGCCATCAGAGAGATGCAAATCAAAACAACACAGAGATTTTACCTTACACCCATCAAAATGGCTAAGATCAAAAACTCAAATGACAACACATGCTGGAAAGGTTGTGGAGAAAAGGGAACCCTCCTCCATTGCTGCTGGGCATGTAAACTGGTACAACCACTTTGGAAATCAATCTGGCTCTTTCTCAGACAATTTGGAATAGAGCTTCCTCAAAACCCAGATATACCATTCCTAAGCATATATCCAAAAGTTTCTCAAGTACACAACAAGGACATTTGCTCAACCATGTTTGTAGCAGCTTTATTTGTAATAGCCAGAACCTGGAAACAACCCAGATGTCCCTAAACAGAGGAATGGATACAGAAATTGTGGTATTTTTACACAATGGAATATTACTCAGCAATTTAAAATGAGGACATCATGAAATTTGCAGGCAAATGGTGGGATCTAGAAAATATCATTCTGAGTGAAATATCCCAGAAGCAGAAAGACATACATGGCATATACTCACTTGTATAGACCTATAAGATATGATAAACATACACATATCTATACACCTAAGAAGACAAACAAGAAAGATGACATGGGGTAAGATGATCAATCCTCACTTAGAAAGACAAATGGGATGGACATTGGATGTAAGAGAAAACAATTAACAGGACAGGGTACTCCCACAGAGGGCCTCTGAAAGACTCTACCTAGCAGTATATCAAAGCAGATACTGCGATTCATAACCAAACCGTGGACATAGTGCAGGGAATCATAAGAAAGAAGGGAGAGTTAATATGATCTGGAGAGGATAGGAGCTCCACAAGGACCAATTATATCTGGGTAGAGGGGTCTTATATGAGACTGTTTCTCCAACCAAGGACCATGTATGGATATAACCTAGAACCTCTGATCAGATATAGCCCATAGTAGCTCAGTATCCAAGTGGTTACCCTAGTAAGGGGAACAGGGATTATTTCTGACATGAACTCATTGGCAGGCTCTTTGACCTCCCCACTCTGCAAGGGAGGAGCAGCCCTGCTAGGCCACACAGGAGGACTTTGAAGCCAGTCCTGAAGATACCTGATAAACTAGGGTCAGATGTGAGGGGAGGAGGTCCTCCCTTATCAGTGGACTTGGAAAGGGGCAGGGAGGAGATGAGGGAGGGAGTCTGGGATTGGGAGGGAATGACAGAGCGTGATACAGCTGGGATACAGAGTTAATAAAATGTAACTAAGAATAAAAATTTAAAAAGAATGTTTTCAATGATGGAGATAGAGTACATCTATCTAATGAAAATATGGCCTCTTCCTCAAACCATTCAAAATATTTTTGTTTTATATAAATAGAATGAACAGTAAACACACACACACCAAAAACCAAACCAAAACAACAACAACAAAAAAAACAAACAAAAAAAATGCTGAAATGAACAATGGCTAGGTGGAACAGTAGATCTGAGCACAATTTTTGGTCTAGCGACTTTATGAAGTTTCTTTGATTTTAAAGAAGAGCTAAACATTAACTTAATTGACTTGGGCTAATGTAACAAATTCTAGGGGACATAGGAAAGGAGAAAATATTAACCAAATTCTGCTTAGTAAAAACATTTGATTATATTGACTATTTCACAAGGTAGGATAGTTGTTCAGCAGCAAATTTGTGGAAAAAAAATTAAAGACCAGATAGGCTAGGGTCAGATTGAAGGGAAGCAGGACCTCCCCTATCAGTGGACTTAGAGAGGGGTATGGGAAGAGATGAGTGAGGGATGGTGGGATTGTGGGCAAATGAGGGAGGGGACTACAGCTGGGATACAAATTCTAATTAATATAAAAAATAAAAATTAAAGGAAAAGGTAATCTACAGTGTTCTGTTATGCAGAAAGGAAAATTTAGCTCCCCCAAATAAATCCCTTTGAGAACAAAAAAGCATAGATGAATTTTCCTGTCTTTTATTTCTTCCCAAGAGCTTAAATTTCAGATAACGTCAATATTGTTGGTGACAACAGTTAACAGATTCAGTGTGGTAAAAATCATGTCCCATCAAGATGATAAACTCAAGAGATGAATTAAGATGACATTATTTTTAGAATACTCATATTTTTAAAGTACAGAGAACATAAATGAGGCCTTAATTGTTAACTCCTTTATAAAAAGCTAAAATTATGTTTTAAATAGACATATTTAAATATATATGCATAAAATGAAGCCTTTAGAGAAATTTTCTTAATGAAAGCAAAGTGTCACTTAGATAATTATTATCGGATGATGAAATCTACCCTGAAAATTATATACTATCCAGTATTGTATTTTATCCAGACACACATCAATTGCTTGTAGCTACTTGTCCTTATTTCTAAGGATAGCAAAATTGAATGTTGATGATAAATGACATTTTCTAGAGGGACATTAACAAATGTTTGTAAATTATAGATAGGGCTCTGAAAACAGACAAAAAATATAATTCCACCCTTTCACCAACCTGGTCAATGATATGGTTTATATTGAGTTATTTAGAGACGCATGAGTGAGTGGTTATTTACAGAAAGTAGCTAGGACACTGAGGAAAAGCCACTGCTTCTGGAACCCATACTCAAGTATGGGAAAGGCTTCTTGAGCCTCTATAAGTGAATATCAGTGGGAACAACCTTGTGAAATTTTCAAGAAAATAATTAAAAGTGCTGTAATTTCAAAATGTCAATGACCATGTTATCTCCAGAGGAAAGAGTTCTATGAAAGTGGTGATATTTGAAAACTATATCTACTAGTAACAATATTAAAAGGCAAAATACTTATAGTTTTAATAGTTATCAAATCTTAAGTTTCTATAAGTAGCATAGTGCTGGTTAGAATAAGAATGCCTCATAGGCTTATATATTTGAATGCTTGTTTATAGGAAGTGGCGCTACTTGACAGGGATTAGCAGATGTGGCCCTGTTGGAGGAAGTCTATAACTGTCTCTGAGGTTTCGAATGCTCATTCCAGGTCAGTGTCAGTGTCTCTCTCTGCCTGCTTCTTGCAAATTCAGATATAAAACTCTCCAGCTACTTCTTCAGCACCATGTTGGCTTGCATTCCATCATGCTTCCCACCAAAATGACAATGAACTAAATCTCTGAACTGTAAGCTACTCCCAATTAAATGTTTTTCTTTATAAAACCTACCTTGGATTATTTGATACTTTGATGTTTAATTTCTTAAGGGTTTTTTTTTTTATCTTTTACATATTAGCTCTCTGTCTGATGTAGTGTTGGTGAAGAACTTTGCCAATCTGTAGGCTGCCCTTTTGTTCTATTGACAGTGTCCTTTGCCTTACCGAAGCTTCTTAGTTTTAAAAGATCCTATTTATGAATTGTTGGTCTTAGAGCCTCTGCTGTTGGTATTCTGTTCAGAAAGTCATCTCCAATGTCTGCAAGTTCCAGACTTTTCTGCACTTTGTCTTTAATTGATTTAGAGTCTCTGGTTTTATATCAAAATTTTTGATCTACACAGAGCTAAACCAAGAATTCACAACACATGAATATTGAATGGATGAGAAACACTTAAAGAAATGTTCTTTTAAAAATTTATTTGATTTTTATTTTATGTGCATTAATGTGAAGGTGTCAGATCCCTGGGAATTGGCATTGCAGACAGTTGTGAGCTGCCATATGGCTGCTAGGAATTGAACCGGGTCCTTTGAAAGAGCAGATAGTGATCTTAATCAGGGAGCCATCTCTCCAGTCCTAGTGGGACGTAGAAAATATCATCCTGAGTGAGTTATCCCAGAAGCAGAAAGACACACATGGTATATACTCACTTATACATGGGTACTAGACCTATAAGATAGGATAAACATACTAAAATCTGTACACCTAAAGAAGATAAACAAGAAAGAGGACCCCAGGTAAGATGATCAATACTTACTTTAAAAGACAAATGGGATAGACATTGGAAATAGGAGAAAACAAGTAACAGGACAGGAGCCTACCACAGAGGGCTCCTAAAAGAATCTTCCTAGCAGTGTATCAAAAACAGATGCTGCAACTCATAACCAAACCTTGGGCAGAGTGCAGGTAATCATATGAAAGAAGGGGGAGTTAGTATGACCTGAAGAGGACAGGAGCTCCACAAGGACCAAATATATCTGGGCCCAGGGGTCTCTTATGAGAATTTTTCTCCAACAAAGGATGATGAATGGCTATAAACTAGAACCCCTGCTCAGATATAACCCATCGCAGTTCAGTATCCAAGTGATTTCCCTAGTTAGGGGAACAGGGACTATCTCAGACATGAACTCAATGAACTCTTTGACCTCCTCTCCCCCCCCCCCCCAGGGAGGAACACTTTGTTACATTTTGTTGCACTTTGGAAATTTTGTTTCTTACTTAAATTTTGGAATGTTAGCATGTCTAAAGTATTGTATAATATATGTTATAATATTATTTTAATCTTTTAAATAATAATAGTCACACAGAAATACACAATCTGCACATACTCTTTTCAGATTACATTTTAACAACTATTCTTAGTTGCATTTTTATAGAAAATAAATTATTTTTTTAAAAAGTAAATGAGTATAGATTTAATAATATCACTATGATTTCTAAACACATTATAGTTAGAGCTAAAAGTAAAACTTGTAGTTTCAATTACTTACTTTCCATAATAATTGAAAACATTCAACATATTTTTCATCAAACTTTGGGGAATTTAGATATATTTCAAACACACACACAGACAAAAACAACCCTTACCTAAGTTAGCATGAGTTTACGCTGTATTTATACCTGCCTTAAACTGGCTAAAGCAGAAATAACAATGTGATTATAAAAATTGAGAAAACTAAGACCATTGTGTTTAATTTCACATTGTTTTAAGCTGCCCCTCAAATTTCCATTATTTAAATTAGAGGTTTATCCTATAACCCATTTCTCCTAAGCAAATGGCAACTGCATTTGAGCTGGTTGTTACTGTATAATTTTATGAGATTTTTATTTAAAAAATAAATGTAATTGTACCATCTTATAGCAGAGAAAATGAAGCTATTCAACTGTAGTCTGCTACCTCACAGATATTCAAATGAATTTTACACATTTTCTACTGACTAGTTGTGAGTATAATGAGCTTATACCTATTCCTGCTACTTATTTTTTGATAGTAAGAAGCCTCTAGTGTACAAGATAATTTTCAAAGTCATAAAAAAGTAGAAAATGGCTAAGGCAAACTAGTAAAGAGAGCACAAGTAAAATTGTTCTTACGGTTTTTTCACTATTTAGCACAGAAGTATATGGAGAGAATGAAGAGACACCTATTATTTTTCCTATTTAAATAAAGAAAAAATACATGAAAACGGGATTTTAATGACCTTTTTTAGGACATAACTATGACTTTCACTTCAGAAATTGCTATGTTAGATTAAAACATTGAAAAAGATATTCATTTCACTTAATGGAATAAGTCTCACCAATTTAACTTTAATGCACAGTTTAAGAATATACAATGCTTAACAACATATCTTACATTTTATGAAACTAGTAGATATTCATACAAAGTAAGTATATATAGGGGGGAGAGAACAATATTTTTACTTTGGTTCAGTAATTATGCTAAATATAAACCTGAAGACAAAACTTCTATGCTACTAATAATCTCTATGTTCTTCAGATATTTTTCATGTGTGTTAGCTAGATAATCTATGCCAGTAATGTCCATAACTTTTTCAAAAAATACAAATTCTAGAATAGGGGCAGAATAGAACAGATGGAATGGGAGGAGGACCTCCCCTATCACTGGACTGGAGGAGGGGCAGGGAGAAGAAGATAAAGGGAGGGTGGAATTGGGAGGAGTCAAGGGAAAGAGGGGGCTACAGCTGGGATACAAAATAAATAAGATGTAATTAATAAAAATCAATTTATTAAAATTATTTTGCTACATTTATATTTGTATATATACATATAATCCCAAATACACAAGAATAACCAGCTCAGTCTTTATAATGCTATTTTTATGTATCATTTTAAGGCCAACCATTTGGTGCTCGATGACCAATTGTGATGGAAAGATCTGGATTTCACTTGACACACTCTTCATTCTAGTGGATATTGTAATGACTGCTAATAAAAAATAAAAACCACAAAAAGTTCTGCACTGACTTTTCATTCTCATTCATCCTCTCCAGTCTTCAACACCTATGTGCAAAATGTTTGAATTTCTCAATATCATTTACTTACAATTTTAAATACATTCAAAAACTTTGGGAAATTTCCATGCTCCACTGATAGACTAGGATCAGAAGAAAGGAGAGGAAGAGCTCCCCTATCAGTGGACTTGGGGAGGGGCATGTATGGAGAAGGGGAAAGGGAAGGTGGAATTGGGAGGGGATGAGGGAAGGGTTTATGGGGAATACAAAGTGAATAAAGTGTAATTAATAAAAAAATTATCATACCTTTAAACATAAACTGAAAATATCATCACACTTTTAAAATACAGACAGATCATGGTTCTATGCAAAAGAATATATTTCCTTATTGATAAAGAAATTATGCTGCCTATGTATCTTTTAGATATTACTCTGAAATTATTTTTCTTGCTCATATAAATGCTACTTCTGTGAGCATGGGTAGTTAACTGCTTACAATTTCCTAGAGCTTTAAGAATTTCTAGTGTCTTGGCTTTAGTGACTGTAATCACAACACTTGGGAAATTATGTTTTCTTCTAAGAAATTCAAGGACTTTTACTGCCAATTACTGACACTGCGGTACAAATCCTAGCTTTCCTGCTTCATGATGAGACATCTCTTATACCATGGATACTTCAGAAATCCTCATGGGTTTACCAAAAACAGTGTTTAGCTGTATCTGTGTAGCTGTTTGGTTTCTCACAGACCTTCTGCTGCTTGATTCTCTCTCTTAAAGCTATCTCCTGTGAGCTTTTAACCTACGAGTCACCCGGATAAAAATATTCACTTTGAGCTCTAATTTTAGAGAAAAATATCTGAAAAAAAATACAATTAATCATGATATAACTGATCAAGCATTAAAATATTAATTGAAATAGAGGTGTTTACATGGGCTCAAATTTTTTTTAAATCTCAATATTAATATAACTTTAATTAATTAGCAACAAAGCAATTTTTCATATTGTTGTAGTTTTCAGAAAGTAAATCAACAAATATCAATTGTAAAAGGAAGCAAACATCTATACAGACAGGAAGAAAGACTGTCTCTTCTGTGATGACAGTGTCATTTTCTAGTATTAGTGATGCAGTTAATGTTATCTGGGTGATGATGCCTCTGAATCTTTGTAATGCTTATTTGTGGAGAACATGTCTATATAAAACCATAATTTTCATATATATATATGAGTTTATATATATATACATATATTGATATATATGATTGTATCATTTTACCAAATTGGTAAATTTCGTGATGAAATAAAATACATTTGAAATTACATAGTCATTTTAATTTAAACAAGACTTTTAATAATAACTAATAAGACTTCAAAATTAAGTCTTAATTGGTAAATATCAGCATGAGTTTATTGCCCATACACTCTAAATAATAGCAGTAGTTATTGATAACTCTCCTACTGAAACCTCACTGATAAGTAAAAACTGCAAAGGAAAGCTTGAAAATCCAGAATAAATAACTTTAAATTTTAACTTTTTAATGCAATATTGCATTTTTCTTGTAACGATATCTGTGTTTATTTATTACATTTTCTATTAGGATCATGAGGTTATTTTAAAATATTAGAAATCTTTTAAATAATACAAAATGCTTAAGCTAGACCTTGAAATTTCGGAGTCCAAAATTTTTTCCAAAATTTTCATGTCTAGTTTATTTTATCATTACCTTCCTATTTGAATAAATCAGCAATTGAAGTGAGCTACTGAAATGCAAAGTCAAGATGATAATTTAAATTTTAGTTATTATTGCCCTTTACATATATTCTTACACTGTTTGCTTTCCATGAAACCTCTTAAAAGGCCAAACAAATTATAAAATATTTTGAAAAAACAACCCAATTTAGACTGGTGTTCTTCTTGCAGGTCACAGTTAATTATAGAATCAATATTCTCCTCCCCGGGTGGTCAAACTGCAAAGAACTGCCAAGTTGTTTTATCACCTTACTTAGAAGCACACCTCCTGGAGGCCCAAGGAAATTAAAAAGATGTAGTTTCCTTTGTAAAAGTAATTATCATGGATGGTTATTTTATAGAAAATATCATTAGATTCACAAGGATGACAGTGTTCTAAGTACTTTATAAATATTAACGGATTTAATATTTATAGAAATAGTGTTGATCAAATTGTGGCATCAATTATCAATTCTGTGATGAGAATGTTCTAATAATATATGTATAATTATTTAAAATTTGAATTTAATGTTAACATAATATTATATATTGTTCTCAATTTGAGACGCAACATCTCAGGTAAAAGAACAAAGATTTGTAGTCTTCTAACTCTGTGCATTGATAAGTATTTAAAGTTAACTTATATTGATTTATAAAATTAGCATGTAATTTTTATTATAAGAAAGTGCATTTCTTGGTACTTGTGCTTCCCAATATATATTCAATGTGTATATTTATTCCAAAATATTTATTTTTTGTATATATCTTTGAATTAAAGTGAATAGTAACATATTCATATATTTAGAGGGCTGAGTAATTGTAAAGCCTGTAGCTAAAGGATGGCTCCAAGAAACACTATTTTTCAGATATCCCATAACAGTTAGTTCTGCATGTAAGCCTAGAGAGATTATGGCAGCATGAAAACAATTTCTTAAATCTCAAACCTGATAAATTGTAAATGTAAAGGGAGTGAGTTAATTTGGTAGAATATACATATACCTCAAATTAAGCACATTTATCTAAGGATTTGACAATAGGGTACATGTGTGTTAAAACATACAATATTTCTCTTTTTGAGTCTGAGGAAAAGATCTTAATAGAGGAGGAGACAGAACACATGGTGATAGGAAATAATGAGTCAAGGGTTTTAAATGGAGAGAAGAAAGAGTTGAAAGGCCAGAAGAAGATATTGAAGGAAGGACACCCAACTCTGAGAAATTTTGAAAAAGCCATGGTGAAACTTTTTACATGATAAGATTTCTAAATATATGTATATAGAGAGAATGTTTATATGTGTGTGTGCATACACATATGTGTATGTATAGAAAGAATGTATATATACATAAATACACACCTATATACATACATATATACTTGATGGTAAGATTCTATTGCTGAAAATTCTACATATATTGTTTATAGAATGTGGGACTTTAATTTTTTGCAGGAAGTTTCATTTCTTCTGACTAGCTCTTATAGGTCCTACATAAGCTACTGGAGAGGCAAATTCATCAGCGTTCTTACTCATGAATGCTGATGAATGCTGTGACTGCTAAAGGCTGCAATAATAACTGATGTGGCAAGATATGCCCCCGAGTACAATAGTGGCATGACTGTCAAAGGGGTAACAAATAGCTTTATGACTGAATTTAAAGCCTACTCCACAGGAGGAAAAACATTCCTAATACAGCAATTCTGGGAAAGAACCCATTATCTGGTAGTTCCTCATTCGCAAATGTAAAATCCTTTGTTAAGTGGGTACAATACCAAACTAATTTCTACATTTGAATCTATTTAATCATGGATTATTTCCGAAAGGCAAATGGGATAAACATCAGAAGAGGGAGAAAACAGGGAACAGGACAGGAGCCTACCACACAGGGCCTCTAAAAGACTTGTCCCCAGCAATATATGAAAGCAGATGCTGAGACTCATAACTCAAACTTTGGGCAGAGTGCAGGGAATCTTATGAAAGAAAGGGGAGATGAAATACCTAGAGAGGGCAGGAGCTCCACAAGGAGAGCAACAGAACCAAAAAATCTGGGCATAGGGTTCTTTTGTAAGATTGATACCTCAACCAAGGACCATGCATTGAGATAACCTAGAACCCCTGCACAGAAGTAGCCCATGGCAGCTCAATCTCCAAGTGGGTACCCTAGTAAGAGGAACAGGGGCTGGTTCTGACATGAACTCAGTGGCTGGCTCTTTGATCACCTCTCCCTGAGGGGGTAGCAGCCTTACTAGTCCACAGAGGAAGACAATGCATCCATTCCTGTTGAGACCTTAGAGTCTAGATCAGAGGGAAAGGGAGGAGGACCTTCCCTATCAGTGGACTGGGGGAGGATCATGGGAAAAGAATAGGGAGTGCATGAGGAATTGGGCTACAGCTGCTATACAACATGAATAAATTGTAATAAATAAAAAATAAATTACATAAAGAAAAAGAAAAAATAAGTAATATATAACACTAAACTCACTTCCACAACAACCAATTCCAAATTTTCAATTACTACAATAAAATTATTTTTAGAAACTGTAATAAAATATTATCAGCATATTACTACAGTTAAATGGCTGATAATGAATATTATGATTAAATATTGTTTTATTTTAGTGATGCACTATTAAAAAATATCATATAAATCAAAGCTCTGTTCTTTTATTGCTTGCCAGGGTCTCAAAATTGATGCATGAAATGTATACACAACTGAATGAAACTTAAAAAATTATGTTTAGCAAGTTAACCTATACTCAGAAAGACAAACCTTACCATCATAAATTTCTGCTCATCTAAAGTTCCTTCTTCAAGTCTTCATATGGGAGTACATAACTTGGATTCACTCATATACCTGGAGAATACATAGGAACATTTCAACTTGGTGGGGTGCAGTAAGAAGGGCAATAGAAGCAAAAAAATATCAAGGAGAAAGTGGGGGAAAGGGGGAGAAAAAGAAGATATACACAGAAGAAATGGAAGGAAGGTAAAGTAATATCAAAAAGCATCAAGAATTATACTACTAACTGTACTTTACAATTTCTATAATATACAGAAGTTGCTATATACGTGTTTGTGTGTATTTGTATTCCAACATATGTATATTGTAGGAATGAATATATATTCAAGAATACACACACAAATATATATATATATTTAATGTATAATGAAATATATTATATATATTTAATATATAATGAAATTTCCCATTTGGGCTAAGAATACGTTCTCTAAGTGCCAACAACTATCTGTCAAGAAACGGTATCAGGGTATAGTAGTCCTCATTTGAGCTGTCCATGTTAGTCCAAGAGACTCCCTAAATATTATCGGTTATTGCCATTGCCCTCCATTTCCCAGAGGTTTAAAATAATTCCCTATTGCTTAAGAAACCATGCTTTTGAGCACAGGTTCCCAGAGGTCTGTGAACTGGAATGGACAAAAATCCTCATCCATGAGGAATTGTTTCATGGTATTAGAAGGTAGTATGCAATCTTCTAAAGGAGGGAAGCAACTAACAATGCTACATAGTTATGATGCATAGGAACCACAAAGGTGATCAGTATAGCCGAATAATCTTAAGGATACAGTGTGAGCAGACAGACCTTGAGAGCAACCATCACACACTGAAATACTGAAATACTGAAGAGAGAGTACTGAGAAAGAGATGGAGGAAACGTTTTGAGACATTTAAGAGGCATAGGGTAGTTACTGTGTAATTTCTCCTAGAAATTTCAGAAGCTACATCCACTAATCTTATCAGCATGACTACCTAAGCATACCTGAAACTGGATCAAATCAACAGAGACCCTAAAAATGGGGGTTGGTAAAAGAGGCCTCTACACATACACACACACACACACACACACACACACACACACAATTCAGGCAAGTAAAATCTACTGAGAGTGGGAGAAATAATTTTCCCCATGATAGAGCACACTAAATATTTGTATAATACTAAAAGGTCAGCCCCCAAAAAACATGTACATATAAATAACATGTACATATAACTAGCATTACCCTAAGTTGTTTAGAGATCTCCAGGAAACATCTGGAAAATCAATTCAGTGTAGTGTAAACCAGTCCCAACACTAGAAGTCTTGCCCCCCTAGAAAAGATGTCCATTTCAGACTCAGTTGTTATTATAAACGAATGAAAATCCCAACTTTCTGCTTCTCCAACAAAGACTCAGGAGCCATATGCTGGGATGAAAACATGATCGCTCAGAAAGGATGATAAAGCATTCAGCTGACCTTCTGTCTCAGCTCGCATCCAAATGGAAAAACCCCCAAAAGCTCACTAGCTCAGCTGAGAGAACAGGAAGAAAAGGCTTCAAATCCCAAAGCCAAAGACTTGCTAGCCCAAAGCTCCAAATGCCCCCAAAGCCAAAGAGCTAAAGCTCAAGTACTAGAGATCTAAAGCTCATTCTAAATCTATACTCTGCTTTAAATACCCCTCAACTCAAAGTCTCTCCTACTCTTTAATCCCAGGCAGCTAGTTTCTTGCTCTGCCTCTTGACCTAGGGTTAACTTTATTAAATCTTGCGTACAGATATCTCTTGGATTAAAGGTGTATGCTAGGGATGACTGAACCACATCATTATCACCTGTTTACAATAAAAGAAAGTTCTTGGGTTAAAGGTATGTGATAGGGCTCAACAACACAAAAGAAAAATAGGGTCTCACAATTCCTAATTGTGGGATTCACAATGGAATCAAATATCCTTCAATACTCCATGACTAGGAGTCCTCAATAAGGTCATCCTCATGGATTGCAGGATGTTTCCACTATATTAACCACTCTTATAAACCTCTCTAAACCATCTGTCTCTTGCACTCTTTCCAATAAATCATATCTGCAACATGTTCATTACCAGTCTGTCCCAACCTGACCACAAGTACACCCAAACAATTTATTCCTGTCTATTCCAGGAAGCTCCATGCATCCCCCTATAGTCCTCCTCTTTACCTAATATCTCTAGGTCTACAAAATGTAATTATATAAATGTACCACATTTTCTTTATCTGTTGTTCAGTTGAGTAACATCTAGACAGTTTCCATTTTATGGTTATTATGACTGAAGCTATGATGAATGTAGTTGAGCAAGTGTCCTTTTGGTAAGATGGAGAGTGTATTGGGTATTTGCCCAAGAGTGGTATACATAAGTGAGTCTTATATAACATCAGTCCCCAGCTTTCTGAGGAATAGTCGCATTGATTTCCACAGTGGCCATAACAGTTTGGAATCCCCCAACAATTAAAGAGCAGTCCCCTTTTTCAATGTACCAATAGCACAAGGTGTCAGTTATGCTATTGACCTTAGCTCAGAGGAGTGTAACTCTGAATCTCGAAGCTGTTTTGATTTGCATTTCCATGATGAGTAGAACATTTAGTATTTCTCAGACAGCTGAGGTTCCTTTATTGAGAATTCTCTATTTAGATCTGTATACCAATTTTACCTGGATTATTTGTTGACTTTTGATATCTAATTTCTTGATATATTTTGGACATTAGACCACTATCAGATGTGGAGTAGGTGAAAATATTTTCCCATTCTGTAGCTTGCATATATTTCCATCTGATGGGGTCCTGTGCCTTACAAAACCATTGCAGTTTCATGAGGTCCCATTTATTAATTGTGCTGTTCTATGGTGTTGTGCTCAGAAAATCATCCACTATATTAATTCAAGGCTCTTCCCTACTTTCGCTTCTGTCAGGTTCAGTGTGTCTGGTAATACGTTGAGGACTTTGAATCTCTTGTGCTTGACTTTTTTTTTCTTTTTACTGATACATGATTGTGGGAGATATTTTTATCTTTTCATATATTCAATTTCTTTCTTCAAGTATTTTATCTTTTGTTATCATGCTGAACTTTCACCTGTTTGGCTAGAATTATCCCAAGATATTTTATATTATTTGAGGCTATTGAGAAGGGTATTATTTCTCTGATTCCCTTCTCTGTCCGTGTGTCATTTACATGTGCTAATTATTTTATTTTTATTTTTTGAGTTAACTGTGTATCCAGCAACTTTGCTGAAAGTGTTTATCAGCTAGAATAAATTTTTAGTAGAATTTTTAGGATCACTTATGTATATTATCATATAACCTGCAAATAAAAAGTATTTTGACTTCTTCCTTTCCAAGTTTGACTCCTTGATTTTCTTCAGTTTTAGTACTGCCTTAGCTAAAGCTTCAAGCACTGTGTTAAATAGATATGGGGAGAGTAGATAACCCTTTATTTTTCCTGACTTTAGTGGAGTTGCTTTGAGTTTTTCTCTATTTCATTTGACTCTGGCTATATGCTTGCTATAAATTACCTTTCTTATGGTTAGGTATGTCCCTTCTGTCATAATCTCTCCAGGAATTTCATCATGAATGATTGTTAAATTTCATGAAAGCCTTTTATTTTTGACATCTAATGCGATAAGCATGATGGCCTTGGTTTGTTTTGTTTGCTTTGGTTTTCTTTTTGTTAGAGTTTTTTTTTTAATTTTTGGTTTTGGTTTTGTATTTCTTTCAGTATATTTATATGTTGGGTTAAAATTATGATTTTTTTGTTGAACCATTCCTGTATCTTTCAGATGAAGCCCGTTTGAACATGGTGGATGGGTTTTGTGACGTGTTCTTGAATGCAGGTTACAAGTATTGTATTGGCTACATTTTCATCTATGTAAAGAAAATCGCATTATTTTTCTTTGTTGAGTCTTTATGTAGTTTGGATATCAAGGTAACTGTTACTTCATAAAATATATTTTGAACATTTGGCAATGTTCTTTCTGTTTCTTTTTTGTAGATTACTTTGAAGAGTATTGATATTAACACTACATTGAAAGTCTGGTAGAAATCCGAGATAAAACTGTCTGCCCTTGACTCTTTTGGGGAATGTGGGAGACTGTTAATGACTGCTCCTATTTCCTTAGATGTTATAGGTCTATGGAAGTTGTTTATCTGAACATTTATTTTATATTGGTACTAATACAGAAAATTATTCACCTCTTTTAGATTTTCCAATTTGGTGGATACAGTTTTTTAAAATATGCCATTATTCTCTGAATTTCTTCCATTTCTATTTTCTTAACATATTTGTTGAACTTTTCTGCATCTCAAATCATCCACTCATTCCCATTCATCTTTCAACCTCCATCCTTGCAACCTCCCTGCATAAAATAAAACAAAAAATAGAAAATATTAAAAATAAAAAAAAACAACAGAAAAGAAACATTTCATGGTGAAAACTGTAGTGTGCCACAGTGTGTCCCACAGTATACCCTTTTGTCCATACATCTTAATTTGTAAGTGTTTATTGCAATAAATCATTGGTCTGGTTTAAGGCCTCTGGTCTCATCCACATTATCAGTAATTGACTCTTAATGGGATTTCCTTTGTATATCATATTGTTGCTCTGTAACATGGAGATCCTGCATGTTTGGATCTGAAGGACTGGCCTCTTCATGAACTTCACCAGTCCATAGCTGGAGTACATTTGGGTGGGCCAACTTAATGTCCTGCATCTGGGCCTGGGTTATAGCTGAGTTAGTCTGACTATCAGCTCTCCTGCACCCATACCACCAGAGCAAGTTCTCCAGTAGAACCCTGGCTAGCTCACACAATGCCACACCACGCAAGGTCATAGCCAGCACTGCTGCTCTTACGACCTCAAGGCCAGTTTTCCCACAGTGCCTAGCAGAAGAGTGGGGCCAGCTCTGCAGAGCCCACAGACATCAATATGGCCCCACTTGTCATCCCAGACTAAAGATATCTGCATGGCTTTAGGTGAAACAGACCACCAGAGCAGCAGAACCACAGACCCAGACAGAATCCTTGGTGGAATCATAGGCCAAAATGATTCCTACAATGTTCTCAGGTGGCAGTTCAGTCTACTCATGTCGGATTGTTCCTTAGTACCATGGAGTCTCAAGTTCTGCCTCTCTTCATTGTGCCCACATCATTCTGCTTCTTCTTATTTTCCATTTATTCCACTCCAGGTGTCTGGAGTTGTCTCAGAAGTGCTATGCTCTGCGTGTACCATGTAGCACCAGGCAGGGCTTCTCTCAGACTTGCTCTGGCAGCCTGGGCCAAGAGGTTCTTAAGGCTATCAACTTTCTTTGTAGCACCATTTTCATCGTGTAACATGCTTGGGAATCTTATGCATTCATTGTTAACTGAATTCAAGGAAGCCTTCAATATCTTTTCTTCTGCCTTGACCCATTTATTTATTTATTTATTAGTAGAAAGTGGCTCAGTAATCATCAGTTTTAAACTTTCCTTCATTTTTGTTATTGTTCATATCCAGCTTAATCCATTGTGGTCTAACATGATACATGGAGTTATCTGAATTTTCTTTGTCAGTTGAGACCTGGTTTGTGTCCAAGTAAGAGGGCAACTTTAGAGAAAATACAATGAGGCACTGAGAACAAAAAGTAAGTCCTTTAGTGTTTGCGTGGAATGTTCTGTAAATATCTGTTACATTTGTTTGGTTTACAAAGTGAACTAGCTCCAGAATTTCTGTTTAGTTTTCTGTCTGGATGACCTGTCCATTTGTGATAGTGGGGTACTGACATCTACTGTTGTCGGTGTGTGTTAGGTCCATATGTGACATAAACTGTAGAAGTATTAAAAAAAAAAAAACTTGGGCTTCATTTTGTTTGGGGATTTTGTGTTCAGAAATGATTAAAAAATATTGACAAACAATGTCAAAAGGAAAAGGGAAGCACTGGAGCGATTGTTCCACAATTAGAGGTCCTGGATGCACTGAAGAAAGCCTTTATTCAATATCTAGAACTCCAGTGAAAACACTTAGCTTCCTGTATCTCCAGCAACAAGGGATTTGACACACTCTGCTGACCCCCCCTTAAAAACCTCCATGTAAGAGGTGCACATAAATACCTATAGGCAAAATAGTCTTACACATAAGTTTAAAATATATATAAATTAAAATATGAACAACAAAATGGATAACAACCTGGCCAAAACAGCAAAGATGTGAGCAAAAGAGGCTAGAGAAAAGGTGTTCAAACATTGATAGTGTTTAAGTTCAGGCAACTCACAGCAGCCTGCAAATCCAGCTCCTGAAAAGTAAAGAAAGAAAAATAATTTAAATATATTAAAAACCAACAAAACAAACAAACAAAATGTGGTATACTCCAAACTTATAATTAGTACAAAAACTTTTTTTAGAAATCATAATAAAATTTAAAATATTAGCCACTGTGAGCAATACAAATAAAGACTGGAGTTATGAATATTCTATTATCACAAAGAAAAATGAAATACAATGTGAAGTATACTGTAGTAATTTCTCACAAAGAAGAAGCAAAGTAATGGAATTCCCAAATAATTTGTAAATTTTTGATGGATATAGATACTGTACAAAGTACAACTGATTATTAAAACGGAAATTTCAAAACATCTTAAATGTAATTTTGCCTCATTTTTTCTTATTTTCAACAATGTCACAGAGTTAGACAGTTATGTTGTCAAGAAAACTTTCACTTCAAGTTAGATTTTTTTTAGTTTTTGTCTTGAATAAAGGCTCTTAGTTAGCTCCATAATACAGGGAAAATTCTGCCTCAAATTATTTCACTATGTACACAATACAGACTCATGGGTACATTATTCATGTGTCAGTTATTTGATATCTTTGTCAGAGACTACTTACATATCCTAGATAATATCTATGAGGCTTGATTACTCAGTCACACAACAATTTAACTGTACATGTGTAAATAATTTTTGCAAATGCCTATTATGCATCTAAAAACAGTGTAAGAAAAATATCTATCTGAAAGAGAATATAAATGTTTCATAGACAGTGAAATTTCTTAGGTTATTGTATTGCTTTCTTCTGCTACTATAGTTGCATGATTTATTTTTTAAACTTTTTATTGATTCTTTGTAAAAATCAGGTCACTGCACCCTAGTTGCACTTGTCTCCTGTCTTTTAGGACCAACCCTTCATCCCTGCAACCTACCACACACAAAGAAAAAAAGAAAAGAAATCTCACGTGGAAGCTGTAGTTTGTCTCACAGGGTAACATTTTTTGCATACATGTTGTGTTAGCATCTGGAATTCACTGAAGGAAAGACACAGACTCAAATAGTATATAAAAACAAAGAGCTTTTGTTCTGCAATGAATTCCAGAATGTTGGAGTCACCACCTTCAAAATGGCAGTGACCAAAAAGGCAGCTAGATGGCCCTTTTTTTCTTTTTTTATAGCCAGAAAGGGAAATTCCTACTGTGGCTACATGACCTCAATTGCGATTGGCTGGTACCCAAGTAGGCTATGTGATTCTGATTAGAGCTGGCCATTGCCTGTGTAGGCTAAGTGACTCTGGTCAGGAATTAGGTGCTTTTCAAACCTTCAAACCCGTAGTTAATCTTCCACAGATGTTTTGGCCTTTTCTGATTGGTGGCTTTTTTTCTGTATTTTTTTGTTTTTATTTTCAGTATCTCTTAGGCCGATTCTGTCGAGCAAGAAAATGAAGTCTACCATGGAGTTGGTCAGGCTTATTTAGCCAGGCTCTCATATTCATCCCTGGAATAGGATTACATCTCATATCCTTGAGATGGTTCCAAAGGCTGGTTTTGAGACTTTAACACCGTAAGTCAAACTGTGAAGACCTGATCTTTAAAATAACTTTTCTAATGCTAGGCATTATCATGCAAGGAGCACAAAATATGACCATGAGAAACAGAACTAAAGGACTATTTTTTTTGCTTTTTCAATAGCTAGTCATTTGTCCCTTATGACAGAGTTTCTTTTGACTTAACATTTCAGCCTGTTAGGTGGGAAAATATATTCTCCTTTGTAACTTATTCTACCTGGAATTAGGATGATGTTATAGTGACCCAGTTAAAAACACAGGGAACAATCACATTGGCTTGACTGGTTTACATTAACTTTCAGCAAGTCTAGATTTCAGCAGCTCACAATTCACAGGTGATCCCTGAATGGAGTCTATCAGCCAGATAAAATCTACTGAGACAAATATAGCCTAGAAACAGAAGGTTTTTTTGTTTGGTTGTTTTTTTGGTTTTTTTGTTTGTTTGTTTGTTTGTTTTTGTTTTTTGTTTTTTGTCTAGTAATTGGAGAAAGTAAGGAATTGCACAAGGAAGGGGGAAAAAATCCCATTTTCAAGAACAGGCAGATGTACTCATCCAGGGTCCATTTGAGCTGTGGCAGGCAGATCCAGATCTTATGACTTTTTTTGATTTTCTGAGGCTTATATGAGTTTTAGTTTGCAAAAGGAAGTATATGAGTATCACCATTTTATTGAGATCCATAGTTTAGAGAAAGCAAGTAACAGGAGTCTTTAAGACATCAGGAGTAGACTCATGCTGTTGAAACTAAATAAAAGGCATAGCTTTAGGTTAAAAAGAAGATAACCATCGTTTTCTCAGTATATAGGGGTAGATGTGCAAATCGGACAGACAATTTTAGCATGATGAGAAGCACTTTATGTCTATATTTAGAAGACAACGAAAGTGAATCTAAAGTCTTGAGCTTTTGACTGAAAAATACGTAATCAATGTTCATGGAGTTGCTTGGGCTCATTTAGCCAGACTCTCTAACTTTACTTGCAAATGTTCATTATAATGAATCATTGGATTAGTTCAAGACCTCTGAGTTCTGCTACACTATCAGTCCTGGATCCTCACTGGGACTCCTCTCAGATAGATCCGGCAGCTTTGGATCTTTAGGACTAGCCCCTTCACGCTCTCCATCGGTTCACACATGGGGTGGTAGATGAGCTGTTCTGCCTGCCAGGGCTCCCACACCCACACCAGCAGGCAAGTTTCCCAGCACCTTCCTAGACAGCTCACTCAATGCTGCAGCTAGCTAGGGGCAGTGCTGGCTCTCCCAATCCCAGGCCCTTGGACCAGCTCACCTATGCTCAGGCCAGCAAGGTCAGCTCTATTGTGCTGCCCAGGCAAGGTAGAGGGCCTGCTCTCATAAGTGCTGCAGCAGACGAGACGCAGGAACAGTTAGTTCTCCTGCTCTCATGACCTTGGGGCCAGCTCTTCCATTTGCTGTAGGTAGCAAGGGGAGAAGGTATGTCACCCCATGGCAAAAAAAAAAATGAATGAATGAAAGAAAATTTTAAAAATGTCAGAGACAGCTCAAACCTTTAAGACAGCTCACCAGAATCAGCTCTACTGTGCTGTTTAGGTGAGGTTCAGGGCCTTCCCTCCCACTCTCCTGATCTCTGGGTCAGCTCTCCTGCATGCAGTAGGTGGCAAAGGGACAGGAGAGATGGGGCATCTTCCCCATGTCTTTGCCATTTCATGGTAGAATAGCTGTCGGGACAGTTCTCTTGCACTTATGATCTCAGGCCAGCTCACCTGCAACTCTTCTAACCAGGGCCAGATCTACTGTGTTTCCTGGGCAAGGTTCCGGAACCACTTCTCCCAAGTTACGCAGCTGGTGGAGTGTGGAGCCAGCTTTCCTGCTCTCATGCCTTTGTGCTTCTGGAGCCGCCTGTCCAAGGATGCCCAAAGAATTGGTGGGACAAGCTTTGCAGAGTCATCAGACATCAACATGTCCCCAGGTAACAGCTTAGACTGGGGATGTCCAGTTAGCCTTTGATGGCAAAAGACCTCATGTTGATGCAGGGTCCTGAACCCAGACATCTTTGCTGGTAGCACAGGCCAAGACTTCACCATGTCCTTAGGTGGCATCACCAGCTACTCACATTGATCTCTTCATCACTACCCTCAAGTTTTCAGTTTCACCTCTTTTTTCTTGCACACACATCCTTCTGCTTCTCTGTATCTTCCATCTCTCTGCCACTTACTTGCTCATTTCATTAGCACCCGGGGCCTCTAGGTGTCTGGAATCTTCTTTGGAGTACTATTCCTTTCCAGTGCATTATGTTACTGAACAAGTGCTATCTTGGGCATGGTCTGCCAGCCTAGGCATCATGGATGATCATAGGGGTGCTGGCACACCAATGGCCTGAGAGTCTTCTTGCGTGTGTTCTGGCCACATAGGACATGTGGCACTAGGTGGGCAGCTTAATGATATTTAATAGATTGAGATTGTTAGGGACTGGGGTAATAGTTCAGTTGGCAAGAGAACTTAGTTCTAATCTTCAGCAACAATATAAATAAACGGGCATAGTTGACATTTTTGTAACTTCAGCATTAAAGAAGAATTAAAGTGGATCATGGGAGGGTTTTTGTGGTTTTGTTTTGTTTTGTTTTTGGCCAGCAAGTTGAGCAGAAATGAGCTTTCAGTTCAGTGAGAGACTTTGTCTCTAGGCAATAAATGGTGATAGACAGAGAAAGATAGCCATGCCCTTCTCTGCCCTCCAATTGCATTAATACATAGAAAGGAACAATCACAGGAACAGACATTCATGTGCATATACCACACATTTCTGCATACGCAAACAACTTTAACATACAGAACATGCACATAGACTCATGCCAAAAGCTATTGCTAATGTCTTGATTTTCTAGTAAGGAATTCAGTATATAATTTAGCTTGCCTATGTAAAACAGAAAGAAATCTGTGAGATCTTTTGCAATATTCTCGCAGTTATTTTTTCCTAAATATCCTACATTTCAGTCCTTAGTGTATTTTTCCTATCCATGGATATTTGCTCGTTTCACCTATAGGATAGAAAACCCTAAAAATCCAATTGAAAGGGTTCAGCAGCTACTGAGATAATATTATCCTATGGGCTGAAAGTCAAGTATGGATATATGTTTTCATAATAGCCACAGTATGTTATTTTACAACCTCATTATTTGTGTTATTATCAATAAAATGCTTTAACACAATTGTCATCCTGCTATTGGTTGTTGGGGAGCTCAAACTTAGAAATGACTCAATTAGATGGTTAAGTATATAAAAAAACTCACCTTAATTTAAATTCTTGTTAAAAATAAACAAAAACCCAATACAACAAAATGTCTTAAAACCAAGAACACTAAATGAAATGCCAACAAAAAACAAGAAAAAAGCCCCAAAATTGTAATCAAAATTATTGCACACACATGCACAAACACACAATCAAACGGATACACAACCCCCCCTTCCAAATCTGTGGAGTCAATTATATGTTGTCTTATTGATTCTGACCATGAATCCTATAAGGAAATGGTTGATATAACAATTTTAACTCAACTAGAAAAAACTGATATTTACTCTCCCAGCAGGTAGAACATTTACCCTACTGCCTAAGTTTTCATTCAATCATTCTTTAACCTATTCATTTTTTCACTATACCAAAATAAACGATAATGAAATAAAACAAAACTGTCGGGCTGATATTGGACAAAACACAGCAATAGTTTTTTAAAAAGCCCAAGAGAAAGCACAAAAATCAGAGAACCATTCAATTTCTTATTCAGGAATCCCATAAAAACAATGAACTGGGGGTCTTAATATATATGCAGAGGACCTGGTATAGACGGAGGCAGACCCTTTCCCTCAGTCTCCATGAATTCATTCTAACTTTGCTCTTATTAATTTAGAGGGCCTTGTTTTCTTAATGTCTTTCATCCACTCTGACTCATACATCTTTTCTAACCCTTCTACCATGAGGTTTTCTAAGCTCAGAAGAAAGGAATTTGATGGAGACACCCAATGAGGGCTGAATGTTCTAAAATTTCTATTCTCCAAACAACATCTGGGTACTGGAGGTCTGTATATTTGTTCTCAACTGCTTCAGGAGAAAAGTTCTCTGATGATGGGTGAGCAAAACAGTGATCTATGAGTTTTTTTCCAGAATATCATTAGGATGGATTTTTAAACTAAATTAGTATATAAGTGTTATTTTGAAATCGTTTAACTTGAGAATGGGTTGTGACATTCTGACACAAATATAGAGCATAGACAGTAACCAACTTCACTGGAAATCATTTCAGAGATAAAGTTACTTGAAAATAGAAAACACCATCTTAGCAGATTGAATTTTGGGGGGTGGGGGAAGTGTTTTTTATTTTTATTTTTTTGTTTCGTTTTGTTTTGTTTTCACTCACTGTTCCGTATAACAGTTCATTATTAAAAGCAGTGAGGGCAGGAACCTGTAGGCAGACCTGACCCAGAGGCCATGGAGGCATGCTGCTTACTGGCTTGCTTCTCATGGCTTGACCAGCCTGATTTCTTGTAGAACCCTGGGCCACCATCTCAGGAACGGCCCTCCCCTGTCCTTCCACCACTTGTATGCTCTTACTTTTCTCCTCCTGAACACCTTTCACCCTCTCCTGTTCTTTGTAGTTGTATAGTTTCTTGCTGCATTCACAACATCTATACATAAACACACACACACATAAGCATTGAAATAAATGATCTAATGATCTACATATGAGACTCTGTTGCCTGCTTTTGGATCTCTTTCCCCTAGCTGGGATGTCTTGTGGACCTCAGGGGAAGAGGATGTGATTAGTCTTGTGCCAGGGTGGGTTGTCGTTGGTACTGGGGATTCCCTTTTCTGAGGAGACAGGAGGAGAGGGAAAGAGGGGAGAGCATGGGACTGGAAGGAGAGGATAGCAGCATTAGGGATGCAAGGTGAATAAATAAACACACTTTAAAAAGTAAAGAAAAACAAAAGAAAAAAAATGCCTCTAAAAGATTTGGTTGCACACAAGCCATTAGGGCATTTTCTTCATTAGTAATTGAAATTTTTGAATGATCACAAATTATCTATTTCATAATCACCACAGAAATATATATATATACATTTTATAAAAGTATTTTATTGAAATATGTATATCTGTTTGTGTTTGTGTATTTGTGTGTGTATGTGTATGATTTAAAAAGGGATGACTTTTTAAAGCTATTTTTCCATTCTTTATTATTATTATCATTTTTTACAATTTATTCAATTGTATCCCTTCCATAGGCCCCTCCCTTGTTTCCTCCCAGTCTCACCCTCCCTCCCTTCTTCTCCCCATGTACTTTTTCCCTAGTCCACTGATAGGGGAGGTCCTTCTTCCTTTCTATTTGTCCCTAGCTTGTCAGGTTTCATCAGGACTGGTTTCATTGTTCTTCCTCTGTGGCTTTGTAGGCTCCCAGGAGGAGGTTATCAGGGAGCCTGCCCCTGAGTTCATGCCAGAGAAATTCCCTGCTCCCCTTACTAGGGTTCCCACTTTTGGAGTCTATTAGCTACATCTTGAGCCTAGGTTTAGGTCCTCTCCATGCATTGTCCTTGGTTGGAGTATCATTCTCTTCAGGGCACCCAAGGCTCATATTTTTTTATGGATTGAGACTTTGAACTCCAATTTCTTTTGCACATTGAAGCTATCACATGGACATTACTGGGAGTTAGAACTTTTTCAGTATTAACATAGGGTTTATATGGTTGCAGAACGCTATGAGTGGGATTACCTACTTTGGAAACTGGACCTGAAAGAGTGTCTTTGTCTACTGAAAGAAGGTAGAAAAATGTCAGAACACAGCTGCAAGTCATCATACCTCAGCTTCATTAAAAAAGTGTATTCAGAATTTCAGTAGGTTTTTAAACCAGTGTAAAGACAGGCTCTGCCTCCATTAGGAGACAACCCAGACAAAATGTACTCAGTGTTAATTTTCGATGTTTTGTCTCATAATTCTTTGTCTTGGCACTGCTCTCCCCATCTTTTTCTAGCCTTCAGGTCTTTTTTTATATATTGTGGATTTCAATTCTTATTTTTAGAAGTTTTTTTTTTTTTGGTTTTTTTTTTTTTTGCCAAAGTGAGTGTCATTGAGTCTGTGTTTCTTGTTCTTCTTCTTTGGCTCTTTGTTTTTCTCTTTGTTATAATTTGTTTTTATGTTATCTTATATTACTATTGTTATTTTATTATTAATTGCACGATTGCTTGTTAGTGAAAGTTAGCTAGAAAGTTTTGGATTTGGGTGGTTGTGGAGGTGGGAAGACCAGGGCGGAGGTGGGTAATGGAAATACCTGGCATGATTTCAATTAATTTTTTTTCAAAAGACCTGTATCATCAGCTACATAAATCTCAGCCATCCCAGACTCCATACTGGGAGAAATTAATCTCCATTTTAAAA
>CM053745.1:35528155-35586135 GCA_028658305.1 Pachyuromys duprasi | reverse complement strand
GACCATGTGTGGATGTGGCCTGGAAACCCCGCTCAGATGGGGCCCATGATAGCTAGGTGTCGGACTGAAGACTCTAGTAAGGGAAACAGGGACTGTTTCAGTCATGATCTTGATGGCTGACTCTTTGACCCTCCCCCATACAAGCCAGGGAGTGACAGACTGGCTAGATCCCAGGGGAGGACATTGCAGCCAGCCCTGAGGAGACAGGATGAGATGGGGTAGGATGGAAGGGGAGGAGGTCCTCCCCAGTTGGTGTACTTGGAGGGGGCGTGGAGGAGGGAGATGAGGGAGGGAGAGAAGCAAGGAGGGTGCTATGCCTGGGATGCAAAGTACCTAACCTGTGATTGATATAAAAATAAATAAATTTATTAAAAAAGCTTATTTTTAGAATAAGTTAGTACTCTGTATGACTGCTAGTATCACGATAGAAAGTTTATATATACACAATAGTCTTATAGATTTTGAGGTAATACTTATACCTTTAAAAAGTTTTAAAGAGTAAAATGAACACCCAAAGCATATGAGATTAGTAGCAATAGAATAGTCGTTTATTTTTTATTTTCCTCTGTCCAATTCCAGGTGGTTCTTCTGATATGAGACAGAGATTTTGAATTTTCATTTAACAATCATTTGTGGATTTAGAAGGAGTGATACATGCTCCAACCCCAAAATCATCTCTAATTTTTAAAAATATATGGTTTTATTTATTGACATTAATTAACTAATGTCTACATGATGAACTTTTTGTTAAAATTAAATTTTATTTTTTATATTAACTAAAGTTTATTCACTTTTTATTCTAGCTCTAGTCCCCTTCTTTACTCCCCCCCCCATATCTCACCCTCCCTCCATCATCTTCTCCCATGCCCCTCTCCAAGTCCACAGATAGGGGAGGTCCACCTCCCCTTCCCTCTGACCCTAGCTTATGAGGTCTCATCAGGACTGGCTGTGTTGTCCTCATCTGTGGCCTGGCAAAGCTGTTCCCACCCCTACCCCCCATGCAGGGGGAGGTGTTCAAAAAGCCAGCCACTGAGGTTATGTCAGAGACAGTCCCTGTTCCCTTTACTAGAGAACCCACTTGGATACTGAACTGCCATAGCTACATCTGAACAGGGGTTCTAGGTTACATCCATGAACAGTCCTTGATCGGAGTATGAGTCTCAGAAAAGGCCCCTGTGCCCAAATATTTTGGTTCTGTGGCTTCTTGTGGAGGTCCTGTCCACAACAGAACACTAACAGCACAGGCTCTCAGATCAACAATCAATAAATGGGACCTCATGGAACTGAAAAGCGTCTGTAAATCAAAGGATAAAACAACAACCTACAGACTGGGAAAGGATCTTCACCACCCCAGTAACTGACAGAGGGCTAATATCAAGAATACACAAAGAACTAAAGGAGTTAAAAAGCACAGATCAAGTAATCCAATTTAAAAATGGGGTACAGAGCTAACCAGAGAAATCTCTGTAGAGAAATATAGAATGGAAGAGAAACTCTTAAAGAAATGCTCAATGTCCTTAGTCATCAGGGAGATGCAAATCAAAAGGACCATGAAATTTCACCTTACACCCATCAGAATGGCTAAGATCAAAAACTCAACTGACAATCCATGCTGGAGAGGATGTGGAGAAAGGGGAACTCTCCACCACTGCTGGTGGGAATGTAAACTTGTACAATCATCTTTAATTTTTAATTTAATTGGGATCACATAAAGACCATTTATCACTTATGTCTATTGAGGGCAGAAGAGGCAAACTGGAGGTGGGCAATAACACTTGGCCAATTTGCTCTTTTGGTGGGACATTTTCTTTTGATGATTTGTCCTTTTCCTTCAGATGTTTCATTTATCCGGTGGTCTCTTGATTCTTTACTTGGATCTTTTTATTCTCCTGAAAGAATTAAAACAAAAAACCTGCCCCAAGCCAAATTCTGGGGTGTTTCTTTATTGGCAGGTTATATCTTTTCTAGAGCAAAATAATTTTTGGCAACAAAAATTATCTTTCAATTGAAGTAAAAATAATAAATCTTTCAATAATTTAGAACTAATGTGCCTTAGTATGTGTGGATAAATATACCACTATTGTCCTTTCACTTTGAATTTCAGCCTGCCTTTTGTAAGTGGATCTTAAATTTAAGTCACTGTAATTCTTATATGCCTGCTTCTGCCTTGTAAGTATTTGGATTAAAGGCATGTGACTCCCATGTGCTGAGATTAAAGGTGTGAGCCACCACCTGGCTATGGATTCGTCATAATAGTCATTCTCACATAGTTGTCCTCATTTAATTTGGTTTTCCATTTCCTCTTTTTTTTAGCCTTAGGGGTACATTTTCAAGTTTTTTGAATGTGTGATCTGTCATTCTTGATGATTTATTCTGAATTTGTTCGTTGGAATATTTTGATATATTAGTCTTAATTAAACATGATGTCAATTTTATTTCACTATCTCATTATTTTCAGACATTTTGTCTGTCTTGCCTATATGAGCTACATAAAATTTGATGTCTTCACTGTGTTGCTAGGCTTTGCCATTTCCATTTGTGCCTCCCTGACAAGATATCTTTGCCATTTATCTGCCAGTAAGTGGTATTCCATTTGATGACCATATACGTATACACTTGCACACACACAATGAAGTAAAGAAGATAGAGATTTTCCGTTTGCTTTTCCAGTTGTTTGTCTTATAGCCAAAAGTGCTGAGCTGATTTTGTTGTTCCTTCCTCAGTATTGGCCATTCCATCATGCAGTCTATAGGCTGACACGTTCCATTATTTTGTGTTCATCAGTGGTTGATGAACCATCAGTAAACCATGTGCTAGCCAAATGTGACCATTCCTTCACTAATTATAGTTTAATAGGTGTCTCTTTTGGGAAAGGTGTCACCATCCAAAGCAACTGAGCTATTTTCTCAGTGTGGAAAAGCCAGACCCCCTTTTTCCACATCCTGCTCATGAAGGAATTCAGATAGGTTAAAGCTCCACTTTTATACCTTTCCTGCATGGCTAACCTTCCACAGGACTCTGCCTTCAAATGGTCCAAAACATCACTGTAAAGGAACACCCTTAACACATTAAGGTAGATGTCAATGAAAGAGTATAAGATTCTCCATGCCTTGTAAAGTGTTCATAGTTTTTTTTTTTTTCTTAAAGAGAGAATATTTATTCCCCATATAGGAAAAAGCATTTGCAATAAAAGGCAACAGGCAAATGTTGGTGGACTCCTTTTTGTTTTACAAAGAGTCTCCAGTTGCCAATCCAATAATAATATTATATGTATGATTAGGGAATCATCTGGTTTAATATTAGTCAGGGTTGCATCCATGCAGATGAGCTTACTTGCAATCAAAAAGGTTGTTCTTTGTTGCTGGCCCCATTAGGAATTATCTGCCTTTCTAGTAACTCTGTCAATGTTTTTTGTAATAATCTGTGAATATGATTTGTGACTTCTCTAGTGTGCGAACATACAAATTAGAAACTGTATCTGAGTTTTGACCCTGGTGGTGAAATTAAAGGCTGTGACACCATCATCTTGCTCACTGCAACTCTACAATTTAAAAAAGCGACTAACATGTAGATCTGTCTGCCTCTGCTGGGTTTAAAGGCTACCACTGTTCTCCTCAAGTTTTTTTGTAATTCTATATCTGTATCTTTTAAATTTAATTTTTACATTAATTACATTTTATTTGCATTTTATCCCAGCTGCAGCCACCTTCCTTATTCCCTCCCAATCCCACCCTCCCTCACTCATTTGCTCCCATGCCTCTCTCTAAGTCCACGGATAGGAGAGGTCTTCCTGCCTTTCCATCTGACCCTAGCTTATTATGTCTCACCAGGGCTGGCTGCAATGTTCTTCTCTGTGGCCTGGCAAGGCTTCACCTCCCTCAGGGAAGGAGGGTAGTCAAAGATCCAGCCACTGAGTTCATGTCAGAGACAGTCCCCGTTCCCCTTACTAGGGTACCCACTTGGATACTGAGGTGCCATGGGCTACGTCTGAGCAGGAGTTCTAGGTTATATCCATGAATGGACCTTGGTTGGAATATCATTCTCAGAAAAGACAACTGTGCCCAGATATTTTGAGTCTGCTGTTCTCCTTGTGGAGCTCCTGCTCTCTCCAAGTTTTATTAACTCCCCCTTCTTTCATATGATTCCCTGTACTCTGCCCAAGTTTTGGTTATGAGTCTCAGCATCTGCTTTGATACACTGCTAGGTAAAGTCTTTCAGAGGCCCTCTGTGGTAGGCTCCTGTCCTGTTTCTTGTTTTCTTCTTCTTCCAATGTCCATCCCATTTGTCTTTCTATGTGAGGATTGATCATTTTACCCCAGGTCCTCTTTCTTGTGTATCTTCTTTAGGTGTACAGATTTTAGTATGTTTATCCTATCTTACAGGTCTAGTATCCAATTATAAGTGAATATATACTGTGTATGTCTTTGTGCTTCTGGGATACCTCACTCAAGACGATCTTTTCTAGATCCCACCATTTCTCTGCAAATTTCATGATTTCCTTGTTTTCAATTGCTGAGTAGTATTCCATTGTGTAAATGTACCACCATTTCTCTGTTGAGGTACATCTGGGTTGTTTCCAGATGTTGTTTCCAGTTGTTTCTGGCTATTAAGAATAAAGCTGCTACGAACATTGTTTCACAAATGTCTTTGTTGTACTTGAGCAAATTTTGGATATATGCCTAGGAGTGGTTTAGTTGGATCTTGAGGAAGTGTTATTCCTTGAGCTTGTTTGGAAGTTTTAGCAGGGGAACTCAACTACTGGCATACCCTTGACCGAAGACCTGTCCTCCTATATTCAGAGAAGATTGTCCTCTTCGACCAAGTGTGCAGCTTCAGGAGGGACACACATGGAGCAGTGAGGGAGGAAGGGGACACCTGCCTAGCCAGCCAGATCAGCCGAATCAACCCTGGCGATCAATGGGGTGACAGATGTCTCAGCCAGATCTCCCTTACCTCAGGAAGCATTATTCCTAATTGTCTGAGAAATCGCTAGATTGGTTTCCCAAGTGGCCAGATGGTTTCAGCAAAGAATTCTACCAGACCTTCAGAAAAGAACTAATTCCAATTCTCTTCAAATTATTCCACAAAATAGAAACAGAAGGAACATTACCAAACTCATTCTAGGAAGCCACAGTCACCTTGATACCTAAACCACACAAAGACCCAACAAAAAAGAGAACTTCAGACCTATCTCTCTTATGAACATTGATACAAAAATACTCAATAAAATACTTGCAAACTGAATCCAAGAACACATAAAAGAAATCATCTACCATGACCAAGTAGGCCTCATCCCAGGCATGCAAGGGTGGTTCAATATACGGAAATCCATCAATGTGATCCACCACATAAACGACCTGAAGGATAAAAACCACATGATCATCTTCTTCGATGCTGAAAAGCATTTGACAAAATCCAGCACTCCTCAAATATTTTATCTTATCTCCAAATCGCTCCAACTCATTGAGATTTAGACAAGAAATGTGAACTCTAGTAATGTTTTGAATTTACTTAAAACATTGTAAATCTCTTAACTGTGTTTTTACTACTAAACAACAGAAACATCTTTTATTTAAGTGTTAAACTCAAAAGCTGACATCCAAGATGCTGTGGGCCATGTGGCAATCTCCACTCTAATATTCTAGCATAGAATTAAGAGACTTGGTTTAAGAAAACCCATTTTTCGTTTCATACTATTAAGGCAAGTGTGGCTTTGGTAATCAATCATGCAAAAATATAATTTTTTATTTTTATTTATTTCATGCCTGATCAAGTGAAAGACATTTGTTAGTCTTTATAAGTCCGTTAGGACTGACTCACCAAGTGATCTGATGAACTTTATCCAGGAGATCTCTACTGTTTGAATATAATCCTTATCTATCATGGTGCTATCCATGGTTTTTCTTCTCCTGTAGAAGCAATGCCAAAATCTTTTCTCCAACATAACACACATCCCAGTTTCCATTTTGGGGGAAGCACATCTTTAAAATGTACAAGCTGGTTTAACTCACTATTTTTTTCTCTACTGTCCAATGTCTTTCTGCAGCTATTATTCTGTTCTCGTTAGAATTTAAAAATTTAAAGTTAGTAAAGCACTGTGTATCTATCTCTAGGGATTTTTATTACCTCTTGCTGTTTATTAAGCACATCTCTTAAAATGCAATTTCATCTTTCTATAACTTCTTATCCTGTACGATTTTGTGTCATACCTATAATTTGATTTATGTTGTAATATGCAAAAAATTGTTTCATTTTTCTAGAGACATATGCTGGGGCATTGTCAGTCTTAATTTGTACAAGTATCCCCATAATAGCCATAATTTCTAATAAGTGCCTAATTACAGAATCGGCCTTTTCAGAACATAAAGCAGTTGTCAATTGAAATCCTGAATATGTATCAGTGATATGATGCACATACTTTAATTCTCTAAACTCTGCAAAATGGAACATATCCATTTGCCAAATTTCATTTCGTTGCATACTTTTGGGTTACTTCCTCAAGCAATCAGAGTTTATCTATACAAAGAACAAGTAGGGCATTTTCTTATAATTTCCTTGCCTTGTTGCCAAATGATAGAAGACACATTCTTCAAACCTTTGCTGTTAACTTGGTGTTTCTGATGAACTTCTGAGGGTTCTAGCACTTCCCTTATTAACAGCTGATTAATTTCATTATTACCTTATGCTAGAGGGCCTCGTAGTCCTGAATATATATGATATGTGTTATATACAATGGATTGATTCTTTTTCTGATTAATTGATTTTTTCTCTTACTAACAAAGTTTATTCTGAATCATCTGTGAAAAGTTCAATAGTTTCAACATGTAAAACAACTCTTTCTGCATATTAAGAGTGAGCTACTATATTAACAGATTCAAGAAAATCTAATAACCTCATAAGAATGGCATATAGCTCTGATTTTAGAACTGAATCATTAGGGATTGCGAACCCTTTTATTTATTTTTACTGACCTGAAACTAGCCTTTCTTGGTTTCTTTGCATCAGTGTAGAATGCAAAGGCTCCACAAATTGGAATCCCTTTCACTATATGAGTGAAAATCCTATTAGTTGGTTGTAGAAACGTAAGTCTCATGATTTTGGGACACTTGTAATTAATCTCTCCCCTCAACCCCCGCCCCAAATACTGGAAGCTCTTTTCCAATGTTTCTTTTCTGCTCATTATGAAGGTATTTTAGAATTAGTAAAAGGTGTCAGAATTTTGGTTGGGTCTATTTCCGCAATATGACAATGTTTTTTTTTTTTAGAACCAACTCATAAATCCTTTTTACATATGAATTTTTTTAATTTTAACTCTATCTGCTAACTATCCATTCAAAGCTATTATCTTCTCTTTGCATAAGTATTTCTGTGGGAAAATGAGTAAAAGGCAAACCAACTAAAATACAGTCAAGCTTTGGATCTAAGCAATCTGTTAGTGCAGCCTGTACTTTCTTTTCTACCAGAGTCAGTTCTCAGACTCAGTTGATAATTTTCTTTGACTATTTAAGTCCTTACGACCTTGCAAGATTTGAAATAAACTATTCAGATCTTGAGTAGTTAATTCATAGCCAGTTAATATCTCCCAGCAATTTTTAAGAACCATTAAGAGTTTCTAACTGATCTCTTTTCACTTGTACTTTCTGTGGTTGAAATTTCTGTAAACCTATCTTATATCCAAGATAACTGATAAAATCTCTTATTTATATTTTTTCAGGAGCAATTTGTAATCTCCAGGATGACAAAATTCTCTATACTTCATCATATTTTTCTAAGGCATGTGCATCTGAATTAGGCAATCAGATATCATCCATATAATGATATATTTTAGATTGAGGAACTGTTTACAAATTTTTTTCTAACAGCTTCTGTACAAAATATTGATATAGTGTTGGATTAGTTAAAGTTTTTGTGGAAGAACTTTCCAATGATACCTTTTAACATGTTGAGCATTATTATATGTAAGCACTGTGCAAGAAATTTTTTTCTTTATGCTCTTTCTGTAAAGGTATATTAAAAAATCAGTCCCTTAAATCAATCACTGTAATAGACCATCACTTAAGTAATATAGAAGGCAAGGGAATTTTAGGTTGTAGAAAGCTCATTAGCTGAAACACCTTACTTATTGCTCTTAAAATCTGTTAAGATTGTCCATTTTATTGACAAATACAGTTGGAATCAAAGGACTAGTCAATATGTTGAACATTTAGCTGTTTCTGTATTAGGTGTCCTACCGCCTGTACTTTTTCTCATGTCAAAGGCCATTGTTCTATGCACACAGGTTTGTCAGTTAACCATTATTAAGGTAGGGCTGTTGGTAATTTTGAAAGAAGAACAGCTGTTGTGTCCTGCTTATGTACAATTTGAACAATCTATGACTGTTCTTGATAATACCTTTGTTTTATTTTTCTCAGAAGCATTCTTTATTTTATGGTTTCTGAGCCTGGAGCATTTTAATCTGTGTTGTCCAAAGTTGCACCAAATCACTTCCCAATATTAGCCACACATGATTCCAATTTTCTTATTTGTCATTCATTGCCTATGCACTGGACCCATCTTCTACTTTCTTTTACCTGAGATAAAGTTCAAATCTCTAGAATCTGAATATTAACCTCCTAAAGAGGCCAATCTGCATGCCAACATTTTGGTGAAATTACTGTTGCATCTGTTCCTTTGTGTACTAAACCTTCTATTTCATTGTGATTTATTTGTATTTTTAGCTTTGTACTCTGATTTTTTATAGTAGTTTGCCAAAATACTTGCATTCTGATCTCTCTTGATTTTTTATTTCATGTACTGAAGTTGTTATGTCCTTGATTATATCCAGAGTATTACTGTTTTTAACAACAGACATTAATTAAATCTTTTTTTTAGAGACGTCTTTCCTTTTTATTCTAAATCTCAATTATGGGGCATGTTTAAATTGATTTATATAAAGCAAGAGGAGCCGAGTAAGGTTCTTAAGTTGAAATAGTCACCCTAATGTCAAGGCAAGCTTTAATATTTTGGGGGTGACAGATAAAGCAAAAATCCCCACTATATATGAACATATGCTATTGTGTAAATCAAGCAAAGTGACAAGCTGAAATTTCCTTCTCTGTGTTTCTAAACTCTTCAGCTTATATAGCCTTGTCTGACAGTCTCCCCAGTGATGGCAAGTTCTATTCTTTAAAATCTTTTGTGTCCAGAAGAACAAGAAGAAATGCAATACAGAAGTGTGCACTCAGGCAACATGGACAGGTTTCATCACAGTCATCACCATTATTTTCAAATCACTAATTTCCTTTTATAGAGCAAGACCATCCATATAGGATCAAAATGGGCAATCTCTGAAATGCTAAAAAACAGTACAAGGCTATTAAGAAATCACACAGTGGCCTGGGCTAGATGTGGATCATCCAAATGGAAATGCACAACAGCTATTCAACCTAAAGTCCAGAGACCCTGTAAGAAGCCAGGAGGTGAACAATGACTCCCTGACTTTCCTTCACCTGCCCATTCTTATCACCTGTTTTCCTTTCAGCATATAATCTCAAGTCATAGTTTCATTCTTCTTGCTTGATAAAAGGGGCCTCACACATGATCATGATCTTGGTGTTCATTGTTAGGTCCAGTCTCTAGGAACTGCAGGACACGACTGAGATACCCTGTTCTCTACCCAGGGGTGCAATTTTCATCTCTCACAAGCCTTTCAGTATATACACAGACATTTGGTTCCTCAGGTCCCTTTCACCTTTGCTCCTTCTGTTCTTGCTCTGGCCCTTCTTTCTCTCTCCCCTTTCCTTTGTCCCTTCCCTCTTTCTCTTCTCTTTCTTTTTCCTTCTTTCTGCATGTATCCCCCCCTCTGTCTGCCTACCCCCATACTATTTCCCATAAACCTGCATTTATTTGATGTTGCTTCATCTTGCCATTAGCTAATTCAGTTTTCTTTAATCAATCATTCATAGTGTAATCAAATAACCTGTTAACAACTCCTCTATTACTGGATTTTAGAATAAAATACATGCAGAGGAGATTTTATCTTGATGCATACTTAGTCCATGTTCCTGATAATTTATTTCTGTTTCCATAATCAACCTTCATTATTTTTGTGTGTGTAACACTTTCATGTTCTATATCTTGAGATATAAATATCCATAATTTTAGATAGCATCATGTACTTTTTCTTGTGTGCATGTAAAATTTTTTCTTTTTAATTATTATCATTTATTATAATTTACTCAATTTGTATCCCTGCTGTGGCCCCTTCTCTCATCTCCTCCTAATCCCAACCTCACTTTCTCTTCTTCCCCTATGTCCCTCCCTTAGTCCACTGATAAGGGGAGGACCTCCTCCCCTTGTATTTCACCCTAGCCTATCAGGTCTCATCAGGACTGGCTGTATTGTCTTCTGTGGACTACCAAGGTTCACCCTGTGAGGAAGGTTATCAGAGAGCCTGTCACTGAGTTCATGTACTCTTATGTCTTGTTCATATATAGAGACTCTAATCCTACTTTCTAATGTCTCTGATATTGTTAGGCATTCTGCATGATACCATAATGTTGACAACCCATCCACAAACTCTCTGATTAACAATGGTGTGCTGCCTGCATTATATGCTAGTTCAATAGTAATAAGATCTGATTTGACTTAACACCCATTTCATAAAATGATACCCATTGTTGACCATGCATAAATGACCAAGAACCTTATATTAGGTAAAGCCAAGGAACCTGAGGTAAAATCTAATAAAACTTTTCAAAAACAAGAGCATTGCACCAAACTGACTCCTCACATTCTGCTATACTCATGGATCAGTGGCTTGCTCAGCTATTCTCCAAGAGCCTTATTTCAACAACAGATAGAAAAATAATGCAGAGATGCATAGTAACTAGTATCCAGAGAGTTAGAAACCTCAGAACACTCAATCTTAAAAAGAATGTCTTTATTAAACCTATTTCCTCTAGGGTCAGGAAAACTTCCAGAAGAAGCAAAAATATTTGAATCAGAAGTCATAAAGGATACCAAGAAAACAAGGTCCTCCATATCAAAAATACAAGCTCATATGAACTCACAGAGAATGAATGACCGTACACAGGGCCTGAATGGTTCTGTACGAGGTCTTTTGCTTATATACTATGGCTTTCATTTTAGTGTGGTTTTGGTTTTGGTTTTTTATTTGTTTGTTTGTTTGACTTTTTTTTTCATAGTCGTCGATGTGGAGTCTGTTTCTTGTGCCTTCTCTTGGCCTGTTTTTCTTCTGTTTATTTGTTCTGTTCAATCTGTATGTGTTAGTTTTTTTATTATACTATGTTTTCTTTTTATTTATTTTATTATTATCTTTTAGAAGACAATTTGTTTTCTAATGAGAGAAAATCATTGTGGAAGGGGTGAGGGGAAGAACTTGGAAGAATAGAGGCAGAGGGAACTGTAACCAGGATATATTATGTGAGAAAATGTGTATTTTCAATAAAGGGAAAAATCTTTTATACCAAAAATTCTGGTCACAGGGGTGTTTTCTAAGACAGACACTCCAACCAAGGACCATTCATGGAGACAACCTAGAATCCCTGCACATTTGTAGCCAATTGCAGCTCAGTCTCCAAGTGGGCACCCTAGTAATGGGAACAGGGACTGTCTCTGACATAAACTGATTGGCCTGCTCTTTGATCACCTCCCCCTCAGGAGGGTGCATCATTACCAGGCCACAGAGGAAGACAATACAACCAGTCCTGATGAGACCTGATAGAGTAGGATCAGATGGAAGAGAAGGTGGACCTCCCCTATAAGTGAACTGGGGGAGGGGCATGAGCAGAAAAGAGGGAGTGAGGATAGGATTGGGAGGGGAAGAAGGAGGGAGCTACAGGTGGGATACAAAGGGAATAAACTGTAATTAATAAAAATAAAAACAAAATATTATATAAAAAGAAAAAATAGAACTCTTTTTTAAATTTTTGATTAATTATGCTTTATTCATTTTGAATCCCCCCATAAACCCCTCCCTCCTCCCTTCCCAATCCCATCTCCCCTCCCCCTTCTCCACATATGCCCCTCCCCAAGTCCACTGATAGGGGAGGTCTTCCTTTCCTTCCTTCTTAGAAAACAAGTCATGAACAATTCACAACAGTAGGGTATTACTAATACTATTCTGGGATGTGAGAAATGATAAGCTAAGGGAATGGCTTACCTAAAGATTTAGATTCAAGTTGTAGGTTAGTCTTAGTTACTGTTCTATTGCTGTAGGGGACACAGTGACACCTTGTATAAAGAAACCTGCTGGTGATGTTGGTGCACAATTTTAATCCCAGCACTTGAGAGGCCGAGGCAGAGGCAGGAGGGTCTCAGAGTTCCAGGCCAGCCTGGTCTACAGAGTGAGTTCCAGGACCACCAAGGACACAGAGAAACCCTGTCTTGGAAAAAACAAATAATGAACAAACAAATATTTTTATTTGGAGCTAGATTTTGGATTCAGAGGTTTAGTCTAATATCATCATGGGGAGAATTATGGTGACAACCATGACAGGCATTTCACTTGAGTCATAATTTAGAGCTACATCTTGATCCACAATTCATCAGTTAAACTGAAAGAAAACGTAATTTTTTTCATATTGTTTACCTTTTTTTCCACGTTTTTTTGTAATTCTGATGGGCATGTTAAGAAAGTATTGACTTATAATTGAAAAAGTCACTTAACTGAAGTTAAAATCAATATTTCTAGATAAGACCTGCAACACATGAGTAGACAAGTGAAGCATATATAAAAGATGTCAATCAGAGAAGAGTTTAAATCACAGAATCCCTGACCAAAAGGATGTGCCTCTTTGTTGGTGGCTGCCTTTGTTTTTGCAGAGTATCTTAGTATGCTTATTGTGTAAAATCTTGAGAGATTTATGGCAAATTCACTCAGCTATACTCCTCTAAATTTATAAAATTTTCGTTTATCTTGATTCAGAATGTTTTTTCACTCTGTGCATTAATTAAGAGGTACCCTTCTATGTCAAGTACGGTGTGATGAAAATTATTTTCAAGTTGTCACACACAGAAGAGAGGTATAAAAGAAACAGAAAATCTTGCCTCCAAATGTTAAAATATGAAGAGTCATGTTTATGTTGCATCTAGCAACTTTATTTATAAATATATCCAACATTATTTATGAATTTCTTACCTTGAAAATTCAATTTTTCCGGAAGTAGAAAGAAAAGATGAGGTTAAAGATGTGCTTATTAGACATAACTATCTCAAAAGGAATAGATGCTTTAATGTGTGATTAATTTATTACCTTCATTGGTAAGAAATGTTATTGGTGATAAGGTATAACAATTCTTAATTACTGAAAATTGGTATTTAAAATATTTTGAATCAATATTGCCTTCAGTCTTCAATGTTAAAAATTATTTTTAAATTGTATAGTACTATGATTAATATTTAACATGCCTTATATTTTATTTGTTAAACAAAACAATTATTTAACCCAGACTACTGTTTTCTACCTTTCAGGAGAAACATTTTAATTAAAAAATTAGCAGTTTTAATCATAGAGTCTGGACTGGCATTCTCTCCAGTGGGTGGGTCTTCGGTTGGGCCAGAACTGGGTTGGGCATTCCCTCAATCTCTGCTCTATCTGCCTACCTTTATTCTTGCACATCTTGTAGGCAGGATAAAATTTGAGTTCAAGTTTTTTTATAAATTCAGATAAGATAATTTTGAATGAAACATTTTCAATATTCCTTATTGTCTTGGCTCTTTATAGGTGATCCAGATATTTAAGTCTTTATCTTTAATTATTTCTGATTTTCGTTATATACATACATATATGTATATATGTGTGTATGTGTGTTTTCCACAAGCAAAAGAAATTCACTGAAGTATCATTTCAAAATAGAGTATATATACATACTGATTTTGAAAGCCTCCATATTCTTTTGGCTCAATGAATGTTGATACATTTGTCCATCTTCAGTTTATTATAAGTATATTGTATTAAAATTGAGGGCCCATGTAAAATAAATCTCCAGAATTTCAATTATAGTCTATATGAACTGAAACTCTCTATTTTCTTCACAGAAAATTATAAGAAGATATTATGTCTTAAGCCACTGTAAGAAAAAGGCTCTCTGTATCTTAGTTTTTCAATGTAATAAACAATAATGTGATGTCTGTGAATCAGATAAAATGCATTAGTAATCTGCATGACCAGAGATCACTGAACACAAGAGTGTGTGCTACACAACCAGTTCCAGTAAATAACTTAAGGTTATCAATTTTTAATAAATCTGGATAGATATAAATGAATAAGATATGTAACTTGATGAAACATACAGAAACCTAAAGTAGAAATATAGTTAATAGGTCTTAGTGAGCATTCATGTCTGGAAAAATTTCCTCCAAACTTCAGGACTGCTAGGATGGTGGTCATGGCTAACAAGGGAGTAAAATGTATGGTTGTAATTCAGTGATACTCACCATATTAAATATCTTTCATAATTTTTATTACTTAGATTTTTAAATGGATGTTTATTAAACAGAACTACATTTCAGCACTATAATTTTTTTTAGGACAGTGATTGTGTAGCAAAAGACCATCACTTTGGAAAGAAGGAATAATACATGCAGTTTCAAGAAACATTTGTATCATAATTTTAATATGTTTTACTAAAGACTCGACTTACAGTAATGGGGATAGTTTTATAAATAAAACTGGTATCTAGATATTTGGTTATTAAATAACTCCCAATGCCACATTTCATATCTCTGAGTTGTTTAGAATAGGTATCAATGTAAAGACAAAGTGTGCTCATTTATAATTATAGTTGGGGTTTATGAAACAGGATAGACTTAATGTGTTCTTTGTATGTTAATTCTATAGAAAGAGTGAGCTCATGTTCCCCATTATTTAAATTATACCACATAGTCTGACCAGGATCACACAGAAAAAATCCTGTTACTATAGGAACCTGTTCTTTTATGATAAAATATTATAAGAGGTAAATAAGCATATGACCGAATGCATAGCTACCTATCATGAACTCCTAATGCTCTCTGACTTCCTTCTTGCTCCAGTGAAAATTAGCATTTAACGGTGAATTTGACAAGCATGACTCTCCAAACTCTAAAGCTTATAACCAGTCACTAATGTGGTAATAATATGACCTGTATAGTTTGGCATTGATAATAATAGCAGTGTGGAGACCTTGTGAATAGAGTTACTGCACTTAAGATAAAAGAGCCAGGTGTGTGCCTTTCCATGTTCCACCATGCCAGGAGACTCATTGACGGCACCCTCTATCCCTCAAAACTGGGGTGTCCTCTGACTGATTCAGGTTAAACCGTATCCACAGACTTTCCTTAAAAATTGAATTATAAGTAATAAAAATCTTCTGTTTACAAAGCTATCTATTTTAGTTTTTGTATAGCATCTTTGAAAGCACATATTCTTGATGATCTTGTCCTGATTATGAATATAAAGACCATTGTGCTATTTAGTAGGTTCCAATCTCAATTACCTGATTGTGCATACACTTGCAAGACTGTATTAGGGGACCATTTGATTATAAAATATCTCCAGACCTCAGTTTAATCATACCATAGGAGATGAATTTCAGTGCATATCTGCATGAAATGTGCAAGAATTATGTACAAAACAATTTATTTTTAAAATTGTATCTCCAATTTTTATCCCAAGAGTGATTTCTCTAAAAACAATAATCTTGTTTTAGAGGATAAATATTTTTCAGAGAAGAAGAAACTGAATAAAATGACTAGGTTGGGCATGAACAATCATTGTATGAAAGAGATAATAAAGGTGTACTTGCTGAATATCATTCTTTTCACTTCACTAACCCGACATTGTTTTTAACACCAGAAGTATATAGCACCTCATTATTGTTTTCAGATATATAACTGATACATTAACAGCAAAAAAACATGTCTCTGAGGATATAGAAACAAATGCTGATAATTTATTTTTCGAGTTGCTGACATCATTTACTGTTTTGTCAGTAAAGGACAGCTTGATATTGGAAATATACAGTTTTCTCCTAGGGTGTCCCACTGAGAAAATAATCCAGTCTTGAATGTACGCACCATACACAGCAGCAGATAGACAACACAAACTCAATGGCATATTGAGTAGTGTTTCATTTCATATTGTTATGTCAGGGTTATTTTTTTTCCTTTCTAATTTGCAGTACCTTTGATACAAGTTTATAGAAGAAAAATTTCCTAACCTGAAGAAGGAGTTCCCTATAAATGTTAAAGAAACACAGAGAACAACAAATAGATTTGACCAGAATAGAAAGTCCTCCTGCCTCAAAATAACTTAGTATTGTAAAATGTTTTTCTGTATCTTAGACAGAGACAGGGACAAAAAAAGAAGGTATGTGTGAGAAGACTGGTGATACCTGGAATAAATATTAGTTTCGATCTGTCCTCAGGACAATGGTGTCAAATTGAAAGGTTTTTAAATGTGAAGTGACACCATCTCCCTAGACCCTTCCCAAAGAAAGCTATTCTTTTACAGTTTAGCAGACAGAAAATGCCTAAGGTATTTACCAGGATGAAACTACTATGTCCTTTGCAGAAGTCATAGTGCTACTGTCACCTTGGAGAACTGCATCTTTCTGGAGTTTCAGGAACATTGTTGTTACTTTAAATCATATAGTAGGAGAATCCTTCATAAAGACTTCCCTGCTAGAACCCCTAAGTGTATGGTTTCTTTTCTTGTTACTCTTGTTATCAAGTCATTTGTTGTTAATAACCAAATACTCTTTCTTTCAATGGATTGCATGCTGGTACAGATTTAAAGTTGTGTATACTGTCCTGTTCCTTGTCTTCTCCTCCTTCTGATGTCTATCCACTTCTGAATTTGTCTCCCTTCTGAATGAGGATTAAGCATCTTTCCTAGGGTTCTCCTTGTTGTTTAGCTTCTTTACGGCTATAGATTTTAGTGTGTTTAACCTATGCTATAGGTCTAGCATCCACTTATAAGTGAGAATATATCATTAGTCTCTTTCTGATTATGGGTTACCTCACTTGGGATGATCTTTTCTTGATCACATTTGTCTGCAAATTTCGTGATTTCCTTGTTTGTTTTTGCTGAGTAGTATTCCATTGTGGAAATGTACCACACTTTTAGTATCTATTCCTCAGTTGAAGGACATCTGAGTTGTTTCCAGATTCTGCCTCTTACGAATAGAGATGCTACAAACATGGTTGACCAAATGTCCTTATTGAATGGTGGGGCACCTTTTGGCTATATGCCTAGGAGTGGTATAGCTGAATCTTGAGGTAGCAATATTCTTAATATTCTGAGTAAGTTCCAGAATGATTTCAGAAGTAGTTGTACAAGAGTCCTTTTTATTTGCATTTCCTGAATGACTAAGGATGTTGAACATTTCTCTGCCATTCAATATTCTTCTGTTGAGAATCCTCTGTTTAGCACTGTGCCCCATTTTTTTAATTGGATTAATTGCTGGGGATGGTGCATTCTGGAGAAGATGAGGAGAAAGGGGAGCGCTCTGCCATTGCTGATGCGAGTGTAAACTTGCACAACCACTTTGGAATTCAATCTGGCACTTTCTCAGAAAATTAGGAATAGTGCTACCTCAAGATAAAATAAAAATGTTAAAATTAAAAAAAAAGAAAGGAGGTAAAGTTGGATTTCACCTGTGGATCTTTCAAGATAAATACAGACATTAAAAAAAAAAATGATCCAGCTGTAACACTACTAGGCACATCTGAAAAATGTGCAACCATACAACAAGGACCATGCATGAAGAGGACCTAGAGGCCCTGCTCAGATGTAACCCATGGGCAGCTCAGTCTCCTTGGCAGTCTCCTAGTAAAGGGAGCAGGGCCAGTCTCTGGCATGAACTCAATTGCCTATTCTTTGATCTACTTTCCCTGGTAAGGTAGGCTTACTAGTCCACAAAGAAAGAAGTTTCAGACAGTTCTGATTAGATATGATTGGCTAGGGTCAGATAATTGGAGAGGATGTCCTCAGCTAGATCGGACTAGGGGAAGGACATAAGGAGGAAGTAAGGCTAAGGGTAGGACAGGGAGGAAATGAGGGTGGGAGCTATGGCTGGGATACAAAGGGAATAAATGGTAATAAATAACTAAAATAATAATAATAAAATAAAGAAAAACAAAACAACAGCAGAAAAACTACATTAATCCTACTAATCCATGAGCATGGAGCATCTTTCCATCTTCTGATATCTTCTTAATTTTTTTCCTTCAAATATATTTTTAACATATAAGTCTTTCATTTGCTTTATTAGAGTTACACAATGTATTTTATATTATTTGAGACTATTTTGAAGTATGTTCTTTCACTGATTTTTTCTCTAATTATCATTTATATATAGGAGGGGTATACAGACACTTTGTTGGACATTTATAATATCTGTAGGAGTTCCCTGATGTACTTTTTAGGAACACTTCTGTGTATGATCACGTTATTTGTGCAATACTTTGACTTTCTAAAAAATTGAGTCCCATCTCATTCAATACACCCTGAACACTGTTTCTACTTTCTCCAATCCTTCCATTTCCTACTTGCCTTCTCTCTCATATTTATTCCTCATCCAATACTCTTCCTAAAAGAGCAGGCCTCCCAGAGACAACAACCAACCATGAAAAAGCAGGATTAAGACAAGGTAAGGACCCTAATATTGAGGCTAGACAAGGAATTTTTAAAAAGTCCCAATAACAAGTAAAAATATCAAGGACACACTTGTTTCACCTGTTTCCACTGTTAGGAATCCCACAAAAATATCAAACTAACAGCTGTAAATTCAGAGGACCTGGTGTAGAACTATGTTGATCCCATGCTTACTGCTTCAGCCTCTGAGCTCATATGAGCCCCATTTAGGTCATTCAATGTGCCATACTTTCCTCCTCACCCTCTAACTCCTACCATTTTTTCACCCCTCTTCTTATTTGAGCTGTGAGTGAAGGAACAAAATAGAGACCTCCAATGTAGACTCTCTTTACATACAATATCTTACTGTGGTTTTCTGTAACTGCTCCCATCTGCTGCAGGAGGAAGCATCTTTAATGACGACTGGACAAGACACCAGTCTATGAATATAGCAGAATATCATTAGGAATCATTTATCCATTGTGGTGTGGGCAGCTGTATTTGGGAATGCCATAGTTCTATGTGTTATCCAGCCTATTCCTGTCCATACAGGCAGTATGGGGCAAGGGACCACTCACAGCCATGGTCCTCAAGGTTAGCAAGATAATGGTTGACCACTCTCATGAGTTCTGTGTTACTGTTGAACAACACATCTTTCAAGTGAGACGATTGCATGTCAATGTTTTCCTGACTGGGTTGGTACCCAGATTTCTCTTTCTTTAGCCTACAGAGTACCTCCCCATGTCAAATAGCATAAAAAATAGGAGTGAAGACTGTGCAGGCAACAACTTGGCCCATCTAAGTTCAGTGGGTTAGGTAGATATTGTCCTCAGAAATGGGGATCTGCTGTTAGTTTTCAGTGATGTAAGCTATACTAGTGTTTCTTTTATACACTGTGTGCATGTGTGTTTGGGGCATAGATGATAATATTTGAAATCTCATCTTGGTTGACTTTTCTCTTGATGAATGTGGAGTATCCTTTCTTATCTTCTATAACTAAATCATTAGATTTTCACGTCCAACTTTAGAAACACACAGCTACTGTGGACAGGAAAATATTTTGATTATAGAATTAACGGCAATCCTTGCAACATCCCTGAAGGCAAAGCAGGCATTTTTAGGAATCCTGATGTCTTTCTATTCTTTACAAGATTGTAGTAATACTAGGGATCACATTGAAATGAGGGTTTATGACAAAGACAGAAGAGGAACATTTTGGCTCAGTGAACTGCCAGCCTTCCTGAACAGACTTGTCGGATCAGGATTTTTCTGATATTATAGAAAACAGACTGCTTTTGCCAAAACAACATGTATGTGCCACTAGAAAAACTGCACACAATTGTAAGAATCAGTGGAAAGGATCGTGGTCTTATGTCAAATATAAAAGAAAATTAGAAGAGGCAAAAATACAATTAAATAAAGGACTGAGAGATTGAGTTTCCATAGAAAGATTAGGTATTCATACTGACAGGCAGTAGCAAATCCGATTTATTAACTCTGTGCCAAACTTAAACAGAGTCAAAATCAATAGAGTCATTCAGTCTAGCATTTCTATAACTGATCTTAAGGAAAAAGATATTGAGTTAAAAGAAAACTGATTTTATCATAATGTTAATGCTGGGGTTGGATGGAAGGGGAGGAGGTCCTCCCCTGTTGGACTTGGAGGGGGTGCGGAGGAGATGAGGGAGGGTTGGGGAGGGTGGGAGGAAATGAGGGAGGGGGCTACGCTTGGGATGCAAAGTACCTAACCTGTGATTGATAACAAAAAATAAATTAATACAATGAAAAAGTAGAAAACTACCAGACAGACTGGGCAGGTGTCCTGCAAACATGGGGACCATGTTAGACAATAGTTGTCAAGTGGGTAGGGCAGCCAACATGTTATTCCATCCAAGATGGAAGAAAGAAAGGATGCCTTGAGCAAGCTGGATAAAAACATTGTCCATATCCTCAAGCTCTGTTTTTAATTTAATATATTCTGCCACAGGAAATTAAGAAGGTAAATCAAAAACATTTCCCTACATCAGTGCTCAGGCCCCACATTTTTAGCAAAATTTATGAAGATTTGAAGAGTTCTTTAACACACTTGGATATAAGTCATAAAGAACATAAGTGATAATAATTCGTATCTCCATATGTAAATATTATTCCTCTCAATAGGATTATATCATTTAATCTCTTGATACTTATTTTTAAATAATATGTTATTAACTTGGGTAAAATGCTGTTAAAATTGTTTTAACAAAGGGTTCAATTAAAACTTGCATAAATGTTATTCAGAATTTCAAAAATATAACAAATTCTGCTCTTTAATATATTATTTAATATTTCAAATCCCCACAGCTGATGATAGTATTAGAAGTTTTCCAACTGTGGTACATCATTTCCCATAGGTTTACAAACCCACAGAACACCACAAGACAGGATAATAGACAAGAAAGCCAAATATAATGCTAATGAACTTTATATGCTTAGTAGTCACTATGAGTAGAATTTTTGCATAGTGTGCACGGGAGTGGAAACACAACTCTAGTTCGTATTAACTGGAGATGCAGAAGTAATTCTTTTCACACTGGTCAATCCTTTGTAAGGTCTGTTGTTTCTATTGCACTCACAGAAAAAAACTGAAGTGTTCATGTTTATAAAATTAAACTCTGAACTGTAAGTACTTCTTGTAATATAATCACCATTATTTCATATTAATATGAAAATACTCCATCTATTTATATAAGACTAGCAAAGTGATATTTAAAACCAGATGCTGGAAAGCTGATTAAGCAAAACATGTACAAATGTAAATAGGCTTGAAAGTTTCTTACTATGTGGATATCATAGAATACAATTTTTCGATGAGCAAACCAAGACAATTACTGTGTCACAGGTGATGACCTGCATTCTATCGTTAGAACATGCATATTAGAAGGAGAGAACCAAGAATAGATGTTAGCAAACTGACTTTTTGTTTATTATAAAAACTTTTAATATTTTTTTGTTGGGTTTCAAGACAGGGTTTCTCTGTGTGACGCTCCTAGCTCTCTTGGACTTTGTAGACCAGGCTCTCCTCATACTCAGGAATCGAAATTATGGAATTAAGGATGTGCACCACTACCATCCAAGCAAGCTACTTGTTACTTCCCGATGTGTAGTGCTATGTGTACTGGCCTGTCAACTCAACATAAAAAAGTACCATTTAGGTGGATAGAATAAAATTGAGGAAAGAGATTTTACCTTAAAAATTCCTAAATTGGAAATCAGGTGATATGCACTGCAGTGTGCACAAGCACAAACTTACTAAAACAAATTAATATGAAGACTTTTTATTAGAAAAATTTGAGGCACAAATAAAAATTTGGTTTAAATTTTTTGATGATTGACAATTCTGATAAAAGTGATAATAATAACTTTAAATTATCTTATGTTATACATCCAGAAACCTGGCTTAAAAAACTTATATTGCTTCCGTAATTACACAGAGGAATATACAACTACAGAGAAAAAATATGTTAAAAAGAATGTATGAATAAAACTGGAAAGTTATTTCAGTATCATTTAAATCTAATTCAAGTCAGTAGTAAAGTTGATTGTAATCAGATCACATAATTTCATGATTTATACAGACTGGCTAACATGAAAAGTGAGAAGTGAGAAGATTTTAAGAAGCTTGCCTAATGAATTATTAACTAGAAAGATCAATGTTGGGATCAGTCTCATCAATGCTGCCAGACAAGCTTATTGCATCATGATAATTTAGAATTGTGCTCATTTTTATCCTTTCAGTAAATGTAAAACAGAATACACTTTCTAAGATAATTATCCTTGTATGTTTTTATTTAAATCACCCTAAGTAACCTATATTTTCATTAAAAGAGTATAAGATATAAAGTGATGAAATTATTGAATGGAAGCATGAACTTTGGTCTTGGGTAGTATGTTTCTACTATACTAAGTGTATCCCAGGTTTCCTATGTAAAACCATAATGAAAATTTCCTGTGAAAGGAAGAATTGAAAGATACAATTTTAATTACTGTGAGTCATATTTTTATTGATTCAGTTAAAGAACACATTTAATTGTCCTCAATTTTTAGTGTAGAGAAATCATTTTTGTGTTAACTTTTTTTGAAAACTGATCTTAATTATTGCTTTGATCAAAATGAAGCAAAACAAAACAAAAATAATTGATGCTAACTGCAAATTAAAACAAAAATTGTTAAAGCTCTGATTGTTCTAGCAGGTAGTGGTGCACCATATGGAATCTGATGGAACACAATGTAAATTCAAACACCATAATACACAATGTACCTAGGCTGTAACAAACCTGTAGAAATAGGAGCAATAACATTCAGTATTTCCAGCTTCATATATTGGAATAAATGATAGAATTTTTAAGCTTGATTAAACCATTAAGAACAGAAAGGCAATGAACATGTTTTAAGAGAGATAAAGTAGGATTGGAAGAAGAGATAGTGAATTTAGTCAATAGTAAATGTATTCAATTCGTACACACAGCATAGCTTATCATAACCCCTACAGGGAATAAAGATATATTGTGTAAATGGATAAATAGGGACTCATAGAGCTAAATAAAAACAGCCAATTTTATAACCAGCAAGTATTAAATGAATAGAAATTTATGTTTTCTATAAAACCTTAAGACATTTTTTTTAGAATCTGTGTAAATTATATTACACATTTTAAATAGTATCCATATGATATATAACCACTTTCAAGCAGCAACTAGTCTTTTTGACTTGAACAATAATCAATTTAATTTTCCTGGTACATTGAACAAAAATAGCCAATGAGTTATATAGAATAACTCATGATATTTTTTAAAAGGCTAATTTCATATGTTTCTCCTTATTAAATGCTAAGCAAGAAGGAAGACCCGGGTAAGACGATCAGTCCTCATTCAGAAAGGCATACACGATGGACATCTGAAGAGGGAGAAAACAGAGAGCAAGACAGGAGCCTACCACAGAGGGCCTCTGAAAGACTCTACCTAGTAAGATATCAAAGCCAATGCTGAGACTCATATCCAAACATTGGGCAGAGTGCCGGGAATCATATGAAAGAAGGGGGAGACAGAAAGACATGGAGGGAACAGGAGTTCTATAAGGAGAACAACAGACCCCAAAAATCAAGCCACAGGTGTCTTTTCTGAGACTGATGCTCCAACCAAGACCCGTTCATGAATGTAACTTAGAACCCCTGCACAGATGTAGCCCCTGGCAACTCAGCCTCCAAGTGGGTTCCATATTAATGGGAACAGGGACTGTCTCTGACATGAACTCAGTGGCTGACTCTTTGATCACCTCCCCCTGAGCAGGGAGCAGCCTTAAGAGGCCACAGAGTATGACAAGGAAGCCAATTGTGATAAGACCTGATATGCTAAGGTCAGAGGGAAGGGGAGGAGGACCTCCCTTATCAGTGGACTTGGGAAGAGGCATGGAAGAGATGAGGGAGGGAGGGTGGTATTGGGAGGGGCCAAGGGAGTGACTACAGCTGGGATACAAAGTGAATAAACTGTAATTAATAAAAATAAAGAAATAAAAGAAACAAAGAGTTAATTTCAATAACGTATTAAAATATTTTATTATGATTAAAAGTACATAATTGAATTTCAAGTCAGTCTTGTTGCTGCAAAGTTTATTCATGAGTTAAGTTTTTTTTAAAGACACTCAAAAAATAAAAATAAAAGTACCTGCCATATGAGTGGTCACAAACTGCCAAAGGCAAGATTCATTTTTTATTTCTTCAGTAATAAATTGGATGACTGCATCAACGCAGAATGTAAACAGTCTGTAACTCCGTGGTAAATGTCTCGCCATGTAAGCTTATCTTTCCTGACCATCTTCTAGTCATTCAGTCCTAAAAACTTCTGTAATGTCCCAATAAATACTGTAAAATTTTAAGTAATCGTACACACAGTCAGTTATAGTACACAGAGTCAGTTATAATGGTTAGCATAAAGAGTACATTTATTTGGGATGGACTAGCATGTTCTCCATATTGGAAAAGGTGTTATTGGGAGGAGGCATGGAAGTTTAAGAAGTGTTGATTGCCTGCTCCTTGATCACTTCTTCATGGTGGAGCTACCTAGCCAGCCCACAGAGGACAAGGATCTAGGTAGTCCTGAGAAGACCTGATAGGCTAGTGTCAGTAGGGGAGAAGGACTTCCCCTATTGGTGGACTAGGGGAGGAAAAAGGGAGGGAGGGAACTAGGAAGAGTCAAGGGAGGGGGCTGCAACTGGGATACAAATTTGCTTTGTAAATAAAGGAAGTGTATATTTGAAAATTTAGATCAAAATTTGTGTTACCACAATAAGCATGCAGTAAATGTGATTATGTTTTGTTAACACTGTTGCTATTGACTTTACTGAGAGACAATGCTCCATAAATTTTTTCATGTACTTCACGGCTCACAAAGTATATTAAATGGCAAATATTCCCTAGAAAATAGAAATACTACTTTAGACATATTTACAAACTTGTGTTCCTTGGAGCCATTCAGTTATATTGTAAGATTAATGACCCCAGAAATGTTTTCCTCTCTACCTTATATTCTATCATTTTAGTAGCTTGGAAGGACTTCCTCCACTTCAGTGGAGAGAACTTACACAGGGGGATGTGACAGATATATAAAGGTTCATATACAACAACCAAGTTTCATAAATTATTTTTCCCTACCTTTTGTTAAAGTTCATTTAATGCCTGACCTTAAAAACATTATTATCTAAGGGCCAAAGTCATGAAGAATCATCACAAACATAAGTTCTCATTTGGAATATTTACTCAGATTATAGTGATTGGTCACATTACAGTGACTGGTTAATTATATGACTTCTACAAAGATTATATACTGTTGTGATTGTCTTAAAATTTGTATTAACATTTTGAACTTGTAGAGGAATCTTTCTGAATAATGCTTTCATAAACCTTAATTCATGGCCTTATTAAATAATAAATTATATAAGTAGTTGTTTAATTAACTTACTTGTTGAGAAATAAAATGCTACCTACAAATTAATGAAATATTAAAACTGAAGTTTTAGGGTAATGGCAGAGCAAAACTATTAAGATATCATGAATACAGTCTGAAAATTAAACTTTTTTAAATTTATTTATTTTTGTCTCAATCACAGGTTAGGTACTTTGAATCCCAGGTGTAGCCCCCTCCCTCAGTCCCTCCTACCCTCCCACTCCCTCCCTCATCTCCCTCCTCCCCGTCCCCTTCAAGTCCACCAACAGGGGAGGACCTCCTTCCCTTCCATCCAACCCCAGCTTATCCTGACTCCTCAGGGCTGGCTGCAATGTCCCCCCCTGGGATCTAGCCAGTCTGTCACTCCCCGGCTTGTATGGGGGAGGGTCAAAGAGTCAGCCATCAAAATTAAACTTTTAATGATTCCACTTTTACTATTTCTAATGATTTTTATGAATACTTTAAATTGCAGTGTTTTATCTTAATTTTAATTTTTTGTTTATAGGTGTTTTGCTTGCATGTATGTCTGTGTACTCTATACATACCTCATCCCTATGAAGTCAATAAGAAATAGTCATATGTTGTTTTTCATGCTTATGAATCAGTATGTTGATATTGCAAATTGAACTTGGGTCTTTCAGGAGAACATCCACTGCCCTTAACCCATGAGCATTATCTCCAGCAGCCATACAATATATTTGATTATATTGATGCCCAGTTACTTCCCAGAATGCTTCTCAGATTTACCTCCTGCTCCACTACTCATTCCACTTTGTGTTATTTCTTCTCAAATAAATCAATTACAATTTGGAAACCTATATGCTCTTGGCTGTATGGCCAACCAGTGATGCATAGTCTGTCTACAATGAGTCATACCCTTAATGAAAATGATTCTCCCTCATACTCCATCACTGTTCTATCGCCTCTCACTTGGGATTTGGAGCTTCCTACTCCATGCTTGAAAAGTGGACTTGCATTGGGTTTATGAAGACAAACACAGCTGCTGATTGTTCAGTACTGCACTCATCTTGACATGTACAGAGACATTTATTTTCTCCAATTCTCCTCAAATTTTCACACTCTTCTACAGTGGTCTCTGAGTTCTAGGCAGGAAATGCAGCATAGATATTCCATCTGTGTTTAAGCACTACACTTTGTACTTTGACCAGTTGTGGGTTTGTGTGTTTTTCACAACTGTTCAAAGAAATATTTTGGTGAGATCTGAGAGCTTCACTGGTCTATGGATAGACAGATATAGAATTAGAGGGCAGTTTGATATTATACCCGTTCGGCAAAACAAAGCAATATGTTTATGCCTGTGACTTCTTGGTTTTACAACCATGCAGTCTTGCCAAGATTTGTAATATCAGGCTTGGATTTCTTCCTATGAATCAGGCCTAAATCAAATCATAAAGCATTTGCATAATCTAATAACAGTCATGGTATTATTGGATCCACAGGCATATATTGCTGTGCTAATCCTAATTATATTTCACAAGGTTCAGAGCTGGGTATAATTATTAATGACTTCTTTCTGCCTTACCAACCTACATAACTCTTCCCAGTATTATCAGATATAGAAAACAGGGAGAAAGATTGTTGTTCACTATCCATTTGATTTCTTCTTCTGCAGAAACAATGTGTATAGTGTAGTGTCTTCAGCAATATGGACTTATGAATTTCTGGTAGGGCAACAGCAACAGCAATACCAATTTTTATGTTTGGAATCCTTGTGGTGTTTCCATCAACAGCTTTGGGGAAGGTATCACACACTTGGCATTATGTTATTTTTGGCAACCTATGTTTCCTGGAATGAGTACAATGACACATTTAGGGTAACTCCAACTGAATGTGTGTGTGTGTGTGTGTGTGTGTGCCAAGATTATAAAAGGGTTTTCATTTAAATTTCATTTTAAATTTGCCTTAGTGTTAGTTACTCTTCTTCAACCCTTACCATTCTCTCGCATTCCCATTGCTACTTAATCCTTTCTTGCTATTATGCCCCGATTTTTCACTTATCACCAGTATTCTACAATGCATGTCCCTTTCAACACTTAATAAAATTGAATCAACTTGATATATAAAATATAGGTGCTAATGAGTCCCAAAAACATCTTGAGGAGATAATGACTGTTACTCATTGTTGGAGAGTAGATGTCATGTTTTTTTTTAATTGTATAGCCGCTGTGACACTAGTGGGGAAGAGGAAGAGGTTCAAAGTACGAGTATTGGGAATACTAGAGGGTAATGGGGGAGAATATAGTAATATACTCTGTGTGTGAATATAGAACCATAATCTAGACACTCTCTCACTAGCTCCCCACTATAGTTTTCTGCCATGATATTGTGTGTCATGTTCTTGGAATATATTTCATTATTCATTTGTAAGATAAATGTATGGAAATTTCTTATGTGCACCTTACAATTGTGATATCCTGTGTAAATCGAACATCATATCTCTAAATTGCCTAAATTTTGTAATTATCAATGGAGCATGTAGACTCTACTCTATGGAGATGGCATGGTGCCATGTTCAAGTTGCTGACTATCTCCTACATATAATAAAAGATGTATGGACACTCCATGCTCCACCATGTTAACCTGCCTCAAGAGAATGGTCAAAGGCAAAGTTTTACAAAAATTAACATATTAAAATGGCATAGAGACAACAAGTTTCCACTGTCTAAGAATAGCTAACATATGGTTCATTAGAACATTAAACACACACTTCTACATTTGAGATGTTAGAGATGAAGCATGAAGTTCTACATAAAACAAGATGAGTCTGAGCATGTTTGAAAAGACCTGCACTAAAGACCATGATGGGTTGTTAAGTACTCAGATAACTTTATGAGGTAGCATGGTTGATCTGTTAAGCTATTTCCTTGCTCTGCTTGTTTCTTCTCTTGGAAGTGTATTCTTCCTTTAAAGTCAACTTGTTCTGCTTTGTAATGAGTTTTTCTCTAAGCTGTTGTTCTAAGAAAGGACAAAACACATAAGACTCCTTGCAGATGTGCATTCTAAATCCTGTTATTACAATAATACTTATTCAACCAAACCACTCATGATTCTCCTGAATAATTATTTATTATGGCTATCACTATTTACCATATGTTTTTGTATGTGGCATCATATTCAAATTGCTATCTTCTAAGTATAATATGTATATGAATAGCTAATACACAATGGGTATACCAAACACACAGTTTCTATTTCATAATAAGTTCATGATCAAAATAGGATGGGATAATGAAGTCTGAGTGAAAAGATCAGTTGAGTAGGTATCAGACAGTAACATGCAAAAGACAGCAAAAGAAAAGCAATCCTGGTCCTTGGTTGGGGAATCAGTCTCTGGAGGGCCCCCAAGGGCCCAGTATTTTTTTTTTTGGTGCTGTAGGTTTGTTTTGGAGCTCCTGTCTCCTCCAGATCTTTCTATCTCCCCATTCTTTCATAAAATTCCATGCATTCTAACCAAAGGTTGGCTGTGAGTCTCATACCTGATCAGTGGAGTCTTTCAGAGGCTCTCTGTTGTAGGCTCCTCTCCTGTTCCCTGTCTTCCCCTGTTTTCTATGTCTATTGCATTTGCCCTTCTGAATGAGGATTGAGCATTTTCCCTAGGGTCTTCCTTGTTGTTTAGCTTCTTTAGAAGTATAGATTTTAGTATGTTTATCCTAAATAAAACCAAAGGTGGGGAGGCAGTTGACTGGTTTTGATCACTGGCCCCTGATGATGCAGCCTTGCCAGGCCACTGAAGTAGAGGATCCAGGCAGTTCTGATGAAACTGAACAAGCTTTGGGCAGATAACAATAGTGGAGAATTCCCCCTTTCAGTGTACTAGGGGAAGGGGATGGGAGGAAAAGGGAAAGAAGTTGGGAGGGGAATTGAGGGAGGGGACTTCAATCGGAGTATATAATGAAAATTTGTGAAGGAAAAAAATAAAAATTATAATTTAAAAAAAGATGAAAAAGAAACAAAAAGTTTACCCTTAGTTTTCATTAACTTCGTACTATCAAGGGAGCAGGCCTAAAAATCTGTATTATACATACTTGGAAGTAGTTGGTACTCTATGAATAGCCCATAAAAAGTCACTGTAGATTTATTTATTTTATCAATGTTTCCATTTTTTTTTCCTTTTAGGAGACCTGCAATAGTTGAAGGCAGGTATACATCTAAACTATCTTGGTTTTTGTTGTTGTTGTTTGTTTTTGACTGGCCACATGTCATTTTATAAGTTTTGGTAAAGGGACACAAGAACATGGAAATTTCAATGGCTCTTCTTCAGAATCATATACACACCTCTAATTACATGGTTAGTAAATAATTAGAAGTTTGTCAGTTAAAGAAATTTTTACAATATGTGAGTCCAATAATCTTCTGATTCAGTTGACTAAAAATTATCATTCAGTTATTTTCAAAATTTTAGGAACAAATACTGGTCAGGATTTGAGATAAGAATATTGTATTTGGGGTATAGATGTTCAAAATTGTGATGCCCTCCTGTTGGAATTTTCCTTGATGAGAAGGAAGTGCCCCTCCTCATCTTTCTTGATTAGTTTTGGTTGATAGTCTATTTTATTAGATACTAAGATTGCTACCCCAGCCAAACCCATTCAATGGAAAAAAAAAAAACAGCATCTTCAACAAATGGTGCTGGTCCAACTGGATTTCTATATGGAGAAAAATGCAAATAGATCCATAATTATCACCTTGCACAAAACTAAAGTCCAAGTGGATCAAAGACCTCAACATAAAACCAGACACACTAAACCAGTTAGAAGAAAAAGTAGGGAAGACCCTAGAACTCATTGGCACAGGAGATTACTTCCTGAACAGAACACCAACAGCACAGGCTCTAAGATCAACAATCAATAAATGAGACATCATGAAATTAAAAAGCTCTGTAAAGCAAAAGACACTGTCATCAAAACAAAACGACAGCCTACAGACTGGGAAAGGATCTTTACCAATCCTACAGCTGACAGAGGGCTAAAATCCAGTATATATAAAGAACTCAAGAACTTAAAAGGCAACAAATCAAGTAATCCAATTAAACACTGGGGTATGGAGCCAAACATAGCACTCTCTGTAGAGGACTGTAGAATGGCAGAAAAACACTTAAAGAAATGCTCAAAGTCCTTAGCCATCAGGGAGATGAAAATCAAAATGACCCTGAGATTTCACCTTACACCTGTCAGAATGGCTAAGATCAAAAACTCAAGTGACAGCACATGCTGGAGAGGTTGTGGAGAAAGGAGAACTCTCCTCCATTGTTGGTGGGAATGCAAACTTGTACAACCACTCTGGAAATCAATTTGGCACTTTCTTAGACAATTAGGATTAGTGATTCCTCAAGACCCAGCTATACCAGTGTTAGGCATTTATCCAAAAGATGCTCAAGTACACAATAAAGTCATTTGCTCAACCATGTTTGTAGCAGCTTTATTCGTAATAAATAGCCAGAACCTGGAAACAACCCAGATGTCCCTCAGTTGAGGAATGGATACAGAAATTGTGGTACTTTTACACAATGGAATACTACTCAGCAATTAAAAAGAAGGAAATCATGAAATTTGCAGGCAAATGGTGGGACCTGAAAACGATCATCCTGAGTGAGGTATCCCAAAAGCAGAAAGAAACACTTGGTATAAACTCACTTATACAGACCTATAGGATAGGATGGACATGCTGAAATCTATACACCTAGGGAAAATAAGAAAGAAGGAGGACCCAGGGTGGGATGATCAATCCTTGCTTAGATGAACAAACAGGATGGACATTGAATGTAGGAGAAAACAAGCAACAGGACAGAAGCCTACCACAGAGGGCCTCTGAAAGACTCTAACTAACAATGAATCAAAGCTGATTTTAAGACTCACAACTAAGTCATTGCCAGAGTGCAGGGAATCATATGAAAAAAGGAAGAGTTCGTAAGATTTGGCGAGGACAAGAGCTCCACAAAGACCAAATAGATCAGGGCACAGGGGTCTTCTATGAGACTGTTTCTCCAACCAAGGACCATGCATGGATACAAACTCTACCCACTGCTCGGATGTGGCACATGGTAGCTCAGTACCCAACTGGGAACCCTAGAAAGGGGAACAGGGACTATATGTCTGGCTTGTAGACCCCTCCCCCCAAGGGAGGAACAGCCTAACTAGATCCCAGAAGAGGTCATTTCAGCCAGCCCTGAAAAGACATGATAAGCTAGGTCAGATGGAAGGGGGAGAGTTCCTCCCCTCTCAGTGGACTTGGAGGGGAGCAGGGAGAAGATGAGCGAGGGATTGGGAGAGTTGGAGGGAATGAGGAAGAGGGCTACAGCTGGGATACTAAGTATATAACCTGTGATTAATATAAAAATAAATAAACTACTTATTAAAAAAAAGAAAAGAAAAAAAAGCCAGTGCTCTTAATCTCTGAGTCATCTGGCCAGCCAAGAAGAAGGGGATATGGAAAGACCCAGAGGGGAGAAGACAGGAACCTCACAGTGTCTCTTGATCTATTCTTAAAAAGTACATAAAGATCATTTACATGGGGGACTTAGACCCCTTGCTCAGATGTGTCCCATTGACAGCTCAGTCTCCATGTGGGTTTTGAGTGAGAGGAGCAGGGGCTGCCTTTGTCATGAACACAATTGCCTACTCTTTGATCACTTTCCCCTGGTGATGTGGCTTTACCATGCCACAATGGAAGAGGGTATTCAGGTAGTCCTGATGAGATTTGATAAGCTATTATCAGATGACCAGAGAAAAGTCCCTCTTTCATTGGACTAGGGTCAGGGGATGGGGGAAAGAGGAAGAAAGATGGGGAATGAGAGGAGATGAGGGAGGGGACTACAATCAGACTATAAAATGAATAAACTTTTAAAAATAAATAAAAGAAAGAAAAGACCCCTCCTCCAAAAAGATCACCTCCATCATTCTACTTCATGACACTACAAACTTGAAAAAGAGGAGATAGGTTCTCCCAACTTGCCATTCAATGGCCAGTTTTCATGGAAGTGGATTTGTTCATATTTTTTTTAAGGTGGAACATGATGATATTACAAAAAGAACAAAGAAAGGTAGAATGGGGATGTCCAAACGTTACCCATGCTCTAAGTGATCACATGAAAAAAAAGTGTCCTTGAAAGTCAGACAGGACAGTGAGTAAATTAGCAAGACAATTAGGAAATTCATTGAAATGGAAAATGAGAAAGGCCAATGAGAGTGAGCAATTATGTGGTCTTAGTTAGAAGAGGAAAACAACCTCAACTATTTAATTAAAGAAATCTGAAGTCTAATTTCCTAAATTCAGAAATAATGAAGAAGTGAAATTTATATAGAATTAACTAGTCATGTAATCACTATTTAATAAATTGTAAATAGATGTTATTGTAGAAATAAGACATCACAGGAAAAATCAAAATTATATACTTTTTATAGTCTATCATGTTTTCCAGATCTCATTCGGTAGATGGCTATTACCTTGAATCCAAATTCTTATGCACCTACCTCACTGTTGAGATTACAGTCATGTACCACCATGTGGTGATAGAAAATGAGTGCTTTATGCGTAATAGAGAGCATTCTACCAACTATGCTTCGTCCAGTTCCCACAAATGAGGAAAGTTTATCATTATGAAGACAAAAATCTTCCCAAATGTAGTGAAAATAAATTAATGTATATGTTGAATTAGTTTATGATTTGATATATAAATAAATAAAGGTCCCATATAGTTTATAAAAGAAAGATATACCTATGACATAGCAAGTTGGAACAATTGCCTTGTGATCTTTTGAGACATACAACCCAAAACAATGTGTAGTATTATGAACTTTTGATATTTGTGTGTAGGTGGATTAAGTAAATGTAAAAAAAAGACATTATTATATGTTTTAAATTTATTTTTTATTTATTGATTTTAGAAAAGTTTTCACCATACTTCTGAGTAAAAAAATCACATATATATTCAATGTGCTCTTGCAGAAGTTTGTTTAACTGAATTTCACCTGACATACTAAAACTTAGTAGAAATCTTATGATAAAATGATGATTTTTCTGGGTGGATTAGGTTGATTTTTACACAACTGGTAAATGTATTTATTGAATGTAATTGAGTATTCATTATTAATCTACCTCCCCAAGAACTATATCCAGTCACATAACTAAATAGGTATGTAAAGTATTTACAGCTAGCAATGGAAGATTCTTAAATCCTGGTAGACTAATAAGGAAATTCACTAATAAATCAAAGCAGAATAATTCCTCATTTCTCCAACTGTGTCATCAAATTTATATCAGAGGTACTGTGCCACAGACAGAGGAAAACATAGTGAAACTTCTTTCCTTGTTTATTACATTGGTGTGGGTAAGTGGGATTTTGTGCATCTTGGATCTGGTCTTTTGCTAAACCAGTGTTGATCAGTTAAGAAGACTAGATAGCCAGCAAGATTTTATTGGGTTTGACAATTTCTCTTCCCAGCATTAGGGTTACAAAACTGTGCTATGAGTTCTTGGCATTTTTGAGGAGGTTGGAGGCAAAGGCCCGAACTCAAATTCTTATGTTAGTAGGCAGGCATTTAAGTGGCTAAGCCAAATTCTAGGTCTCTAATTTATCTTCTAATTTTGAGAAAGATATTTCTTATATAATTATTCACAGTTCTAAAGCTACCAAATAACAGTCAGAAAACTTTTATTAACATCAATTCTACCTTGTTATTTGAGTGTAAATGTTATACATGGTAAACCCTCAATATGTATCAACAAATTATTGTTCATTTTGATTCTAAATACATTATTGAAATAACAGAGTTGAACATACAGACTTTATGTCCTCCAGTCATATATAATTGCCAACTTAACTATTTATTTTAAAGTATAAAATCTATAGTTGTTTTACACTCAAAGGTGAATGGAAGTTATCAAGTCAAATTTAGCAAAGTCCTGCCCATCAGATTTTACTGGATACAACCCAAAGTGGTTTAATCTAACTCCTACCTAATAATACAACTGTCAACATCCAAGTGAAATCCAGTCATTTTAGAAGCACACTGTAGATACAATAAAGAAAACTCATGTGTTTAAATCACAAGCCACATAGTATATGTCTATGTCTACATAACAACACACATGTTTTTAGTATATATTTATTAAGTAAATAAATACGTATGAGGATAGTACTTTGGTTGCTAGAGACCAGGCTGTAGACTTGTTACATTAACATCATCTACAAACACTGAAAATGTGACACTTACTAACAATACATATTATCAGAACCCAAACAAGAGTTATTGTTTCAGAATTTGTTCAAAACATGATGGTTTTACACATCTGTCTTTGTACTTGATTCTGAAATAGAGAGACTAATTTTGGCCGAATCCTGGAACCACCTGCAGAGTTCTTAACAACACAGAGAAAATTTAATGAGTGTGAAATTCCACACTTTCTGAATCAGGTGTGTAAAGAGAATCTATCTTTATGTATTTTTTAAATTGAGTACAAATGTTGTGACCTTGTATTTATTGATTGTACATGAGTTACAATGATGCACTAATATATGTTTAGATCAAGTTCTTTTTGTCACAATTGCTTGTTTCTTGCCAAATTGTCTTTATTTTTTTAACACTTTGTCATTATCATATATTTTCCATTTTTAGAGCTATGGTTTTATATATATATAATATATTTTGTATGTAATATATGTAAAATGAATGAAATTATATATATATACTTATAAATATATATTATATATTTATAATTATATAATTTGTCTCAAGAAGGAAAGGAGTGGTTGGACCCCCTACCAGGGGTCTAGCCCATGGGTGAGAACAGGGGATCCAGGCTGAGGGTGTAAAAAGTGCAGAATCAACACACACAGATCCAGGGAGCCTGTGAATGCAATCTGAGGGCAAGCAGCAGCAGACTCTTTTACAAGGGAAAAGAGAGCTTTGGACAACCAATCAGGTTCCTCCACACCATCCCCTAGCCTGCCATTGGTTATTCCTCTCTGGGCAGACTGTCCACCATCACTCTCAGTCCCACTGCTTCCATAGTCGCATGGAGGAAGCTGCCCCAGGCTGAGAGCCCTAATGGCTCTTTGTTGGGAATGCCCACAGGAGTTACAGTTCTACAAACCCTGGGCTGTACAGCTATTGAGAAAGTAAGACGGGGAGTTAGACAAAGGAGATAAAAAGTCTAATGATCATGAAATTCAGAAAGTTATATATTAATATGCTGTCATGAAAACTCCCCAGGTTAAACAAAAATAATTATATTTAAGTAGCATTGATTCCTTAGATAATCATACTGTCAGATCTTAGAAAGCTGTGCAGAATTAACTCTAAGAAATTATGTTAGCAAATTTCTTTGTCTTTTGTTTATAGCATACCCTCTACTGGTTCTCCATATTTATTATGTAATCTTAGTACTAACTTTATGTTATAATCACTTGGTGTTTTCAACGTCAACTTCCAAGAAATTAGACATATTGTGTGTGTGTGTGTGTTGTGGGTATACAAACATGTTATAAAGTTTCTATAGAAGGCCAAGGTCAAATTTCAGGAGCTGCATCTCTCTTTCCATTACATGGGTTCCAAAGATTGAACTAATTATCAGGCTTGATATCAAGTGCCTTTGTTGACTGAGGATCTCATAAACTAAAAGTTGTCATTTTCATATAGATCTTAATTTTATAATACACACAATTTAATAATAACCCAATATTTGTGTTCCACAAAGAAATCCACAGAGCCAAAAAACAAACAAACAAACAAACAAACAAACAAAAAAAACAACTAGGTCTAGGGGTGGGGAGGCTGCAGATTGAGGAATCAACCAAGCAACATGCATGGAGACGACCTAGACCCATTGCTTAGATATTGACATGGATAGCTCAGTCTCCATGTAGGTACCCTAGTAAAGCCAGCAGGGGCAGTTTCTGGTATAAACTCAGTTGCCTGCTCTTTGATCACCTCCCCCTGGTGGTGGCCTTAGTAGGTCACAGAGAAATATGATCCTGACAGTCCTGATGAGACCTGATAGGCTAGGGTCAGATAACAGGGGAGAAGGACCTTCCCTATCAGTGGATTAGGAGAGGAGCATAGGGAGGGAAAGAGGGAGAGAGAGGGTGGAACTAGGGAGGAGATGAGGGAGGGGGTTAAGGCTGGGATACAAAGTGAATAAATTGTAATAATAATAATAAATTAAAACACACATACGAACAACATTCCTACGAAAAATTATCCTACAGCACTTCCTGTTCTTGTGTCTTCATTGCTTCTCAGTTTCCACAATGATTCCTGAGCCTTTGCTGTGGGAGTGTTATTATAGACGTGTCTATTCAGACCAGCTTTGTGCATGTTGGTTGATTGGATATGGTTTACTTCAGTGGTTTCTGTCACAACGAGAAGTTTTTTGTTGTATTATTTTTATTTTTGCTTGTTTGTTTTGTTTTGTTTTTTCAATACAGGTTCCTCTATGTAGTCTTAGCTGGTCCTAGACCTGCTTTGTAGACCAGACTGGCCTAGAACTCAGAGATTTGCCTGTCCTTGTTTCCCCAAGTTCTGTGATTATAGGCAAGGACTGCTGTGTCTACCTGAAAAGCTTTCTTTATGTTGTGCTAGGACTACTCTTATGTGTATGCATAAGGACAAATATTTAGAATATAGTCAGTGGTTATGCTGCTAAGTAATGTGGCAGTCATGGGTTCCTTTTCTTTTTAATCATTAAGGTAGCTTTCAACTTGGAAAGGCATTACCTCCAGTTATAATTCAGCAGTTTAACTTTCCCAATATAAAGACTCATTTTTGAAGCTACTTTTCAAGTGTTAGTGTTTTATGTGCACAGTCCTGCATGTACATGTTCACTTCTTGATATGTGCAATAATAGCTAACATATACTGAGCACTTCATCACGGTAGAGATAGTGGTGGGGTCCTATTTTAAACAACCTTTACGCAGGTGCTACTGAACAGCACATTTGATTAAATGTTGGCATTATGTCCTCTAACTCTAACTGAGATGACTGCAAAACAAGCAAAAGAAAGCTTTTAAAGTAGTAAACCCAAACCCAAACCAAGCATTCTGGATACAATATTTTGTTGTGATGGTTCATCTATGTGCTCAACCACAGCAGTAATAAAACATAAGAACTGTCTAATAACTCATTAATAGAAATGCTTTCTGGGCTAGTACTTCATCTTCTGTACAGTCTATATTTTTCTAATAATCCTGTGCTTATTTCAGCATTTGTTTCACCAAACAACAGCAGATTGTAGTGATAAAATGACGGTAGAAACCACTTAGTGTTTACTTTAGCAATCTTCTCCATCTAATTACTTTTTTGTTGTCACAGTGTTATTCACTACATTAATTTTGGCTGACACAGTTCTTTTTTTGTTGTTAAGTCATGGCATTACACATTTTTTATTCTAGAATGCAAGTAGCATATAGAAAGAGAAGCAAAACTAAGAATGTGAATCAAGTTCCTACATTTTCTAGAGTACTGGTTTTCTACCATACTGTTGAAATATTTTAATCAAGCCACATGGCTACTCTGATCACATCCAAGGACCTAAGTCTCTGTGATCTGGCTGGAATACAGACACACCCTTAGTGCACACCTTTAATTGTGAACAATGAAGGTAAAGAGAGTTTGTAGAAGTAAGCACTCACGTTTGAAACTGATGTCTAATAGAAGGACAGACAGGTGATTCATTGGTGAAAGATTTGACAGAATAGGATATGCACAACACTCAGAATAACAAAGTGGAAAGAGAGGAGAATTAAGAAAGAGCAGTGCAAAGGAAAAGTAAAAAGAGGTTGTTTTACTGGGAAAGTTTTACAGAAACAGGCAGAAGAGAGAACAGCTTGACACAGGTGAATAAAGAAAAAGACAGAGAATGATAAGAAGCAAAATTAGAACAAATTTCTAAAGTTAGTTTGAAGTCAAGCAGAACAGTTCAGTCAGAACCTGAGAGAAGCCATGGAAATCAAACAACTTGGAGAGGATTATCAGCCAGAACAGCTGAGCTGAACCTGCCAGCCAGAGCTCAGAAAGAGCTAGAAAGAATGAGTTTATTTCTCAGTAAGTCTCAGAGGCTGAAAGCATTCTAGGCCTAGATTAGATTGGAAAGAATCTAGAAGCTTCCAGGACTAGGCCTAGGTTAGCAGGCAGAGGCAGTTAGACTTGGAGAAGACAATTGCATCAGGAAAATAAAAGTTACATTTATACCTTCCTAATGGTATGGCCCTTTAATGCTATTCATCCTTTTATGGTAACCCCACGTGTGAAATGTTTTAATTGTTATTTCATAACTGTAATTTTTCTACTGTTATGAATAATAATGTAAATATCTATGTTTTCCAACAGTCTTGGGCCACCACTCTGAAAGGGTTATGAGAACCTCAAAGAGGTTGCAACCCATACTACTGCTGTAAAGAGAAAGGAAAAACAATTATTAAAACCTAATTATTAGAGTGAGAATACACATTGCATAAAAATACAAAAGCTTTGTGTGATTCATTCTTCATCGCTAAATGTATCTCGAGAGTCTCAGTTTTTATTTTAATTTTGTTTGGTTTTTATTGCTTTTGTTTTGTTTTGGTTTTGGTCTTTTGGTTTTTTGGTTTTTCCAGACAGGGTTTCTCTGTGTAGCTTTGGCTGTCCTGAACTCACTTTGTAGACCAGGCTGGTCTCGAAGTTTCAGAGATCCACCTACCTCTGTGTTCCTGACTGCTGTGATCACAGTTGTGCACCACCATGCCTGGTTAGTTTTATTTTTAATGTCAATATCCTAAAATACTTTGAAAAAAAAAAGAAAATGGGAAAAAAGAAGTGTTTATCCTGGCTGCCAACTAAAGGTACAGCATATTGTCGTGGGGAGTCACAGTGGAAGGAGATTGAAGTAGCTGGTCATATCACGTTCATAAGCAGGAACAGATGGCAATACATGCATGTATTCTATGTTTCAGCTCCCATTTCTATTATTTTAACACCCAGGATTTCCTACACAGTGAATTGTATCACTCACACTACATAGCTCTTATCACCACAAACTTCAAAATATACTTCTCCTCAGGCATGTTCAAACACCTCAGTGATTTTATATTTAATGAAGTTCTGAGTAAGTACTAACAGTCACAGAGATATCTAAGTATCTGCTTTATTTTTAAAGCATATATAGTTTTAAAGTTCACCATACTCAAACCATCACTAAATAGTTTTTAAAAAAATTTCTTTCATAAAATAAGGCCTGGCTTTCTGTCCAAATATTTGTATATTATAACTGTGTTCATTTTTATAGTAACAACAATGTACAAATCTCTCTATCTTTGGTCCTTGCTTGTTTGACTTGTTTCCTCTCTTACGAACAACACTTATGTGGTATGCTTAGGAATAAGCAGCCTTGTGCTTGTGGTCTTTTCAGAAAGCTCAGTAAAGTTCTCCTTGACCCAGTTAACAAAATTCTACTTATAACAGCAACAACAAAAAAAATTTGTGGAGAAAATGTTATGTGGCAGTACTGAAATAATTGTAAAGTATTCAGAAGTCCTTGTCTAGATTTATGGTTATAGAGGTAAAAGGTGATATTAATGTATTTGGAAAGAAAATCATCCATTTACCATTTCTGTAATTGAATTGACATAAAGTTAATACTATAAAATTTTAATTTTATCACTTTCTTGGTAATGAACCATCAGTATTTGAAATACCTAAAGACAAATGTGCAAAATATATTTCTATGTTAATCACTTTAAAGAAATAAAGTGGTAGAGCTGTTTATTGAGGTAACATTCTTCCTAATTTTCTGAGAAAGTGCCAGATTGATTTCCAAAGTTTTCAAGGTTACATTCCCACCAGCAATATAGGAGGGCTCCCCTTTCTCCACAAACTCTCTAGCATGTGTCATCCCTTGAGTTTTTAATCTTAGCCACTCTGATGCATGTAAGGTGGAATCTCAAGGTCGTTTGGATTTCCATTTCCTGAATGACTAAGGATGCTAAGTATTTCTTTAAATGTTTCTCTGTCATTTGATATTCCTCTACTGAGAATTCTATGTTTAGCTCTGTACCCCATTTTAAAAATTGGATTACTTGCTTTGTTTGTGTTTAACATCTTGAGTTCTTTATATATCCTGGATATTAGCTCTCTAGGAAAGAGGCTTAATCCTCATACAGAAGGGCAAACAGGATAGACACCAGAAGCAGGAGAAAACTGGGAACTGGACAGGAGCCTTCCACAGGGGATATCTGACTGAGGATATCTATCAGAGTATCCAAGCAGATGCTGAGAGTCATAGCCAAACTTTGGGTAGAGTGCACTGAATCTTATGGAAGAAGTGGGAGATAGACAGAATTAGAGGGGACACGAGATCCACAAGGAGACCAACACAGTCAAATATCAGGGCTCAGTGGGTCCTGCCAAGACTGATGAATCAATAAAGGACCACACATGAATGGGACCTAAACCACCTAATCAGATGTAACCCATGGGCATCTCAGTCACCATGTGAGTACTCTAGTAAGGGGAGCAGGGCCAGTCTCTAGATGAACTCACCTCCCTCTGGCTAGGTGGCCTTACTAGGCCACAGGAAAAGAGGATCCAGACAGTCCTGGTGAGAACTCATAGGCTAGCAAGGTAGTAGAGAAGGAGGAACTCCCCTATCAGTAGACTAGGAGAGGGACATAGTTGGGAGAGAGAGAAGGGGGGTGAGATGTGGAGGAGATGAGGGAGGAGGCTACAGCCAGGATTCAAAGTGAAAACACTGCAATTAAAAAAAATAATAAAGAAAATATTTTTAAAACATAGAAATTAAAAAGTGATGCAAAAATTTGATGCCAATAATTACACACCATTTGATGTAACAATTAAACATTTGAAATTTAAGTTGATTGAATGAAGATTTTAATTTTACTCTGAAAAACCAATCATGCATTCCATTATGTATTTTTCTTTAGAGATAATATTTTTTTTTTAAATCTCAGACAAAGGTTATAAAATCCTGTAAAAAGAAGCTGGCAAGAAAATATTTTAGGATGTATGTACCATAGAGACTGAAATGTCTTCTTGCTACTCCTCAATTTTGCTACTCTAATCTTGACAGCAACTATGGAAAACTTTCATGATTATTACCGTTTTTCAATAAAACTGTTCTTACAAAAGGGGTATGAAGATAATCTGTTTAATAGGGCTATTGCTGATGTTACTGATAAATCACCATTTAAATAATGACAAATTTTGTTTTCCAAAACCGTTAATCAAGTGCCACAAATTTTCCTTATTTGTGGATCCCAATTCCCAATGTTTAGATGTAAATAGATAAGTTGGCATCACTTTAGAAATCAAGAAAAGAAACCATGTGGAATGAGCTCTAGAGAAATGGATGGTAGGATATAGGTGTTATTAAAGAAGAAATGGGCGAATTTGATGAATTTTTAGTGGAAAGAGGGAAGGAGGTCAATGCAAAAAGAGATTCTGAAATAGCCATGGGAAATATTATTTTATGGTTACTATGTGTATGTATGTATTAGTGCATAAGTGAACATGTGCCCGTGCATATGCATGTTTGTATACGAACATACACATGACTTGGGGTTATAATGTTCCCCTATGAACCATAGAATATCTCACATAAATACAGAATACAGAGAAGTCCAAGAGAGCTGAAAAGCAATGTAGGCTCTGATTACTGCCCTTCAATAACTAAAGAAAAGAAGTTGACCCTTGAGTGGGTTGATGGGATATCATACATTCCTACTTCTTGATGAAGAGCTACAACTAATGACTAGTGATGGACAGAGAATTAGTCTTCTTCAAGGCTGAAGTCTCTGATGGGTTCTCTATTACAAGAGGCCAACTTTAAAGAAACACACTTAACTGAAACATTGTATTTTATACATATATTTGTGGTGGAGATATATATATATATATATATATATATGGATTTATAGGTGGTACATAATTAAAGAAGAGGTCAAAAATTTCAGACAGATTTTGGTGGATATGGGCAGAAAAATGAAAATAGATTCACATTTGCATGTTTTTTCTTTTATTGAAAATACTCTTTTATCATATAATATAACTTGATTACTATTCTACTCACTCTCTTTTTACTCCAGTGCCTTCAGACCCATTCTGATCCACTCCCTTTCTGCCTTTCCTTAGAAAAGATCATGGTTCTAAAAGATTACATTAAACATAACAAAATAAAATACTATAAGATAAAACCTATCATGAAAATTAGAAATGACAAACCCATAGAAGGAAAAGAGCAAACAATAAGGCACACGCATTGGAGACACACTTGTTAGCACACAGGAGACACATAAAAATGTTAAAATGGAAGCCAAAATATATAAGCAGAGGGCCTGGTGCCCACCTTGTGAGGGCCCTCTGCATTCTGCATGCTGCCTTAGTCTCTGTGAGTTCATAAGAGCTTTGCTCATGTTGATTTATAAGGCTTTGTTTTCTATTGTCCTCCACTTAGAGTTGTGCTTCCAAGCTCCTTCTCTATACACACTGTGGGTCTATGCACTTGTTCTCATCTGCTGTATGGGGAATCTTTTCTGATGATGGGTTAACTGGGCACTGATCTATGAGTATAGCAGAATATTACTGTGAGTCATTTTATTACTATGTGTTGTTTATTTGTTCTTTCTAGGGATTTTTGATCAGTATTATTTGGCTTTCTCTTAAGACACTAGGATGTCTAGCCTTTTGTGCTTGGTCCCCTAAGAGCTGTAAGATTTGGGTCCCATCTTGGGTTGCAGGCCTTATGCAATTTCAGTTACTGATTACGTATTCCCAAAGGTTTTGTGCCACCATTGCCCTAGCATATATTACAAGCAGGACACAAAGGTAGAGCAAAGGTTTTGTGAATAGCTTGGTGTCCACACTTCTTATTTGGTAACCTACAGAATATCATTCTGTACCAAAGACACTATAAGGTTGGGATGAAAGCTCTGTTTAGACACCAACCTGATATTTCAAAATTCAATGAGTTGTTTAGATGCTGTCTTCAACTATGTGGCCTTTGTCAGTTTATGAAGGCTAGCCTAATATCTTGGGAACAGTTTATCTTGTTTTTGGATTCCCATGGTACCTCTTTGGCCAACAAGTGAGTGAGTTGTGACTCAATCCTAGTACTAGAAGATTAGTTTGGTGGTAAGAGATGTCCAGTTAGGACTTCCCATTATTTGTCAATCTCATTTATATAGTCTCCATATATGCGTATACATTAGGAAGTTGCTACTGTATCAAGTTTCCATACTGTCCCCCAAATGGCATTATTTTTAGCTTTCTTCATCTTCCCTCCATCAACCACCTCACCCCTACCAGGTTGTTCCTTCCAGGAGGATTTAATCAGCATCAAGTTCTCCTGATCTTCTGCTCTCTTATATTTAAAAGGGAATAGCAAAAATATTCCTCATCAGACACTAGCCCGTTAGCTGTAGAAAGTCTACCCTTTGGAACTATGAGAAGTAAAGTCTGTTCTTTATAAATTGTATCTCTACAAATTTAATTTATTTATTTTGGCAGCAGCTCAGATAAAGCAAAAAAGTATATAAGTCACTATAGGTAGCCAAGGTTCCATGCACTCAGATATACTGTAAAAGAGTGAAATTTTTATATAGATTAATAAATGGAAGATTCCATTTGGTTTGGAGAACGTAGCTATTAATTTGATTTGACAATGGAAACTTCCTTTGGCTGGTTCATTTTGTTGAAAATGAACAGAGAAAAGACAAAGTATTAAATCAAAAGTAATAGAAAACTAATGGGATGCATATGAGAAGAAAAAGAATGTGTAAGAGCAGACTATGAAAATGGAGATGAGGTTGAGAGGGTGGGATTGGGAGGGAATGAGGAAGGGGGCTACAGCTAGGATACAAAGTGGAAAAACTGTAATTAATATAAAAATAAAAATTTAATAAAAACAACAAAAAAGAACAAAAACAAAGTGTTAGCAAAAGCAAACTCTAATAGTAAACAGCAGCAGACTGAATACAAAAGTGATGAGATAATTGCTGTACACAAGCGTTACAAACTCATAGCTTGGGCTGAACCTGCATGTTTCTAACTACCCCTAAAGCTAGGCCTGGAAGCTTCCAGCCTCCATGCAATCTAATCTTCTGCAAATCTGGACATTAAAAGCTTCATTTTCCAGATTCTGTCATCTAAACCTAGGCCTGGAATGTTTTCAGCCTACTCAGTTTTTCTGACTCGTACTCCTTTCCAAGACGAGTGATTCGAATTGGTTTCTCTTGGTTTCTGACTTAATTTCTCTGCATGAAAAACCTACCTCTGAACTCCACAAACTGAATGACACTGACTGCACAAACTAAATGGAACTACATGATCTCATCTGAATTCAAATGTATTCAACTGATCTGCATTGAACAAAACTTCCTCTCTGCACTGCTATTAAGTAGCCTCTGTTTCCTGTCTGTTCTTCTGAGAGTTGGGAGCATCCTATCTGATTCATTCTATTAAATCTTTCTCTGATTCATCACTTTGTCTGCCCCTCAGTTAGATGTCACTTTAAAGCATGCCTGCTTTCTTTAATGAACTTACTTTCATTATTTGGGGTTAAAGGTATATACTAAGGTCATGTCTGCATTCCAGCCAGATCACAGAGACCTAGATCATCTTTAGACATGATCTCTTGCCAGAGCTGCCATGTTGCTGGATTAAAATTTCTCTGTGATTATGATTTTTATAAGCTTGTTAAGAATTGTTTGGTTTAGTTTCATCATCCGTATCTATGTTCTGTTAGTAAAGAATGAGATAATTACATAAATTATTTATTATGAAATTGGGGAAGCTAGCAAAGTGAAAGTAGAGAAAATATTTTGACACATCAGTTTAAGTGGGGGAAATTGATTTTTAATTATAATTTAAGAGGTAAATTTTGAAACATTTTAAAACAATAAGCTTGATAGAAGTAGGATGTACTTTAGAAAGAACAACAAGTTTCACTTAGTTTTATGAAAGCTAGAGTTATGGTTACATAAGAAATGATAACAGTAGTCTGATAAACTACTGTTTATGACACCAAGAGAAATTATGAGTAGACTACTCATGGAGTCAAGGCGGTTTAATATATTGTTTAAGGGCAATAAAGGATATTCCTTATGATAGCTTCTTTCTCATTTATTTGAAGGAACAATGCATGTCATCTTTTCAAAATTATACTAAATGATATAGCTACAGGTGTTTTTTAGTAAAGCAAATGATATTTGAAGGAAGCATGATGAAGCATTGTATCTGTTACTGGCTTAAACAAAAAAGAAAACAAATGGAATTTTATGCTTGACTATAGACAATGATAAAAGTGTTCTCTGAAAGACTTCATTCAGCAAATTGTCCCTTGCACCCACACTTGACACGTTTAATTTAATGAACATCTGTGGAAGTTGAAAATAGAAACTAGCTAGGATTCTCATATGTGTCCTTGACATTTTAAGCTAAATACTTTCATTGGAAGCCTTCTCTACCTAGGGCTTTTAGTTGACACCTTCAGAAATTGCTATTGTAGTAAACACCAAAGTGCTATTTCCAATTCTTATCCACTAAAAACACTTTTCAACCTCTCTGAACTCGATCTTTCTCTCCAGCACTCACAGACATACAGGAGCTCACTATGGCCTTTCACAGCTCTAGGTTGATCTGCTTTCCTGCACACCAGATGGTAATGGAAACCATCACAGGACAAGCTCCTTAACTTGGAAAGTTTGACTTTTGCTTATCTCAGCATGTGACTACAGCACCAGCTTAGTTGATTCCATGTTGCACCCCTGCTTTTGTTAAATGCCAAGCAACTCCTATGGATAGAGCTGAGAAATTATGTATGTTCTGTAGAACTTTAAACAGGTTGTAGAATAGCAAACTGCCAAAGATCTTAATAAGCCTTTGCTTATTCTAGTTTCTAATATAAAGAGAGTTGGATTGAATATTGATACCCTGTTAAGTATCAAAAACTACAAAACACCAGTACATTTTTGTCAGAATGCAGGTAATTCTTCAGTATCGGGGTTAAAAAACAGAAATGATTCTTGAAATTTTTAACAAATTAAATTATATTTTCATTAGATATTTTCTGATAAGCACGAAATGACTTAAATTTTATTATACTTTATCTTGCTGAGATTCATTTTAAAATAAAATGTTGTTAATAATCATACATTTCAATTATTTACCCAAAATAATGAAATAAGCATGTTTAAAGAAAAATAATTATTGCCCACAATGAAGTGCTATTTAATTCCCCATGCCTTTACAATCGATGGTATTAGAAACGGAATAGAGTTCAAAATTATCGCTATAAATTCTTGTCTTTTATAGGAAGGATATTTTACAGTTGATTGCACGCTCAATGTCCCATATTAGCAATTCATCATTTTACAATATTAATATTCATTTTACTAAATATGGAAACCTCACATAATCAGCAATTTCCTCATCAATTTGGGGAAATCAAAATCATTATTAAAAGTTAGTATAATATTAACTGTAAAATGCCATTCCTGGATTAAAAATAAACAAGTCTTGATTTTCCTATTATGTTTAATTTTGCATGTTATTAGAAGAAGTTATAATGTAATTCATAAATTATTTTAAAAGTATCTAGTTTTAATAATTCACTCAACCTAGGAAAATAGAGCAGAGAGAAGATTCATGCTGAATATGCACATAACAACTGTCAATATTATAATAATAGAATGATTTTGCTCTTAGTTCACATCAGCCTCTTTTTATTTGTCTATCTGGACCCAAAATTTCTGGTTCATCTCATTAATTAGTTTAAGTGTACTACCTAATGTTTGGTCAAAAGACATTTATAGCAGAGCTTTATGTATCTATGTTAGACACGAATAAAGCTGGTAGGAACAAAATCGCATGTTTTCATCTAAAAGCTAGCATCTCTTGTTACTTGAAAAAAATGTTTAAACGGTCAGAATTTTTCAGACTGTCTGTGCATATGTATTACATATTTTGGCATATCTTGTAATTTCTGAATATGTGGTTAACTAAACTGCTGTTTACATTTTAAAAGCTTAATAATTGTTCTTTTCCATGAGTTCTGTCTCTAACTTATTGCATAGGTGTTAGCTGCTTTTATTCCATCTGAATGAGACAGACAAGGACTTTACCAAAGGAAGATTATGTCCAATTTACCACAAAATTTTATATGGATAGAAATTTATTTACTGCTTATTTTGGACTTAGGAAATACAAAATACAAATATTATTATATAAGACAGTGATAAAGAAAATCAAGTGCATTACACATCTTATACAGACTTTTGCTAATTTCTCTGAGTCATATAGCAAAGTTTGCTTTTATTTATTTTAGATAGTTAAAATTTAAATTTTAAATTTTATTATTATTTATTACAGTTTATTCACTTTTTATCCCCACTTAGCTACTTCCTCATCTCCTCCCTGTCCAAACCTCTCACTTTCTTCCCCCTCTATGTCCTCTCCCTAGCCCACTGATAAGGGAGGTCCTTCTCCCCTATCATCTGACCCTAGTCTATGGAGTCTCATCAGGACTGCATGGAACCTCTTTCTCTCTGGCCTCGTTAAGCCACCTCTCCAGGGGAAGTTGATCAAATAGCTGACCACTGAGCCATGTCAGAGACATCTCCTGCTCCCTTTACTAGAAAACTCACATGGAGACTGATACCCATGGGCTACAACTGAGCAGGGGGTTTAGGTCCTCACCATGTACAAAAATACTTTCCATTAATAGTTAATATGCTGAAATAAAACACGATGCACATACTTTTTAAAAGAATAAGGTTAACAGAATAAGGAGACAGCTTTCCTCTGAGGTTATCCCACTTTATTTGGGAACTATAATTGAAAGACATCAGTCTTCACAGGACAGTTCTCTCTCTACTCTTCCTAGGTTTTGAACATCACTTTCCTCTTTCTTTTAATTAAAAATGGTAATAGTGTTACTGCTGTGAGTACCAGAACTGCATCATTGATCATAGTCTATGTACATTATATAATTAACACTTATTTTAAATGTTACATAAATATTTAAATTGAAGTTCTCTGCGAAGTCCTTCTCCTCAGAGATTAGGATATGCTACTAAAGAGGGGGAGAAAAAGATTTTAGGTGTCAGAGAGGATGGAGGTTACCGAACAATATGGCCCACAGAGTCAACCTAGCAGGTTCCATATGGGCTCAGAGAGTCAAGCAGCAGGCAAGGGACTTCACGTTTCTGCACCATGGTCCTCTGTGTATCCCTTATGGCTGTTATCTTGCTGTTTTTGTAGGAATACTAACAGCTGTCCTATAGGGAGACAGGGGCCACTCCAATTCTTTTACCTGCACTTATGACTCTTTTCCTCTTATTGGATTGCCTTGTCTAAACTCAGTATGAGGGCTTTCATCTCGTTTTACTGTGTCCTCATCTTACTGTTTGGTTGTTGTCTGTTAGAGGCTTCTCTTTTCTAAAGGGAAAAGGAGAAACACTGGATCTGAAAGAGACAGAAAGTATGGGGAAGTGGGGAGGATCGGAGAGAAGGAAAACTGTATTGTATGAGAGAAAGCTATTTTCAATTTAAAATGTAGTTTGATTGAATCATCAAATTTGTGCAGATACTCTTTCTGAACAAAGACTTAGCTTCCAAAGGAAAACTTCATAATTTGAAAAATGTGTGCAAGATATATTAACAATATGATACTAATGTAGTATAAGTAATATATTATGAAAAGTCTATTTAAACTGATTTTCTTCAAATTATGTATGTACTAGCTCAGAATTATGAATCACAATGATGAAGAATGAACCAAGTTTCTATAGAAATCATGGAGAACTTTGTAGCATTGAGAAAATTATTCTTCATCTGAAGTCATGTTGTTAGGATATTTGATCTCACTGTGAGCCCTCAAATTGTGTACATAAAACCCTGTTTCTTGTTTGGTGTGGTTGATGCCTACCACACATTAGAATATTTTTTTTTTCAAATTTTAAAAAGCTCATTACAATGTGGTTCACCCAGCCCTAGTATACACCTTTAATCCAAGAAATTTCTGTCACAGGATTTAATAAAGTTAATCCTAGTTCAAGAGGTGGAGCAAGAAACCACATGACAGCTATACCACTCCTGGATGTACACTAGAAATATGTTCCACTATTCAACAAAGACATTTGCTCAGCTATGTTCATAATAGCTTTCTTGGTAATAGTAAGAATCTGAAAACAACTTAGATGTCCCTCAACAGAAAAATGCATACAGAAACTCTGGTACATTTATACAATGGAATACTACTCAGCTATCAAAAAAAAAAGAAATCATGAAATTTGCAGCAAATGGATAGAAGTAGAAAAGGTCATCCTGAGTGAGGTAACCCAACTCCCGTGCTATGTATTCAGAAGCAGATTTTAGCCATAAAGTACAGGGTAGACATACAACAATTCACAGACCCAAAGAAGATAAGTAATAAGGAGTACCCAAGAGAGGATGTTTGAATCTCACTTAGAAGAGAAAATAGAACAGACAGTGGCAGAGGTTGAAGAGAGGAAACCAAGTAGGAGAGGTGGCCCAGGAGAAAAATGAGGGTGGAGACCGGACCAGTGGTAAGTGTGGCTGAGAGGACAGAAGACATACACAGAGAAGCACAACTATGCACAGGGGCATCTCAATAGCAAGCTAGAGATGTAAGACAAGATGGACTTCTGGGAGGACAGGCGGTGACTCTAGCTGAGACTCCTAGTAGCACCCTCTAATTAGACAGGATTTCCAGTCGAGGGAGAGGAAAAAAAAACAACCCACCCACACAAATTTAGACTCAAATTTTACCCTGCCTACAACATGTGCAGGGATAAAGACAGAGCAGAGACTGAGGGAATGTCCAATAAATGTCTGGCACAATCTGAGACCCACCCCATGAGTGAGAACAGACCCTTGGCATTATTAAATATATTCTGATATGCTCACAGACAGGAGACTAGGGTAGCTGTCTTCTGACAGGCTCCACTCAGCAGCGGATGGAAACTGATGCTGACACTCATAGCCAAACATTGTGTGAGGTGTAGGGAGTACTGCAGACAAGCGGGGAGAAGGACTGAAGGACCTGGAGGTGACAGGAACGCCACAAGAAGACCAACAGAACCAAATAGCAGGCTCCACAGGATCTTGTGAAGACTGAAACACCAAACAAGGACGATGCATAGACTGGACCCAGGCCCCTACACAGATTAAGCAGATGGGCAGCTCAGTATTCATGTGGGCTCCCTGATAAGGGGAGCCAGGGATGACTCTGACATGGTCTCTGATGCCTGCTTTTTTATCACTCCACTCTTGGAGGGTTAGGTTGTTCGGCCTCAGGAGAAAAGGAAGTGCACAGTCCTGATGTTCCTTGGTGATCTGAGGTGGGTGGATTAGGGATGTGAGACTCTCCTTTTCTGAGGAATAGTGGAGGACAGATGGGGGAAGAGGAAGGGATGGTGGTACCGGGAACAAAGGGGGGAAGGGTCTAAGACTGGAATGTAAAGTGAGTAATTAAATAAATTAATTTTTAAAACGCTCTGAAAAGCAGATATTAAGACTCGCGATCAAGCCTTTGGCAGAGGGCAAGGAGTGATGATAGAAATGGAGGAGGTTGGTGACACTTGGAGAGAACAAGAGCTCCACAATGACTAAACTGAGCAGGGCACAGGGGTCTTGTATGAGACGGTTTCTGCAACCAAGGACCACGTGTGGATGTGTCCTGGAACCCCTGTTCAGATGGGACCCAGGATAGCTCGGTGTAAGACTAAAGACCCTAGTGAGGGAAACAGGGACTGTTTCAGTCTTGAACTTGATGGCTGACTCTTTGACCCTCCCCCATACATGCTGGGGAGTGACAGACTGGCTACATCTCAGTGGAGGACATTGCAGCCAGCCCTGAGGAGACAGGATGAGCTGGGGTTGGATGGAAGGGGAGGAGGTCCTCCCCTGTTGGTGAACTTGGAGGGGGCGGGGAGGAGATGAGGGAGGGTTGGGGAGAGTGGGAGGGAATGAGGGAGGGGGCTACTCTTGGGATGCAAAGTACCTAACCTGTGATTGATAACAAAAAAGAAAAAGAAAAAAAAAACGCTCTGAAAAAAAAAAGAAGTATCAAGATAAGGACAGAAAACCACTTACAGAAACAGAAAAAGAGATAAGGGAGAAATTAAGAGCAGGAAAGAGATACATAGCGAATGTTTGAGAGACATAAATCTCATAAGGTGTTTTAAATGTTAATTCAATGGTTTTTAAGACATACAAAGAAAGAAAGAAAACCTGGCAAGGTAGTTTTTTTTCTTTAGTTTCTTTTTTAAAATTTATTTATTTTTATATTAATCACAGGTTATATACTTTGTATCCCAGCCATAGCCCTTTCCCTCCCTCATCCCCTCCCACTCTCCCCACACCTCCCTCATCTTCTCCCTGCCCCTTTCCAAGTCCACTGATAAGGGAGATCCTCCTCCACTTCCATCTGACCCTAGCTTATCAGGTCTCCTCAGGGCTGCCTGCAATGTCCTCTTCTGGAGTCTATCAAGGCTGCTCCTCCCTCGGATGGGGGTGGGGGGGAGGTGAGGAGAGATGAGAGGGTCAAAGAGCCAGCCATTGAGTTCATGTCAGAAATAGCCCCTGTTCCCCTTACTAGGGTACCCAGTAGGAGACTGAGCTACCATGGGCTATATCTGAGTAGGGGTTTTAGGTTATACGAGGACCCAGGGTAAGATGATCAATCCTCTCTTAGATAGACAAATGGGATGGACAATGAATGTAGGAGAAAACAAGCAACAGGACAGGAGCCTACCACAGAGGACCTCTGAAAGACTCTACCTAACAATGTATCAAAGCAGATATTAAGACTCACAACCAAGCCATCTCCAGAGTGCAGGGAATCATATGAAAGAATGGGGAGTTAGTAAGACTTGGAGTGGACAAGAGCTCCACAAAGACCAACTAGGTCAGGGCACAGGGGTCTTTTATGAGACTGTTTCTCCAACCAAGGACAATGTAATTTTTAATGCAGATTTTAAAAATTGAAAATTAGTAGAATTCATGATCAAAATTCTGTTCCAGTGTCTTGCTCTCAAATGGAATGTACTCTATATGTCTTTGGAGTTATTAGTATATGAAATATCTCACACCTGCCCATTTTTATGAGCTCCCAAAACTGAGCTATATCTTTATTGTCCTAAGTCCTCAAACTGTAGGTTTTCTATAGAGATATAATCCATGACATTTACTTTGACTTCATATCTTAATACCAGTTCCCATTATCTAATATTAAAGATGCATATTAGTGTATAGATGTGAAAATATTGAAAGTAAACATGATATAAAATAGCACTAGAGCACTATGTGAGATTGTGTGAGGCTATGGATTTCCTCTTAGATATTGCTAAAATAAAGCAAAAACAATCAAACCCTGTTTATATATTTTCACCTCAGTTTTTATAAAGGATGTGTTTAGCTAGTGATTTAATAGCATAATCATCACTGTTGTGTAATAGTCTGAAACACAGTAATGATCATAAACAACAGAAACGTTGCTGCTGGTTAATAATCCAGGCTAAGTTCAATACATTGTATACAAGGAAGTGTGTCTAAGAAATCTGAAAGGCTTTGCCTTCCAAGAATTGGATTATAGGTAATGAGCCATACTACATAATCAAACCTTATAATTTAGTGTTTGTATGATGTACCTAAATTGCTTAACAGAGAAATTAAATATGATGAAAAGTTAAAGATTGAATATTAACATATTGATTTTATGTTATTTAAAATGTTAATCTTGATGACTTGATTTTTCTATACTATGCATTTCAGTAGAGTTTAAGAACATAGTTCACCATAGAAATTTATCATTTGGTGATAAAGATTTATAAGCTGCTAAATGAACTTGGGGCAGATGTAGAGAACTTATAACACCTGGCTTAGACAGTATGGCTAATGATAACACAAATTCTTTATGGTACATTAACACTTTCAAAAATGACTAATGTTCTGAGATTAACTCTACAGAAAGTTACAGATGAGGGTCAAAGAGAAATGTAATTTGGTGAAACAATGTCAGCAATACAATTCATCTAACATGGTTCTATTAGATTTGTTGCCATTTGTATTTTCCAATAAGCTTAATTTAAAGTATGTCTATGATGGATGATATTCATTCTTTTCGGATATAGGCTATTTTTCTATTTGTTTAAATTAGAAATATTTGTATGATATTCATCATTATGTGCCTAATTTACTTACTGTATTAAAATTCATCTTATTTTGACCAGTTCAGGAAAGCTAAAGTCTTTTAATTTCTTTGTTTTCAAAAAGAAACTCTTTAAAACGTGTAAAGGCGAAAAATTTATGCACGTTACTGATATCTATCATTAAACTGTGAATTTTCTTTTGAACTTCTTGGCAAACTGTAAGTATTCTACATGAACTTTACTTTTTTTTTCTTAAAAGTTCAAATTTAATGATAGTTACTATAAATCACGTAACATAATATTTGGCACATATTATCATTTGTGATATGAATTTCACTACTGATTTAATATAAAAATCATTGTACTTGGATGGAATGTAAAACAAATAATTTGTTTTTAAACATGAATTGATTCTTATGTCCAAATTTAATGTCTTTCTCTTGAAAGTTTTTAAAGTAATCTCATGCTAATTTCAAAAATATAAATTAATTAAAACACATAAATGACATATTGTTATGCTTAAATAGAAATTATGTAAAAGAATAATTACATAATCATATTTGAATCAAATATGTTATTGTATACAATTCTAAAACAATTTTCTTATTAATTGTATCTCCCATTAATTACTAGCCATATGGAATCAGTTATGTTAAGATAGTTATTAAGGTCTTATTTGAGTGACTGATGAGTTAGTTGTTATGACTGATTTAAAACTTTAGTAAATCTAATCTTCACTGTTTATATATTATTCTGTTTAATGTTTGGTTCGCAGTTTGGAATACATCATGTAAATGTTTCTTGCAGCATAAAAAATATACCAAATGTTTATGTAGTTAGCTTACCAACAAAGAAAAAAATTGGACATACTATTTAATAAACATATGGTAAAATTTGAAAAAAAATATGTTATATTCACTGTTGTTTTATGTTTTTAAAGTAACTATGATTGTTTGAATATGCAAAGTTGATAAGCCACAAAAAGAAAAATTATATTAATGGTTCTGGAGTTTTGTTTGCAAAGGACTATGAAGATAGTGTTAATGTATTTGGACTCTGGGAGAATAATGACTACTTTCAACATTAGACAATAACGGTGGTCTTCTAATTCTGTATGAAAACTAAAAGACATTGTTGTACAACTTAAAATGATCTTACTTTTTTTCAAAGTGGTTAATTCAATAAACATACCAAAAATACATGTAATACAAACTACAGTATATTCTATCATGAATACATAGATATGAAAAAGAGTAGAGGGGTTAATAATAAATGGATCTATATAATTAGCAAAATATAACCTGCATAAGTAGGAAGACAAAGATTTAGCTTTTCCTGTTTCTAAGAATAGTGTCTGAGGATGCTTATATTGCACATTGAAAATTAAACATCATGGTCTTTTTTCCCAAAAATTTAAGGTGGGCATTAAATAAAGCTAAAAGAATAGTGTAAAGATTCACATTATTTCAGAAAATCATATTGCAAACTTGTAATTTATATACATATGTTCATATAAAATAAACCAGTTAAATAAAAGAATGTTTTACTTACCTGAAACCATCATTCTCTATCTTCTATCTATCTATCTATCTATCTATCTATCTATCTATCTATCTATCTATCTATCTATCTATCTAATCTACCACTATCATCTATCATATTTATATACACATATATCCTTTAATTTCCTCCTCCTCTCTCTTTCTCTCTTTGTCTGTTGTTCTATTACCTCATTCCCTTTCATTTTTTCTTCAATGCTATGCTTAAAATTCTATCTCCACATTCTAATCTTGTGTTCTGAGATTGAAGAACACTTTTGTCCAAATATGGATTTCTTTTCAGCACTATGAATTAAACCCAGTATGCTGGGCATATTAGGCAAGCGGTTTATCAATGAGCTGCACCATCTACTCCTTTTCAAGTTGATCATACTGTGTTCAAAATTACTCTGTAATTCTGGCAAGCTTTGATCTCCTACCACAGTTGCAATTTCATACCTGTGCCACAGTCCCCTGCATGAACTGCTAAGTAAAAAGAGATAAGCATGATTATTGTTAATATGTGTGTGTCCGTGTGCGTTTGTGTGTGTGTGGTGTATGTTAGGAATTATTTAGAAAAAGATATTTACTTCAGCATGTATTAATAAAGTGAGAAATGCTTTAGAGGTTGGGAGAAAGGAAGAAGAAACATTGCCTTGGGCTCTCACATTACTCATCTGTTGCAGAATGAAAAGTTCACAGTAATATATTAAATCGCTAGTTATAACTGAAAGATGGTCTTAATATTGTGGAGCCCTGTAGCTTTTCAGGAAGTTAAGAATAAAGTTATAATAAAAAGAAAAATCAAATTAATTTTCCAATAAAATTCTTGATTCAAATGTAACTCCTTTCACATAAGTTTTTAAAATCAATTCTTTTGCATTTGAAGCAGGTCTCTTCCCCTACAAAGTTTTGTGGTACATCTGATAATAAAACTGTCTAGCATACCAACTAAATCAAATTATTATTAAATTCTTTTACTTTGAAGATATCCATTTAGGAAGTAAGTGAGACTTTTGTATAGAAATACAGCTTATCAATTAATTAAAATTTACGCTCATATAGATAACTTGTATTTGTCATCAAAAGGCAGAGATGCATCATATCAACTGTAAAGTTATAGATAGGTGTCATAATGAGGCATATAAATTCAAGAGGAGTTAACGTAAAGAAAAAGATTGGGGAGCGCACTGGAATCTTACTGGATTTTCCTAGGATAACTTGTACCTCGAGGAATCAAAGCGTTAAGAAAAGATAGTGTCCCATGTAAGGTTCCTATGAGGACTTCCCTCTGCTCATTGCTGTTCACATATACATCTAGAGCTCTGTATTGCTCCACAGAATTAGATGCCATGAATTAATTCTATGCCTAGTTACTCTCCACTTGAGATAGAGATCACATTGTGCTCAGAATCCAAACACGGCAATTGGTTAACAAAAACAACAAATCAAAACAAACAAACAAAAAATACAATCGTTCTGCAGGACCTCATTGATCATGAGCAGTAGGATCAATTTACAATAAAAAGCATGGATTCCCTCTTTTTTCAGCTGAGTTAGACAGTTTTTTGTTACATGATATAAGTGTCATTATGGAACCTTTAATTATAGTTCACAATTTTGGTCATTTTTGTGGTTCTTTGTACCATGGCTGGATACAAGCCTTTCTACCTTGAGAGCTTGTATAGAGCCTTCTAGTGTCATGAGAGCTAATCTTAGAGAAGTAGTTTTAGGATAATTTTTAGCCCTTTTTCTACTAGTTCTATGTCCAAAATATACGGTGATTTTAATAATAAGGATCTTAAAATCCTGGAAGAAAACAAATACTATATATGTAATAATAATTAAATAAAATATCAAATAAATATTAATTAAAGAGGCCATAAATATGACAGAGGTTTTTTTTGAAGGAGGTTCAGGAAGGGTTGGAAGAAGGAAAAGGGAAATATAAACATATCATACATATAAAACATTTTTGAAATGTTAGAAAACTCATTAAGTAAAACATCCAAAAAACATGACTTGCATTTTATGAGTAAATTACTAATAAAGCTATTATTCTGAAAATTGTGAAAAAGAGACTCATATTTAGTAATGTATTTGATGACTAACCAAAGCTAGGGCAGCATCCTTAACCCTGGGTAACACTGTTACTTCAACCCTGTCCAAAATACCCAGCTCAACCCCAACTCCTCCTGTTCTCCTCACCATATCCTGGTCCACACATCTGTCAAAAGCCTTATACAAGAGGCCAGGCCAGCATCCTGAACCTCAGGTAAACCTGCCACCTCTGACCCTACCAATGCCTGCCCTGCACAATCCCAGCTGCCCCTCTTTACTCTTCGCCATATTCCAACCTATACTGTCTGCACCAGTGAAAACCTCCCACTCCTCTAGAGGCCAGGCCAGCTTCCTGAAATCCATTAGCTGGAGGAGACAGGAGCTTCACAAGAAAAACAACAGAATCAAATTACCTAGGCCCAAGGGAGCTTGCAGAGACCAGCAGAGACCAATACTCCAACTAAGGACCATGCAAGGAGAGGACCTAAACCCCTTGTTCAAAGGAAGCCTATTGGTTTCTCAGTCTCCCAGTGGGCTCCCTAGTAAGGGGTTAGAGGAGCTGGCTCTGACATGAACTCAGTAGCAGACTCTTTTTTTTTTT
>CM053745.1:35514675-35528055 GCA_028658305.1 Pachyuromys duprasi | reverse complement strand
TGTCAGAGGCTTGATCTCGAGTCTTAATATCTGCTCTGATACATCGCTACATTGACCACCCCTCCCCCCAGAGGTCCTCTTTGGCATGCTCCTGTTCTGTTCCTTGTTTTCTCCTCCACTCAATGTCCATCCCATTTTTGATCACCTACTCTGAGGCGGGTTCAGCCTTGCCAGGCCACAGAGGAGGCTGATACAGCCAGCCTGGAGGAGACCAGATAAGCTAGGGTCAGATACAAGAGGATGAGGTCCTCAGTTATCAGGGCTTTAGGGAAAAGGCATAGGGGAAGTAGAGGGAAGATGGGTGGGACTGGGAGGAAATGAGGAAGAGGGGCTGCTGAGAAGATACAAAGTGAATAAATTGTAACAAGTAAATATATAAATTATAAAACAAAAAGTAAAAATGGCCATCTTTCAGAGGCCCTCTCTGGTAGGCTCCTGTCCTGTTACTTGTTTTCTCCTACTTCCAATGTCCATCCCCTTTGTCTTTCTAGGTGAGCATTGATCATTTTACCCCGGGTCCTCTTTCTTGTTTATCTTCTTTAGGTGTACAGATTTTAATATGTTTATCCTATCTTATAGGTCTAGTACCCACTTATAAGTGAGTACATATTGTATGTGTCTTTCTGCTCCTGGGATACCTCATTTAGAGGGCCTCTGAAAAAGTCTACCTAGCAGAGTGGATCAAAGCAGATGCTGAGACTTATAACCAAACCTTCGGCAGAGTGCAGGGAATCATGAAAGAAGGGGGAGTTTACTATGACCTGGAGAAGACAGGAGCTCTATAAGGATGAAATATATTAGGGTACAGGGTCTTTTATGAGACTGTTTCTCCAACCAAGGACCATGTATGGATATAACCTAGAACCCCTGTTCAGATGCAGCCCATGGTAGCTCAGTATCCAAGTGGGTTTTTCCCTAGTAAGGGGAACAGAGACTATTTCTGACATGAACTCAATGGCTTTCTCTTTGACCTCCTCAAACTCCCCCAAAGGGAGGAGCAACCTAGCTAGGCCACAGAGGAAGACATTGCAGCCATTCCTGAAGATACCTTATAAGCTAGGGTCAGCTGGAAAGGGAGGAGGATCTCTCCTATCAGTGGACTTGGAAAGGGACAGGGAGGAAATGAGGGAGGGAGGTTGGAATTAGGAGGGAATGAGAAAGGGGCCTATAGCTGGGATACAAAGTAAATAACCTGTAATTAATATAAAAATAAAATTATTTTAAAAAATTTAAAAATAAAATAGACTTCCAACCAAAAAATAGCCATTTTACCAAAAGCAATCTACAGATTTAATACAATTCCCATCAAAATTCCAACACAATTCTTTAGAGACATTTAAAAGAGCAATTCTCAACTACATATGGATAAAAAGAAAAAGAAAAAAAAAAGCAGATTAGCTAAAACAATCCTGTAAAATAAAATAACTTCAGAAAGTATCACTATACTTGATTTCAAGCTTTGCTACAGAGCAATAGTAATAAAAACAGCGTAGTGTTAGCATAAAAATGACAAGTCTATCAATATAATCAAATTGAAGAAGCAAAAAAAAAAAGCTCACAAATGTACAGACACTTAAATTTTAAAAAGAAATCAAATGTACACAATGGAAAAAAAATTTCTCCACGAATGGTGTGAGCCTAACTAGATGTCTTCATGCAGAAGAATGCAAATAAATCCATAATTATTACTCTGCAGGAAACTCAAGTCCAAGTGGATCAAAGACCTCAACATGAAACCAGATGCACTCAGATTTACAAGAAGAGAAAGTGGGAAGAACCTTGAACACATAGGCATAGCAGACAACTTGCTGAACAGAAGATCAACGGGTCAGGCACTAAGAGTAGCAATGAAGAAATTGGATATCATGGAACTTAAAAGCTTCTGTAAGAAAAAGGACACCATCAGTGAGATAAGAGCCTCCTACAATAATGGTAAGAGATGTTCACCAATCCTACAATTGACAGAGGGCTAATATCCAAAATATATAAAGAACTTAAGAAACTAAACACCAACAAACCAAATAACCCAATTAAAAAACGGGGTAGAGGGCTAAACAGAATTCCCAAAAGAGGAATATCTAATGGTCAAGAAACACTTTAAAAAATGTTCAAAGTCCTTAATTATCAGGGAAATGCAAATCAAATGTTTCATCCCATATTTTGCCAGATAGAATGGCTAAGATTGAAAACCCAAGTAAGAGTAAATGCTGGTGAGGATGTGGAGCAAGGAGAACACTCCTCCATTGCTAGTCGGAGTAAAAGCTTGTACAACCACTTTAGGAAATCAGTCTGGTGGTTTCTTCAAAATTGGGAATATTTTTAACTCAAGATCAAGCAGTAACATGCTTGGCATATAACGAAATGATGTACCACCATATCATAAAAACACTTTCGCGATTTTGTTCATAGCAACCTTCTTCATAATACCCAGAAACTGGAAACATTCTAAATGTCCTTTCTCCAAAGAATGGATTTAAAAAAAAAAGTAGTACATTTACACAATGAAATACTATTCAGCTACTAAAAACAATGGCATCATGAAAATTTCAGACAAGTGAATGAGGTAATTCTGACCCAGAAAGACATGCACTGAATGTACTCACTTATATGTGGATACTAGCAATAAAGTACAGGATAACCACGCTATAATTCATAGATCCAAAAAAGCTAAGTAACAAGGAGGGCCCAAGGGAGGATGCTTGACTCTCACTCAGAAAAGGAAGTAAAATAGACATTGGAAGAAGATGGATGGAGGGAATAATGTGGGAAAGCAGGTGGATAGGTGAAGAAAGGTGGAGATCAGATATGGGGACAAACAGTGAGGAGAGAGGGCTGGGAGAGATCTTTAGAGGAGCATCTATGGGATAAGACATAGACCTGCAATGGAGAGAGTTTCTGGGAGTATACAAGGGTGACCATAGCTAAGATTCTTAGCAATAGCAGATACAGAACCTGACGTAGCCAACTCCTATAGCTGGGCAGGAATCACAGTAGAGGGAGGGGGACATCAACCCACCCACAAAAACTTCCACTCAAAATGTGTATTGCCTTCAAGATATGCAAGAGTAAAGATGAAGCAGAGATTGAAGGAATAGCCAAACCAATGCCTGGCCCAACTTGAAACCCACCGCATGGGAGAGAGGCAACCCTCCACACTATTAATGTTACTCTGTTATGACTGCAGACAGGAGCTTAGCATACCTATCTTCCAAGAGACTTCATCCAGCAGCTGATGGAAATGTATTCAGAGACCCACAAGCAAATCTCAGGAGTCTTGTGGAAGAGTGAGAGGAAGACTGAGGGACGCAGAGGGGTTGAGAGACCACAAGAAGATCTATAGAGCACACTAAACTGAGTCCATAGGGGCTCACAGAAACTTAACCATCAATCAAGGACCATGCACTGGCTGGAACTTGACCCCTACTCATATGTAGCTGATGGGAAGCTTGGTCATCATGTCTGTCCCCCAACGATTGAAGTGGAGGCTCTCTCTGACTCTGTTGCCTGTCTTTGAATCTTCTCTCCTTAGCTGGGCAACCTTGTATGGCCTCAGTAGGATAGGATGTGCTGAGTCTCGCTGGAACTTAATGTGCAAGGGTGGGTTGGTACCCATGAAGGGTCTCCCATTCTTTGAAGAGAAGGGTTTGGGGAGAAGGAGGAAAGGATATTAGGGTTGGACTGGGAGGGGAGAAAGGAAGGGGCTGCAGAGAGGATGTAAAGCGAATAAATAAATTAATTACTGGAAAAAACTGCAAAAATGTCCATCATGACAACAGGCCATCATGTCATATATGTGTTTGCTTTGAAAGGACTTCCTTTAAATTCTTTAAAATGGAATTACAGGGCTAATAATAATAATAATGAAATCTGTTGCAGTTGTACTTTATAATTGTGATTAACCTGCAACCATGGATATATAATCAGAAATCAAACATATAATTTGCACTTCTTGGATAATCATTAGTCTCACTTTGTTCTGTGAAACCCATATAAATAAAAAAGCACCTGATTGTTAGTCAGCCAGAGCTGTGAGATTCCACTGACTGCCTTGCTTGACTCCCTCCCCTTGTTCACTCCACATCTCCTATGCAGGGCACCCTATGAATAAACAGCCATGGCAGGCCCCTAGCAAAAGTACCTCTAAGAAGCAAACTGGAGTGGCCATCCTAATATCTAATAAAATAGACTTTCAACCAAAATTTATCAAATGAGATAAGGAAGGACACTTCATACTCATCAAAGGAAAAATCCACCAAGATAATTTTCAGTTCTCAATATCTATACCACAAAATGGGGGCACATGATTGTAAAAAGAAATATTCCTGAAGCATAAATCACACACTGGCATAAAACACACATGTTGATAGTGGGGGATTTTAATACACCACTCTCACCAATGGGCAGATCACCTAAACATAAATGAAACAGAGAAATAATACAACTAAGAGATATTATGAACTGAACAGATCTATCAGATATCTGCAGAAAGTTTCACCCAAATACAAAAGAAGATAAGTTTTTCTCAGGACCTCATAAAACATTCTCCAAAATTAACGATATACTCCATCACAAAGCAAGTCTTAACACTGAGCTAACCAACTGCATCCTAAAAGAACACCAGAGATTTAAGCTGAATTACAGGGACAGAAAAACAAACAAACAGAAAGCTTACAAACCCATGAAAACTGAATAATTCTATAATGAATGATTACTGTGTCAAGGCAGTAATAAAGAAGGAACACAGAGGCTTCCTGGAATTCAAAGAAAATAAAGGTACAACATACTTAAACTTATGGGGCATGCTAAAAGTTTGGCTAAAAGGAAAGCTTCATAAAGAAATAAGAGGTCTCATATTAGCAATATAACAGAAAACCTAAAAGTTCTAAGACAAAAAGAAGTAAACTCATCTAAGAAGAGTATACTACAGGAAATAATCAAACAAGTGCTGAAATCAAATAAATAAAGTACAATAAAAAATCGAAGAAACATGGACTTAGTTCTTTGAAAAAAGCAACAAAATAAACACATCCTTATCCAAACTAACTAAATGGCATATCTGCTCAATGCAATACTTAGATTTCTGGATAGAGTATAAAGAAAATTAAATTAGATCAAAGGGATTCAAATAGGAAAGGAAGGCTAGTCGCAGATAATATGATAGTATAAATAAGGGATCACAAGAAATTATAACAAAAAACTCCTACAGCTGATGAGCAGTCTCATTGATGTGGCAGGATCCAAGATAAATAAATAAATTATTATCCATCCTGTATGTAAATGACAAAGCAGCTGAGATAAAAATTAGGCAAACTATACTCTCCATAATAGCCACAAATAAAAACATTTTGTGGTAGCTCTACCAAAGCATGTGTAAGACCTGTGTGATTAAAGCTACACGAATTGGAGAAGGAAACTGAGTAATACATCAGAAGACAGGAAGATCTTCTATGCTTTTGAATCATTAAGATAAATGTAATAAAATGGCCATCTTACCAACCAAAAGCAATCTAAAGACTCATTGCAATCCTCATCAAAAAACCCAGAATTGCCAAAACAATCCTGTACAACAGATTGTCTGGAAGTATCACTATCCTTGATCTCAAGCTACACTACAGAGCAATATTAATAAAAACTGCACGGTACTGGCAGAGAAACAGAATGGTGGATCAACAGAATTAAATAGAAGACCCAGAAATAAACCCCTACACCTATGGATACTTGATTTTTAACAAAGAAGCCAAAACCATTCCATGGAAAAAAAGACAGCATCTTCAACAAATGGTGCTGGTCTAACTGGATGTCTACATGTAGAAAAATGCAAATAGATCCATATTTATCATAATGCACAAAACTAAAGACCAAGTGGATCAAAGACCTCAACATAAAACCAGACACACTAAATGGGTTCGAAGAAAAAGTGGGGAAGACCCTAGAACTCATTGGCAGAGGAACAACTTCCTGAACGGGACACCTATACCACAGGTTCTAAGAGCAACACTCAATACATGGGACCTCATGAAACCAAAAAAAAAAAAAAAAATCTGTAAAGCAAAGGGAATTTTTATCAGAACAAAACAACAGCCTACAGCCTGGGAAAGGATCTTCACCAACCCTATATCTGAAAGAGGGCTAATATCCAGAATATATATCTAAAGAAGTTAAAAAGCAACAAAGTAAGTAATCCAATTAGAAAATGGGGTACAGAGCTAAACAGAATTTTTATTAGAGGAATATAGAATGGCAGAGAAACACTTAAGGAGATGTTCAACATCTCCTTAGTTATCAGGGAGATGCAAAAAGACCCTGAGATTTCACCTTACACCTACCAAAATGGCTAAGATAAAAAACTCAAGTGACAATAAATGCTGGAGAGGATGTGGAGAAAAGGGAACCCTCCTCTATTGGTGGTGGGAATGCAAACTTATACAACCACTTTGCAAATCAGTCTGGCACTTTCCCAGCCAATTAGGAATAGTTCTTCCTCGAGATCCAACTATAATACTCCTTGGCATGTATCCAAAATATGCTCAAGTATACGATAAGGACATTTGTTCATCCATGCTGGTAACAACTTTATTCATAGTAGTCAGAACCTGGAAACAAACCAGATGCCCCTCGGTGGAGGAACTGATACAGACATTGGTATGTGAATGGAATACTACTCAGCAATTAAAAACATGGAAATCATAAAATTTGCAGGCAAATGGTGAGAACTAGAAAAGATCATCCTGAGTGAGATATCTCTGAAGCAGAATGACACACATGGCATATATCACTTGTAAATGGATACTAGACAGATAATATAGGGTAAACCAACACAAATCTGTATACCTAAAGAAACTAAGCAAGACAGAGGACCCTGGGTAGAATGATCAATCCTCACTCAAAAGGGTAAACAGGATGGAGATGGGAAGAAGAAGAAAACAGGAAACAGGCCAGGAGCCTAAAACAAAGGGCCTCTGGAAGACTCTACCCAGCAGTGTATCAAAGCAGATGCTGAGATGAATAACCAAATTTTGGGTAGAGTGCAGGGCATCTTATGAAAGAAGGGGGAGTTAGTAAGACCTGGAGAGGAGCTCCACAAGGAGAGCAACGGAACCAAAATAGCTAGGAACAGGGGTCTTTTCTGAGACTGATACTCCAAACAAGGACCATTCATGGATATAACCGAGAGCCCCTGTTTGGACATAGCCCATGGCAGCTCAGTATCCAAGTGAGTTCCCTAGAAATAGGAACAGGAACTATTGCTGACATGAACTCTGTTGCTGGCTCTTGAACCGCCTCCCCCTGAAGGGGGAAAAGCCTCACCAGGCCACATGTTAATCAGTGAAGTTTAATTGAAGACACAAACATCAACAAATCTATGGACAATTAGATCTTAATAAAGAAGCCATAAAAATTTAAAAAGAAAGCAGTTTCAACAAATGTTGAAGGACTAACTGGATGTAGAATTCACATATGTCTATATTTATCATCCTACATAAAACTCGAGTCCCTGTTGATCAAAGATCTCAACACAAAACCAAAAATATTGAATTAGGTAGAAGAGAAAGTAAGAAACAGCTTTTAGTACATTGGCACATGAGACCACCTTATGAAACGATAATGCAGGCACTAAGATCAACAATTTATAAATGGTACCTCATGAAACTAAAAAGCTTCTCTATGAGAAAAGTCATTATCAATCAGACAAAATGGAAACCAAAAGAACTAGTATAGATCATTCTGAGTGAGGTAACTGAGAAGCAGAAAGGCATACATGGTAAATACTCACTTGTAAGTGGATATTAGACATATTATTATAGGGGAAACATACTAAAATCTGCACACCTAAAGAAGCTAAGCAAGAAGGAAGATACTGGGTAAAATATTCAATCCTCATTCAGTAAGGCAAATGGGATAGAGACAGGAAGAGGGAGAAAACAGGGAACACTACAAAGCCTACCACAGAGGGCTTCTGAAAGACTTTACCCAGCAGGGTATTGAAGCAGATGCAGAAACTCACAGCCAAACTTTGGGCAAAGTGCAGGGAATCTTATGAATGAAGGCAGAGACAGAAAGACCTGGAGGGACCAGGACCTCCACAAGGAGAGTAACAGAAACAAAAAATCTGGGACCAGATTTATTTTCTGAGACTGATACACCAACCAAGGCCCATGCATAGAGATAACCTAGAACCCTTGCACAGATGTAGGCCATGTCAGTTCAGTCTCTAAGTGTGTTTCTTAGTTAGGGGAACAGGGCCTGTCTCTGACATGAACTCAGTGACAGGCTCTCTGATCACCTACCCCTGAGGAGGGGAGCAGCTTTACCAGGCCACAGAGGAAGACAATGCAGTCAGCCCTGATGAGACCTGATAGGCTAGGATCAGAGGACCTCCTCTACCATTGGACTTTGGAAGGAGCATGGGAGGAGAATAAGGAGGGTGGATGGGATTGAGAGGGGATGATGGGGGGGGGGGGCTACAGCTGTGATACAAAATGAATAAATTGAAATAAATAGAAAAAAATTTAAAAAGAATAGTTTTTTTTACCAACTCCATATCTGAAAGAGGGCTAATATCCAAAAAATATGAAGAACTCAAGAAACTAGACATCAACAAATTAAATAATCCAATTTTCAACAGAGAACTCTTAAATACATGAGAAACACTTAAAAATATTAAACATCTTTAGCCATCTGGGAAATGTAAATCAAAATCTTCCAGAATGACTAAGATCAAAACATGGCTGACAGCTCATGCTCCTGAGGATATGGAAGGAGGGGACTATTCCTCCATTGCAGGTGGGAGTATTAACTTTTACAGCACTTTGGAAATTAACGTGACAATTTCTCAGAAAATTGGAAATGATCTACCTCACAAACAAGCCATATCACTGCTTGGTTTATAACCAAAATCCATTCAGTCACAAGGATGCTTGTTCAAGTTTATTCAGAATAGCCAAAAATAGTTGCCCCTAGATGCCTAAACTAGATGCTCCTCTATCGAAAATTGATTTTAAAATGTGGTACAATTACAAAGAACACAATGAAGTATTACTTAGCTTTAATAAATGACTTTATGGTATTTGCTAGCAAATGGATGGAACTAGAATAAAATTATCCTGATTAAGATAACCCAGATCCAGATGACAAAGTATGTACATATTTGTAAGTGTATATTTACTAAAAAGTAAAGAAATGAACATGCTACAATCAACATAAGCAGAGAGGCTAAGTGACAAGGAGGGATTAAGGGAGGGGGGGAATGCTAGGATTTTTTTTCCAATTTGTTATCTCTTTCTTTCTTTCTTATTTATTTATTTATTATTACACTTTATATCCTTGTTATAGCCCCCTCCCTAGTCTTTTCTCAGCCCCACCATCCCTCCCTCTTCTCTCCCTATTCACCTCCCCAAGTTCACTGATAGGAGTGGTCCTCCTCCCCTTCCATCTGACCCTAGCCTATCAGGTCTTATCAGGACTGTCTGCACTATCTTCCTCTGTGGCCTGCCAAGGCTGCACCCCAGAGGGAGGTGAACAAAGAGCCAGCCACTTAGTTAAAGTCATAGGAAGCCCCTGCTCTTCTTACTAGGCAACCCACTTGGAAACTGAGCCGCCATGCACTTCATCTGAGCAGGGATTCTAGGTCTTCTCCATGTATGGCTCATGCTTGGAGTATCAGTCTCTGCAAAGACCCCTTGGGCCCAGATTTGTTTGATTCTGTTGGTCTCTTGTCCCCTCGAGGATCTTCTTGGGAGGGAAAATAGAAGAGATTTAACAGATATACTGGAGGTGGTGGTAGATGGAAAATGAGAGATCAGGTGAGAGAAATGGAGGGAGGGAATACAGCACGCAAGGAAGGACTGGCATGCATTTGGGGATTGGGTTTACAAACCTAGTGCAATGGTAACTCCATAGAATCGATAAGGATAGCACTAGAGGAGACTTCTAGTTCCGGGGAACACGGAGCCCTAGCTGGCTATCCGCTGTAACCAGGCAAGGCATCAAGTGGATACATGGGGACAACAACCACAAACCTACAGTTTGTCATGCCTGTAGGATACGCTGGAACTGGAGCCTAGGGTAGTTGTCACCAGAGAGCTCAGAGAGACAGCATCCAACAACTAATGGAAACACATGCCAAGAGCCACAGCCAAAACTTAGGAGCAAGTCGGGGACTCCTGCAGAGTATGGGAGAAAGCACTGGTGGAAGCACAGTGGCATGAAGAACACCACAAGAAAAAAGACCACAAAATCACCTGACTCTAGCTCAAGTGGGCTCACCTGGAATAGGCAGCCAGTATGGGGCTGACCTTGATCCTCTGCATAAGGGTTATGGTTGTGTAGTTTGGAATTCTTGGGCAATTCCTAACAGTGGGAGAGGGTGCTGTCTCTGACTCATTTGCCTGACTTGATACCCTTTTCCTCCTACTAGATTGCCTTGTCCCACCTTGAGAATTTGTGCCTGTTCTTATTGTATCTTGTTATGTCATATTTAGTTGATGTTCCTGGAAGGCCTGCTCTTTTCTGAAGGAGGTGAAGGTGGGTGGATCTGCGGAAAGGGGAGGGGGAGGACAGAGACTAGGCAGAGGGAGGGAGGAAGAGGAAACTACATTCAGGATGAGAGAAGAATGAATGAAAAGAAAAATATAAAAAGAATATGTTTAAAAACTGTAAACTGACTACTGAATTATATAAAATATTGATAAAGGAAATTAAAGTAGATGAAATAAATACATGGAAAGATAGTCCAGAATCGTTGACTGAATGTTTTAATATTACTAGAATAATACAATGTTGAAAAATAAAGATTTTCTCTGTAAAAAATATTGCAGAGTTACAGTTTTACAGAACTATATGAAGATGTTAAATTCCTATTGCTCTTCAAAACATACAAAGGGGAAAGAAAATAATTTAAATACTGGATAAGCATTAATGTGTTTTCAAAAGAGCAGAAATCTTAGTAATTAAAAAATATATGAATAATATGAAGAAAGACATACAGGGTAATGGCTGGAATACAGAATGCATAAATATTCCTATATGTTGGCTCTCTGAGTCAACAACAAAGAAATTAAATATACTGAGTGAAGGTTTCTTTAGTTAATGCTGTTAGGGATTGCAGTCTGTCCCAGATGTATGATGTGATAGAACAGGGCTCTTTGCATCACGGTAGGCAGGTAGCATAGAGAGCAGGGAAAAAGAGTGGTCCAGGAGTAAATATTCTGAAAGATCAGTGTACTTCTAATGTCTCCTTTGCATCTAGGTCTTGGCTCTTAATTTTTACAAAGTGCCTCTAAATAACATCGTTAGCTGAAGACAAATGATTCTAACATGAGAGTCTAAGCAAACCATAATAATGGTAAACTCCACTTTAACAAGGATGTGAAAACAAATGCGATAGCGAATAACAATGTCTTACTCGTGTTGAAAAACATGGATATCATCATTTAAAATATATCTTGTCAGGATGTAAAAGTAACACCCAAGGACTAAAACTCATAAAAGAAAATTACTTTGCTTTAGAGGACATAAAATGTAGATAACAGAAACTAGGCAAGTAGGATTATATTAAAATAAAAGACTTAAGGAGAATTAAACATTTAATCATCAAAGCAAAAACAAAAAGAAAAAAATAGCGAACAAATTTTGTTTCTGATGGCAAATATATTCCATCCAATATATGAGGGATATACATGAGAATATATTAAACAGTATATGGAAAACAATAGAAACATTTAAAGTATATAAAAATAAAATTTCTCATTATCCAAAAAATCATATCGGTTTATATATTCAAATGGGTAGATAAAATATGCAATGCATTTGCCATAATATTACTGTCACATCAGTCACAGCACTTAAGATGTGCAACTATGATAAATGTCTACTGATAAGTGAATAGCAGAATATGCTACCTGCATGTGGTGAAGTAGTATTATCCCAGTATTAAGTAGTATTCATCCAGTTTATTAATTGAGCTATCCAGGATCTGTTAGGAATTGTATATAGAACAATAATTTTTGTTCACTTCATAAAATTATGTAAAATTTAGTTTTAAAAAAAAATATATATATACTCACTTAATGCAAAGAAGGCTTGTACAGATCAACAAAAGTTTTAGATTCAAGTCCTACTTGGTGAACCCATAAATTCATTGAGTTACTTGAAGTAACATGAGAAAATCAGGATAGGAGAGTGAAGATTGAGGTTTGAAAGGTTTGAAGAAAGACTTACAAAATTAACATAAAAAGAAACAGCATAAAACAAGTACAGCTGGGAAATCAAGGATGAAAAAAAGTATCAGTGCGTAAAACTACCAGAATCTGATTAAATACAGCTATTGTATCAGGTACGGAGGCATTCTAGAGTGATGTAGGTAACTTGTGGCTCAGTGGACTAGTAAAATCCACATCCTCACATATTAGTGCAACATGTGGTATGCAGTTATAGGTAGAACTGCAAGTCACTGACAGAGAGTGTACAGAAAAATCTCTGTCCTGGTTTGTGTATTTCTGTGTTTTATTTTGTATTTTTCAACTTAGAGAAGATAGAGTTAACTAAAAGAGAGGAACCTGAATTGAGAATATGCCTCCATTAGACGGCCTGTAGTCAAGTCAGTATGATATTTTCTCCACTGAAAGATTATTGCCAGAGGGCCCCGGGTACTTGGAATGGTCCCATTCCAGGGAAGTGGTCATAGAGTATTTAAGCAAGACAAGCAGAACATGGGAAGCAAGCCTTAGTACAGCACTCCTTGTCTAATGCTTCAGTTCTTTTCTCCATGTTACTTCCTCAAGTTACTGCCTTGGCTTCAATCAATGGAGTGTTACCTGGAACATGTAAATCAAATCCTTTGCTCCCCAAATTACTTTTACTCATAGTGTTATTACAGAAAAAAAAATTTAAAAATCCCCAATGTTGTATGCAAGTGAGCTTAAAAACTTCCAAAGTTCTACTTATAGGACATAAAGTTGTAAACTGGTTCTGCTTTAGTGGTCAAATAACTGCCATATACTCCGGTCACCTTCCTCCCTTAGAGGTTTTCCAATAAACTGTCTCTGATTCTGCTTTAGCTGTCTGTCTCAGCTCAATTCATTGTATGGTGAAGCAAGTTTCAGCAACCCTTCTGGAAGTGCTCACTAAATCCTGATACCCGGCCATTATTAGATAGGAGTCCAGTTACAAGTTAAGATTTATGGCCTGGAACCCCCGCACAGATGGGGCCCATGATAGCTCGGTGTAGGACTGAAGACCCTATTCAGGGAAACAGGGACTGTTTCAGTCATGATCTTGATGGCTGACTCTTTGACCCTCCCCCATACAAGCCGGGGAGTGACAGACTGGCTAGATCCCAGGGGAGGACATTGCAGCCAGCCCTGAGGAGTCAGGATAAGC
>CM053745.1:35450707-35508212 GCA_028658305.1 Pachyuromys duprasi | reverse complement strand
ATGGGGTATGGAGCTAAAAAGAGACCTCTCTGTAGAGGACTGTAGAATGGCAGAAAAACACTTAAAGAAATGCTCAAAGTCCTTAGCATCAGGGAGATGCAAATCAAAATGACCCTGAAATTTCACCTTACACCTGTCAAAATGGCTAAGACCGAAAACTCAAGTGACAACACATGCTGGAGAGGTTGTGGAGAAAGGGGAACTCTCCTCCATTGCTGGTGGGAATGCAAACTGGTGCAACCACTCTGGAAATCAATTTGGCGCTTTCTTAGACAATTAGGAATAGTGATTCCTCAAGACCCAGCTATACCAGTCTTAGGCATTTATCCAAAAGATGCTCAAGTACACAACAAGGACATTTGCTAAACCGTGTTCGTAGCAGCTTTATTCGTAATACCCAGAACCTGGAAACAACCTAGATGTCCCTCAGTTGAAGAATGGATAAAGAAATTGTGGTACTTTTACACAATGGAATACTACTCAGCAATTAAAAAGAAGGAAATCATGAAATTCGCAAGCAAATGGTGGGACCTGGAAACGATCATCCTGAGTGAGGTATCCCAAAAACAGAAAGAAACACTTGGTATAATCACTTATATAGACGTATAGGATAGGATGGACATGCTGAAATCCATATACCTAAGGAAGATAAGCAAGAAGGAGGACCTAGGGTGGAATGATCAATCCTTGCTTAGATGGACAAACTGGATGGACATTGAATGTAGGGGAAAACAAGCAACAGGACAGGAGCCTACCACAGAGGGCCTCTGAAAGACTCTAACTAACAATGTATCAAAGCAGGTATTAAGACTCACAATCAAGCCATCACCAGAGTACAGGGAATCTTATGAAAAAGGCGGGAGTTAGTAAGACTTGGTGAGGACAAGAGCTCCACAAAGACCAAATAGATCAGGGCACAGGGGTCTTCTATGAGACTGTTTCTCCAACCAAGGACCATGTATGGATTCAAACTCTAACCCCTGCTCGGATGTGGCCCATGATAGCTCAGTACCCAACTGGGTACCCTAGTAAGGTGAACAGGGACTATTTTGGTCATGAACTCAATGTCTAGCTTGTTGACCCTCCTCCCCTCCCCAAGGGAGGAGCAGCCTAACTAGATCCCAGAAGAGGACATTGCAGCCAGCCCTGAAGAGACATGATAAGCTAGGGTCAGATGGAACAGGGGAGGTCCTCCCCTATCAGTGGACTTGGAGGGTCGCAGGGACAAGATGAGGGAAAAATGGGGAGAGTTGGAGCGTGCTAAGGCTGGAATACAAACTATATAACTTGTGATTAATATAAAAATAAATAAATTACTTTAAAAAATAAAATAAATTAAATCAGTCAACAAAGGATGGTGGTACATGCCTTTAATCCTAATACTGAGGGAGACAGAGGCAGGCTGATTGCTGAGTTTGAGGCCAGTCTGTGTTACAAAGCAAGTCTAGACCAGCAAAGACTACACAGAAAAACCCTTTATTTCAAAAATTTAAAAAAAAACAAAACAAAACAAGAACCTACCAAACAAAAAAACCAAAACAACCCCATACAATCCAAACCAGTCACAAATGTTACAGTGCACAATTTCTAAATAAATACTATGTCAAAAAGTTGGCTCAGAGGACAAATTTACTTGTCTCTATGCCTGATAACCTGAGTTTAATCCCTAGGAACTGTGTGGTAAAAGGAGAACATCAATTCATACAAGGTGTGGTGTCCACGTATGTGCCATGGCAGGTATATGTATGTTCACACAGGCACAACAAACAAATATTTAATTAATAACTCAACAAAATTTTATTTGTTAAGAAAAAGCATAAATAAATTGCATTGTTTAGCCAGTTGGGACCTTAACCTAGCATAAAGGAATGTAAACTTAAATCAAATGAAACACTATTATTAACACACTAAATACATTCTAACACTATGAATATTGTATAAAGTGTTGGCCAGGATATGAACATTGCTTAGATAAATGCTGTTTAATCTGTTTTGCAGATCAGTTTTCCTGTTTTTTTTTTTAATTTGTTTGTTTTGTCTTTAAAGTAATACAGGTCATTCTACTTTCTTTTCTTGAATTTACACAAAAATTGATTTATCTTCATACATTTTGTGCCTAAAACATATGTCCACCCAAATATTTTAAAATATAGCCTTCAAAAATGCTATTCATAGAGAATGTTAATTTGAAATATGCATAAAATTCAAATGGACAAATTGTGTGCTTTTTTACCGATATGATATAATTTTTGAATTCTATTACTGAAATAGAGGCAGAAAATAAATAAGTTTCTATTGTCAATAAAGTAGACATGAAAAGCCTACATTTTTCTAGAAAGATATCCTTTCTGTGTTTAAACAATCTCATAATATTTTCATTTTACGTTAACTGTTTTTCTTCAAATCAATGAATAATACACAAAGAGGACACACAAAAATGTATAGTTTACTAATATTTTTGAAAAATACTACTCTTTTTTAAATTTATTTATTTTTATATCAATCACAGTTAGGTACTTTGCATCCCAGGCGTAGCCCCCTCCCTTATTCCCTCCCACCCTCCCCAGCCCTCCCTCATCTCCTCTCAGCCCCCTCCAAGTCCACCAATGGGGGAGGACCTCCTCCCCTTCCATCCAACCCCAGCTCATCTTGTCTCCTCAGGGCTGGCTGCAATGTTCTCCCCTGGGGTCTAGCCAGGCTGTTACTCCCTGGCATGTATGGGGGAGGGTCAAAGAGTCAGCCATCAAGTTCATGACTGAAACAGTCCCTGTTTCCCTTACTAGGGTCTTCAGTTCAACACTGAGCTATCATGGGCCACATCTGAGCGGTGGTTCTAGGCCATATCCATATATGGTCCCTGGTTGTAGAAACCGTCTCATACAAGATCCCTGTGCCCTGCTCAGTTTGGTCTTTGTGGAGCTCTTGTTCAAAAAATACTACTCTTGTACTTAATATATGCCAAAATCACCTTATAATATTCATAATCATACAAACATATCTGATTACCTGTGGTGACTTACATAGATAATGTTTGATTCAGTAATAATTGATTCAATAAATAAAGACACACAAATTTAATATCTACTTATAATATTAAATACCGATATTAGCTCTTAGTCATCATGTAGATTGAGACACACAATATAGAGTGATATGTAAGCAAACAATAAACTAATGTTTTGAGAATTCTAACTGGGGGCTTCATTAAAATATTACAATCAAAACTACTGACACTCTCCCAGTCTGTGTACAGCAAATAAGACTTTTTTTTTAATTTTAGGAAAGAGATAAAATTACTCTACTTAATTTAAAAACTAAGGACTCTGAGTACAGATTTATGTGCTTATAAACCATTAAATTTGAAATTTCTTCAGTTCTACTCAGTAAAGGTGGTCTGTGCTTTTTCTGGTATAATTCTTTACAGTATCTGAAATGGAAAATAGCAGATGGAAGAAATATATCTTTCTTCAAAGCCACAGGGAGACTATCATAAACTGAGAAAATGTTGGTTAAAAAAAAACTAAATGCCACACAATTCATCAAACTTCTTTCTTCTTAAAACTTTTGATCTCTAAGTATACGTTGTAATAGCCTCCCAGAGGGCTTCAATGATTCTCAATTCACACTTTTTTTTGGTGGGTCATTCCATATGTTTATAGATCTCTGTACAATGAAAAGTTTCTTGACATCTGTTTACATTCTTTCAAAACCCATTTGTGACACATTCTTTTGTTGATGATGCAAATGGCAAAGTATAAACTGAAGTGTGTTTTGCTTTCAATACACAAACATCATAAAAAACATATTTGCTTTTGTAATTTTCATGTCTTGATGCTTATAGAACTTTTGCTTCTCCTATTTATCATTGTTATTCTTCTATCCTGAGTTTTTCTATAGTGGATCTAATCTTACTCTTCCTTAAAGCCAAATGCTTTCACATGACCATGTGTCTTTTGGAAGTCAATGCACTGGTAATTACTTCCTCTTCTCTCAGAAGGACATTTCCCCTTGTCTCCTACCTACTTCATTTAACAAATTGTACTTTTACTACTCCCATTTCACTAACAATAAGAATATCTCTTGACCTTAGTTTCTTTTCTAGACATAGCTCCAAACCATACCATTTCTATGTCACAAGAGTCACAGAAATTATTCTGTGTATCTTGACCCCAATTTAGCTAATCCCATTCTTAAATTCACAGAGTTATTTTAAGAAATTGTTTTCTTATGAAGTTAAGAAATAATTTTTACATTCTTCAGTCTAGTGAAAAATATGAGTTTTTTCCTGATTTTGATGTTCTTAGTAGCTTTGAGCTATTTGACTTCTCACTTGGCACTTTTGAAATGTTGGTTGAGTTTTTTGTTTAACTAGGCTCTTATTCTGATGTCTGCGTATTAACCATTATTTCACCTTAGTATAGTGAAAAGTCCTGGCAGAAACATCTTTAGAGGACCAGACCTGACTCCATTACCCAGCCCCCAGTCCCCCCTCCAAAAAAATAGCCATCAGTTTTAGGATCTAGACCATAGGTCACCAATTCCAGGAATAAAAACAAAAAACAAAACAAACAAACAAACAAAAAAGCATAAAATTCCCTACTCAAAGAATAGCCTGGAGGTAACCAGAAGAATCAAAAGGTATCTCAGAGTTGGGTATTTCTGCTGGGCAGCCACCTTGTAGTAGACATTTCATGGCACAGAAAATACCTAGCATTCCAGAAATTTATGGATAGCTCACTCAATGTTAGTTATGTTAGTTAGCCAATCACTTTCTAAACAGCTTCCCCTGGCTGAAAATTATCGAATATTGTAACTGCTAAGCTTAGAATTCCTGGTTCTTGCTCAAACCTCAATAAAAGTCCTGCTATGCCGCTGTTTGGGGTTTTCCTCTCTGATCCATTGTGTTGGTGAATGGAGAGACTGAGCTTAAACCCAAATAAAGCTCTTTACTCTTGCATACTTGGTTCAGCTCCTGGTGGTCTTTTGGGACCTTATGATCTGGGCATAACAATCTCAATTAACAAAGACTTTGTAAATTACAGTTTCAGAAATTTCAGTTCACTGTGGGAAGCACAGCATAGATGTTCGTGGAAAACTCTGCTCATACTACAGGAAAATATTTGGCAGAGGGGTCCGAACCTGGCCCATGTTAACCTTTCTTTTATTTTATTTTTAATTTATTTATTTTTATATCAATCACAGGTTAGGTACTTTGCATCCCAGGCGTAGCCTCCTCCCTCATTCCCTCCCACCCTCTCACTCCCTCCCTCATCTCCCTCCTCCCTGCCCCCTCCAAGTCCACCAACAGGGGAGGACATCCTCCCTTTCCATCCAACCCCAGCTCATCCTGTCTCCTCAGGGCTGGCTGCAATGTCCTCCCCTGGGATCTAGCCAGTCTGTCACTCCCTGGCTTGTATGGGGGAGAGTCAAAAAGTCAGCCATCAAGATCATGACTGAAACAGTCCCTGTTTCCCTCACTAGGGTCTTCAGTCCGACAACGAGCTATCATGGGCCCCATCTGAGCGGGGGTTCCAGGCCACATCCACACATGGTCCTTGATTGTAGAAACTGTCTCATACAAGATCCCTGTGCCCTGCTCAGTTTGGTCTTTGTGGAGCTCTTGTTCCCCCCAAGTCTCACCAACCTCCCCCAGATCTATCATTACTTCTCGCCCTCTGCCAAAGTCTTGATCGCGAGTCTTAATATCTGCTCTGATACAATGGCTCTTTTCTGGTGCCTATTCCAACTAGATGGTATCCATTTACTACAGAATTAGATAACTTAGGGTTTTAGTATCAACATTGAGATTTTTAGACAATTTACCTTTATGACTTTAATAAATTTATGTAATTTAGAATTTAAAAAACAAAAATTCAGCTTACTGATGTTAAATTATTGAGCTTACCCTGTTATACAGAGTTTTGAGAGAAGAACACATAATAAATACTTATAATTATGTATGAATAATATTTTTGAATTCATGGTTGGATGTTTTGATTGATGGATACCAAAAGTCAGCTTGGACAGTTGCTAAGACATGGGAATCACGTTGCTTACCTTTTATGATATGGAGGCCCAGGAAATTCTAAATCAACAACACAAATCTTTTGTTTTGATAATTTTGTAGTTCTAAAAAGTTTCTGTGTAAATTAATTATAATTGAATTATAATAGCTGCTAATTTTAATAGCTACTATTTTCATAAACATTGAGATATTAGAGGGTGACTTTGGCCAAAATATTCCAAAAAGTTAGAGTAACCGGAATGAAGATTATACTAAGAGGAAACTGAAAGAAGGTAATCCAGTTAAACTTATACAATTTTTTTCAGGATGTTTGGCATATCTGCATATCTTTACATGTGTACATGTGTGTGTGTGTATGTGTGTGTGTGCATACATATAAATGCATGAACACCATACATGAATGTATGGAAACCATAAGGTGATATTTGGATATCTTCCTTTGTGCACCCTACCTTATTTTAGGTAGTGTCTCTCTTCTAAACCTGAAGCTCTCTGTTTCAGCTAGACTGACTAGCCAGTAAGCCCCAATATTATCAGTGGTGGCATGTCATTGTGTTAATTGTAAAGGATAAATGTGTTAGCCATGTGAACACTCTGACTGCAGTGTATCCTGAATAGAAATGGTGAATTTGATGCTCATAGAGTAGAGTATGGCTCAGGAGTCATTATATCCATAGAAGAGAGTAGATCTTCATACTCATAAAGAAAACTTCTTCTCTTCCTCCTCCTTCTTCTAATAGTTTCAAACTATCAGAGAAAACTACAACCAACCAAAGCAGAGTTGTGGATCCAAGGTCTAACTGATCCATCTATCTATCTACAGCAAAATTCCAGCATCTAATACAGAGGATACATATGCCCCTGTTATATCAGGTTTTTGTGTGGGTCATGGTGACCACAGTGCAGGTCCTTATGCTTGCTCAACACACATAGCACCTACATCAGTGACACTCAAATCCTTGACATTATTTACGATAGCACAAAAAAAGTAATGAATTTTATTAGTGCCATTTTTACCATTCATGTTTAAATCAATGATTCTTTTCCTTTCCTATTTAAATTTTTTCCTGTGTTAAAGACAGAATTCTTAGATGCCATGTAAGTAAAATAGACTAAATACAAACACCATTAAATTATAAAAGAAAACAATATTTAAGATGAAGTCAAACAATTTAATCCACAATTGCTAACTTTATTCTCCCATCAAACATCCCATTTCCAATAAATCTTTTTTTCCGATGTCAAGCTCAAAATAATTAAGAACCCATTCTTTAAAACAAAGTGGAGCACTATGACAAACAAAGGACACATAAGTGACAACACATGCTGATGAGGGTGTGGAGAAAGGGGAACACATGTTCGCTGCTGACGAGAGTGTAAACTTGTACAACTTCTCTGGAAATCAATCTGGGCTTTCTCAGAAAATTGGGACTAGTTCTACCTCAAGACCCAGCTTTACCACTCCTGACCATATACCCAAACGATGTTCTACCATACAACAAGGACTTTTGCTCAGCTATGCTCATGGCGGCTTTATTTTTATCAGCCAGAAACAGGAATCAACCCAGATGTCTCTCAACAGAAGAATGGTAAAGAAAGTGTGGTTCACTTACACAACTGAATATTACTAAACTATTAAAAATAAAATAAAGAAATCATTAAATTTTCAGGGAAATGGGTAGAATTAGAAAAGATTATCTTGAGTGAAGTAACACAGAAGCAGAAACACACATGTTATATACTCACTTATAAGTGTGTATTAGACCTATAGTACAGGATAACCATACTACAAGCCACAAACCCAAAGACACTAAGTAACAAGGAAGGCACAAAAGAGGGGGCCAGAATGTCACTCAGGAGGGGAAACAGAACAGACAGCAGAAGTGGATGAAGTGAAGATACTCTGTAGGAGATGGAATGGAAAAAGAAAGAAGGGTGAAGATCAGACGTGGGGAGAGTAGGAGTTGGGAGGTAAGAGGACTGGGAACAAGATGGGAAATTTTTCACAAGCTGGAGGCCTGCCATAGGGTAGGCTCCTAGGAGGATGTGGGTGTGACTCCAGCTGATACTCCTACCAGGGGGAGAAATGGAGATTGAAGTGAGCACCTCCTAGCTAGAAGGAAGGAAGCAACCACCTACCCACAAAAACATTGATCCAAAAAAGTACCTATAAGAAGTTCATGGATAGGGAGGAAACAGAGATTGAGGGAATGTTCAAACAATGACTGGCCCAACCTGAGAACTACCCCTTTTTAGAGAGCCAGCCCCTGTCATGATTCATGATGCTCTGCTCTGCTTGTAGACAAGAGCCTAATGTGACTGTCTTCTGGGAGGCTCCATCCAGTATAGGATCAGATGCTGGGACTTCCAACCAAGCATGTGGCAGAGCTCTGGGGGTCCTGTGGAAATGATGGGGGAAAGATGGTAGGACCTGTAGGGGACAGGATCCTCACAAGAAGACCAACAGAGACAAGTAACTCAGACCCATGGGGGCTTTCGGAGACTGAAACATCAACTAAGGACCATGTATGGTCTGGACCTAGGCCCACTGCACAAATGTGGCCAGTGACTGGCTTGGTCTTCATGTGGGTCACCTGCCAAGTGGAAAGGGAAGACGGCTATTTCTACCATAGACTCTATTGCTTGCTTTTGGATGACTTCTACCCTGACAGGGTTGCCTTGCCTGGCCTCAGCAGATGAGGATATGCTCAGTCCTGCTGTGACTTGATGTTCTTGGGAAGGACATCATATGGGGGGAGGGCCCCCTCCTTTCCTGAGTGAAAGGAAGAAGGGAAGGTGGAAGGGGGTAAAGGGGAGTCTTAGAGGAGGGAAGAAATGGGGTACCCTTGGGATGTAAAGTAAATAAATTTAAATAAAATAAAATTTTTAAAAGGAAAGAAGATACATAAATATTTAGAACATTGTCAAAATACTACATTTCTGTCAGTAGTAACCATATGACAGCTGCTAGTTAAGACCATAATATCTGTACTGTTGTTGATAGATAGTAAGGCTCTAGATGGGCTATTGTTACCCCCAAATAGTTCATGCCTCTGATTTGACCAATTGTTGCTTAGACACTCTCGTCTGTTATCCCTACCTCTAAACGATCTTGCAAGCAGTTGTCTCTGTATCTGTGATTACCATGAGCTCAGGTATTCCATTCCTCAAAAACTGGAGGAGATTCAGGAGGATATCTCAAGTATTTCTGGCACTCCTCGTCATGTTATGTGAATCTGATTGCAAAGATCTCTTAAAAACTCAAATCACTACAGAAGTTACACTCATTTTGAAATTCTGTGTAATTTTTAAGATCCTTCCATAGTACTCACTGAAAGGACGTCTACAAAGCAACAACCCTCACAGCTCTCCAAAGTAACCAAATTCACAGGTGGTCTAGCTCTAATTTTGACTCAGAAGGCAGATGCTCACTGAAGAATGCTGGCTTTCAAGACTAGCCATATTTATGAGTTCTGGGTTGAGTTAAGACTCAAAGAATAAGATAGGGAATAATGGCTCCGCAAGGACCAAATATATCAGGGCACAGGGGTCTTTTATGAGACTGTCTCTCCAACCAAGGATCAAGTATGGTTATAACCTAGAACCCCTGCTTGTATGTAGCAAATGGTAGCTCAATACCCAAGTGGGTACACCAGTAAGGGGAACAGGGACTATTTTGGACATGAACTCAATGGCTGGCTCTTTGACCTCCCTGCCCCACAAGGGAGGAGCAGCCTTGCTAGTCCACAGAAAAGGACATTGCAGCCATTCCTGAAGAAAACTGATAAGCTAGAGTTAGATGGAAGGGGAGGAGGTCCTCCCTTATCAGTGGACCTGGAAAGGAGGAGATGAGGGAGGGAAGGGTAAGATAGGGAGGGAATGGGGGAGGGGGCTACGGATGGGATACAAAGTATATAACCTGTGATTAACATAAAATAAAATTGTTAAAATTTTAAAAAATATAGGGAATAATGCAACAACAATTTTGGGCTTCCGCACACACATATGCAAATACATACCACAAATATGCCATGCATTCCCACATACTTGCACAGTACATGCACATGAAAGAGAAAGAAATTTTTTAAAACTTTTGTTGTTAGAAAAAGTAGACCTCTAAGTATAAAAGAACAGTTAAAATTACTCATTAGCATGAGAAGTATTTGAAAAACAGCGTGCTAGAGAAACACATCTATGATTAAAAAAAAAAACAAAAAACAATGGGAACAGTTATGCCATAAACCACAGCCAGGAAGATCCTAGATTCTTGGGCAGTGACAATAATAATCTTCTTAGCTCCATAAATCATTGCATAAAGAAGCTTTAGAACAAATAAAAAATAATAGCCATTGCAGCCTCGAACCCATTGCTCAGCATGAGCATTGATTCCTACAAGAAGTGCTATAAAATGTAAGTCAATTCCAAGAGACTGTCATAAATTAAACAATGTTTTTTTAAAGAATAGTAATTTTAAAATCCAATGAGTAAGCACATTACTAACTTAACTAATAAATAAATTAAGCAGGTTTTATTCTGTCACGAGAGTGATATCCTTCAGCTATTTTGTAGCTATCCATTGGTAGTGGGGTAACACTGCTGAAATCGCACTCTGCTTGTTCTTGGGCAACAGCATGAATCACAGTGATAGGAAATGTAGAAAAGGAGTGCTAGAAGGCCAGTAGCGCTAGTCAGTGGACTCAGATGTACCGTCTGGACAAGCAATACTTACACTCTAACAGCTCTTTGCCCTGTGCTGCTTCCTGCAGAGTGAGAGACTTTATAAGTTATAAGACATTGGCTCTTTCATAGCATTCAATTCTAGGACAAGAATGAAAAAATATACTGTTTTTCTTGCTAGAAAGGTTTTCTGGATAGCAGTGCTTTCCCTTCCCCGATGGACCTAGGGAAGCCAGTCTTCATTCAGGGAACATTTTTTCCAATGTCTCCATCCTAGCCTACTTACATGTCTCTTTGATCACAGCACAATCATAGTAGGGGAAAGGTTGTTATAAAGTCATTATATTTAATAACCTCCTTTTTCTCAAGGAACATATGAGCCTAGTAAACAAAGTGAAAAAGGCGATGGCATTAAGCAGAAAGAAATTTAGATGTTATATAACAAGTTATGGTATTCTAAAATATAAATAAAAGGAAAAGGGAAAATTTTCCTCTTCACCCCACCCCCTCAAGAAAGGGATTTTCTGTCTATCCTTGGCTGTCCTGGACTCACTTTTCAGGGTGGCCTAAAACTTACAGAAAACCTCCTGCCTCTGTCTCACTGAGTGCTGGAATTACAGGCATGCACCATCATGTCAGGTTCTCCAATTTGATAGTTAAATTGCAGTAACCAATAATTAAGACTTAGTGTAGTGAAAAAGAGTTAGTAGTCTTATCAATTGAGAATTACATACTCATAGAATTTTTTCCAACAAACCCACTAAAAGAAATAGAAATTCAGAGTCATGTCTCAAAATAAATCATATTCCCAATATATGTCCCTTGAAACAAATAAAAATTGGTAGAAAAGCAACTGCCTTACTTGGTAATTAATATTAATCTATTATTGTGTTGTTGGGAGAGTAAATCAATAAAATGGCAGCCTTGAAAGATAAATCTACAAACCTATATCCATTTTAACAGAGATTAAATAAAGTAGAACTCTCCGTAGTAGGAAAATGTGTTTACATAAATTCACATTTGTTAATATAAGTACATTAGTGTTGTGTGTAGTTATCTATACAAATAAAAAAAACCACAATAATGAACATGCCACTATTCAGATTGAATTTATCACAGGAGATGCCTCTTTGAAGGCAGTTATGAGATAAAAGCATTTAATTTTCTATTATTATTTATTACAACTAGTATCCCAGTATCAATTAGTATCCCAGCTATGTCCGCCTCCCTCATCTCCTTCCAATCCCACCCTCTCTCCCTTTTCTCCCTCTATGATCCTCCACTAGTCCACTGATAAGTGTGGTCTTCCTTCCCGTCTATCTGACCCTAGCCTAACAGGTCTCATCAGGACTGGCTGCATTGTCTTCCTCTGTGGCCTGGATATGTGATCAGAGTGCCTTTCTCTTTCATGACAGAGAAAGATCCTGCTGCCCTTAGTAGGAACCCCACTTGGAGACTGAGTCTATGCGATATATCTGAGCAGGGGTTTTAGGTCCTCTCCCTGCTTTGTCCTGGGGTATTAGTCTCTGCAGGGGACCCAGGGATCAGGTTTTTTGGCTCTGTTAGTCTCCTTTTTTGAGCTGCTGCCCCTACAGGTCTTTCTATCTCTCTCTTCTTTCAAAAGATTACTTGTACTCTACCCAAAGTTTGGCTATGCATCTCAGCCTCTGCTTAGATACCTTGATCAGTAGAGTCTTAAAGAAGCCATCTGTGATTGGCTCCTGACATTTGCTCAACCATGTTTTTAGCAACTCTATTCAAAATAGCCAGAAGCCTGAAAAAAATCAGATGTCACTCAGTGGAGGAATGGATACAGAAATTGTGGTACATTTATACAATGGAATACTACTCAGCAATTAGAAACAAGGAAATCATGAAATTTGCAAGCAAATGGTGGGAACTAGAAAAATTATCTTGAGTGAGATAACTGAGAAACAGAAAGACAGACATGGTATATACCTACTCATAAGTAGATATTAGCCATATAACATATTTTAAATAAACCAAGAGCTATACTCCTAAAGAAGCTAAACAAAGAAGACCGTAGGGAAATGCTCAATCCTCATTTAGAAAGACAAATACCATAAACATTGGTAGCAGAAGAAGACAGGGAACATAGTAAGAAAATATAAGGTCACTTTTAAGAAACTTTGCATTATCTAGAAAATCTTCAAAAAAAAAAAGAACTACAATAAAAACACAAAACAGATGTCTCACATTTAAAAGATGCTTTAACTTTGGATCCTTCTTAAAAGACTGGTATATATTAAGACTCAATGCTGTACTGTTTTGTTTAGTTGCCTCTGCTATATCAGCAACAACTTCTATCTAACTTAATTTGACCATATTTTTAGTGTTACCAAATATTTACATAATAGTTAAATCTCCTTTTGGCTATCTTGCCTCAAGGTATATCATATGTGTTCCAGATGACACTGAAATTATGTCACAGAAGTCTGTCATCAGAAGTTACTTTTGTCTAAGATTTTTCTAACTTTTAAAAAACATTTTTATTTTATTTTGTATTAATCACCGGTTATGTACTTTGTATCCCAGACATAGACCCCTCCCACATTCCCTCCTTATTCCCCTCATCCCTCCTTCATCTCCTCCCTGCCCCTTTCCAAGCCCACTGATAGGGGAGGGCCTCCTCCCCTTCCCTTCCGTCTAACTCTAGCTTATCAGGTCTCTTCAGGACTGGCTGCAATGTCCTCTTCTGTAGCCTAGCAAGGCTGCTCCTCTCTTGGGGACAAAGAGCCAGCCATTCAGTTCATGTCCAAAATAGTCCCTGTTCCCCTTACTAGGGTACCCACTTGGATGTAGAGCTACCATTTGCTACATTCAAGCAGGAGTTCTAGGTTATATCCATACATGGTCCTTGGTTGGAGAAACAGTCTCATATATCCAAAAGATGCTCAAGTACACAACTAGGACTTTAAACTTTATTAGTGAAAGACATAACACCACTAGCAAAACAAAATTTACGTTATATAGCTGCTTTGACACCTATGTTCCTTCATTCATATAAGCAACCACATTAGAAGAGCTAGCTGGTTTGCCTTGCTATCCATAATAATCAAGTTAGACTACCAGAAAAAATTTTAATTGAGTCAGTCATGGTACCTCATTATAAGGTAATGAAAAATTTTATACTCTATGTTAGCAGATTGGGTTTTTAGTTTGTAGAACACTCAGTTCTTGAGATAAAAATATTATAGCAGCAATGCCAGATCAAGAATGTCTTGTGAGAGTACCTTCTTAATAATAAAAGTATATATAATACTTTGACATAAATGCAGAGGTTCAAGTTGTTTTGAAATAGAGCCATCATTATACTATATGTGTCTTCAATAATTTTGTTTAAAGAAGTGAAAAAAACTCTAGTATTATTTTCAAAGTAAAAATCACAATGAAAAATAGCACTTTGTAGCATTTCATATCAATATGAAATTAAGTATATTCTAAAACAGAGTAGAAGAATGATGATAAATATAGAGAACATATATATATATTAATGTAGTGATTGATTTGAAAGACAATGTCTCTCATAGAGTCTGATACTTCAACACTTTTGTGTCACTGTCAGGGACTATCTAGGGAGTTTTAAGATATTCTGCTCTGCTGGAGAAAATATTCACCGGAGGTAGGCTTGGATATACAAGCCTCCTGCCCCTTCTTGTCAGCCCATCTCTGTTTCATGATTGCAATTGAAAACATGAAATCTCAGCTTATTATCCCTGTTGATCTGCCTTCAATTCTTCTATGCCTGTCTGACATAATGGGTTTGTAGTCTTCTGAAACTGTAACCTAAAACAAACTCTTCCATACGTTTAATTTTGGTCACAGTGTTTCATCACAGCAAAGAAAAATTAAGTAATACAAATAACTAATGAAGAAATCACAAGTTATTTTTGAGACATTTTGGGAATTAATTCTAATTAACAATCATGGCTATTTTCCATGAAATGTAAAAATTTACTACCTAAAGAAATTTGTTTATCACCATGAATTGCACCGAGGTTTTCTGATGGAGATGAACTGTATCTTTATCATTAGTTTCTAATTTCTGTGTTGTGCCATGATGTTCTTTCGAAGGTACTTGTAAAATATGGGAAACAAAATAATGAAGCTTTATCAGTATATTATGCTTTTCTCATGAAGGATATTTTCAACAACCAGAATGGATATATATATTTGTTTTAGTATTGTAAGGATGTGTTAATTTTAGATTATAAAATAACACACTATTAATTTAACAACTTAGACTTGAATGTTATTAAGAATAGCCTAGAAAGGCACAGTGATTAATAATATTTATTTTCTGAATTAAAATTCTAATTAGAAAATAATCAAGGATAACGTGTAATTTTCAATTGCTATAATAAGTAAGAGTAAGGCAAATTTGAATATCAACACAGATCTGTCTGGAAACCAAAGGTTACATAAACAAAATATTCATTTCAACATTTTGATTAGCTTTGTGAGTTAATGAATGTCGAAGAGATCTCATACAATGGCCCTCATTTTAAAAATATTTTAAAATTTTATTATACCTCTAAGCTATTTAGAATGGAATAATTAAAATGACTCAGTACAAACTGAGTAAAGTAAAAATTAAAAACCTTGCTACAGTTAAGAACGCAGTCCTTCTGAAATTAAAATCCTTGCTACAGTCAAGAATGCAGTCCTTCTGAATGAGGATTAAGCCTCTTACCTAGGGTCCTCTTTGTTGTTTAACTTCTTTAGGTTTATAGATTTTAGTATATTCACCATGGGGTGAATATTATATGGCTAATAACCATTTATAAGTGAGTATATACCATGAGTGTCTGTTTCTGGATTACATCACTCAAGATGATCTTTTCTAGTTCTATCCATTTGCCTGAAAATTTCAGAAATTCCATTGAGTTTGTTTTGCATTGGCCATCAGTTGCTGAGCACAGACTCTACCCTTAAAACAGGTTTGCTCCCTCAGTGAGACTCCTTAAGAGAAAAGAAAATTTTCATTTGAAAGTGGTTATCTTCTGTGGGCTCCATAGTAATGGGGACAGGGACTGTCTCTGACAGGAATTGATAGACTGTTCTTTGATCACCTCCGCCTAGGGGGGGAGCAGCCTTGCCAGTCCACAGAAGAAGACAGTGCAGCCAAACCTAATGAGACCTGATAGGCTAGGATCAGAGGAAAGGGAAGGAGGGCCTCCCTTATCAGTGGACTGGGAGAGGGGCATGGGTGAGGAAGAGGGAGGGTGGGACTAGGAGGGGTGGTGGAAGGGAGGTATAGGGAAGACACAAAGTGAATAAACTGTAATTAATAAAAATAAAAACAAAACAGAAAAGAAAATGGTTATCAATTGCAAATGGAGCCTAGGTTAGGGATTAAGGCATTTGTCCACTTCTTGTATATCTAGGACCCCATCCGTGCAAACCCTTGCAGACTCTGCAAATACTGTCAGTCTCTAAGAGATCTTGATTCCTTGAGTCCCTCTATCTTCTCCATCTCTTACATTTTTTTTCCTTCTCTTCCTCAGAATTCTCCAAATTTTATGGGAAAAATCTGATGGACACATCCATTTCAGGTCTGAGTTTTCGAAGGTCTCTGAGTCTGCATCTTGCCTGGCTATGGGTCTCAGTATTGTTCCCATGTTACAGGAACAGAAATATGCTACTTCTCTCATATTGGCTGAAAAGGACACTTATCTGATTATAACAATATGTCAGTAAGAGTCACTTTATTGCTATAGTCCTTTATCAGAACAAGTATTTCATTTTCCCCAAGGTTCTTGATCTATATATTATTGGTGTCTGCCTATCTAAGCAGCATTGTGTGTGGTCACATCTCATGACCAAACTCAACTCAAATCAGATATTAATTCACGGCTCCCATAATCTTTGTGCCACCATTGGGCCAGCTTATCTTATAAGTAGTTGCTATAATTGACTCAAGGTTTTGTAGCTGGTATGGTATTCATCTTTATACTTTGCTATCATATAAAGAACCTCCCAATACTCTACTAGCTTGAAGGGGTGAAGCCTCCACGTACACACCAGTTTGATGTCTCTTTGTTCAATGAGTTGTGGAGGTATTATGAATTACCCTTGGATGGATAAATAGAATGAATATTTATGGACAGACGAAGTTGCCAACCATAACGAGAAGATGAAACAGAGAGAGGAAAGAAAGTGGGGGCTAGTAAGAGAATAAATGGAGGGGCATCTCTAGGGTTGTATGGTAACCTAATATAGAACTTTCCTATGATATATTCTTATCTGAAGGGCAATCTAAATGAAGTCACCAAATAACAGGGCATTCAGAGCCTCAATGAACATCTATTGTCACCAAAATGAAGCTTAGGATGCCAGAAATTGTTTACATTTAATTAATTTGTTGGCTAAATTGGTCCCATTTAAACACTGAAAACAACCCAAGCTTTTGCCAAGGCTATCAATGACTACAAATTGACTGTAAGTCCCCATGCTGAAGATAGCACCTATTCTACATATTTTTACTAGCAGTTATATCATGTTATTCATGAGGTATAGGGCATCTCAAAAGTTACCTATATATGAGTTCAATACATTATGTCACCATATGAACATTTTATAAAAGACTGAAATAGATAGGGGTATAAAACCATATAAGTAAATGTGTGGAAGTGAACTCCATCCTGGCGCTGCAAAAGGAGAAGCACAGCTCCCTGGATAAGGTGAAGGGCTCATCTGCCTCAGCCATGGCATAGACTTCTCCAAACCTGTGGACTCTGAGGCTATTGTGGGGCTGCTCTCCAATGGTCAGGACTGGATGACTCCTGCCAACACTGTCTCCACACCCACCCCTTTCCCCTCCTTGTGGATCTGCACTGCAACTGTACCCAAGGCAAGGATACTAAATAACAACCCTCAAGCAGACTCCACAATTCTGGTGGTGAGAAGACTCTAGAAAAACAAAGCTGGAGTTCTTCTGGAAAGTATGGGTTTCTTGTGGTCATTTGGTTCTAGAGAGAAAGAGAGAGACATTGCTGAGGAGAGAGAGAAGGGATGCTTGTAACAGGTGGCACTCGAGTTTGCCAGTTGATTCTTATTTTGTGTGTACATGCAAAGAGTGGACCATGTTACATGAAAGAGTGTCAGTTGGAGGTTCTTTGACTGCATCATGCCAAATGAAATAATATTAAAAAACAAACAAACAAAAAACAAAACCAAAAATCTTTCAATAGATGGTCATGGTTATCATTTCTAAAGAAAAAAGATAACAAAAACCCATGAAAATTATAGTTTCAACTATAGGAAAAGATGCTTGCTTATTTTTAAATTATTCAGCTGGTAAGAATATTTAACATTGAAGGTAGCATAAGCTACTTTACAAGATTGTTCTTGATTCTGAACAAGAGTATTTAATTAGCTTTCTAACCTCAAGGTCTGATGAAGTTCTAATGATTTAAACTATTTTTTTCAAATTCAAGAAAATTATATTTACAGTAAAACATCAGCATAGGTAAATTTTGGTAGGATAAATATGACCAACAGAAAATTAACATAGCGTGAAGAAGTTTTCCTGAAAAACAGCATGAAGACATTTCCGCAAAAGAACAGAGAAGAACTAATCATACTACGTTTTTAATTTTCCCTTTGTCTAAACACAATTTTGAAAATATAGGGTTCTATAGGAACATTCAGTATGTTTTCTGGTTATTTGATTTTTAATATGTTATTTATGTTTTTCTTTTCCAATAAAAATATATTCTGTGACATAAAGTCTCAATATATTTGTCCTTAAGCTTACAGGAAAAAAATTATAAAAATGTGACAGGACAGAATGCTTATAGCATGAAATATTTCCCTCATTAATATTAAATAAATTTTGTTCAAAATCTCTAAACTTAAGTATGCCAGAACTATGAAGTTTCTTAAACAAGTTAGGACTTAGTTTAAGTTGTCTGAATGTTATATTCCATTCATTACTTAAATCAATAATTTATTGACACATTATAATGTTAATTTTAAAACATTTTTAAGAAAGTACTTTTGATAGTTACCTTAATTTAGAAAAATTAAATCTATTGGTTGTTAATTGTTGGATTTCTTGGTAAATATTTTTAATGTATAAATTACAAATGTAGTAATTTCATTAGATATGTTCAAATACATTTAAGATGCCCAATCCATGTATAAATAAACCTGACTGTTTTTTCATATTTACAATTGAAATGCATGCTAATATATCATGATAATGGTATTTTATGTTAAAACATGTTAGAGATTGAGGTCATTAAAAATTTACTGAACTTTCATAAGCTTGCTCATTGGCCCTGAATAGTAACCTAATTTTTATACAAGTAGAGAAAACATAGGTATTAAATTTACCAAATAGAAAGAATTCATTAGTGGGAAGGATGTTTCTCATCTGTAAGATTTATAATCTAAATCACCAATGAACATTAAAAGATAGCATGAGTTGAAATAAGATATTTTTAAATTCATGATTTTTGTATTTTTAAGGTTAGTAATTTTATTAAAAAGTGTTGTTCATCATGAGACTTTTATGTACAAGGTACTTTGATCATGCTTTTCTCCACTGCCCATTATTATCCCTTTACCTGTTCTGATGATTCCCTTCCTATTTCTGAGATGTATTTTACTCAGCATGTTAGATTGAGAATAGAACCATTGTAGAAAGGCAAGTGTAAAATAATTAACATGATTAAATCATCTCAGATATTAATCATTTCGAAAGTAAGAACATTTATCCAATATCGTAGCATTTTTCAAGAACAATGTAAATAAACATTAATTGTATTCAATTTATCATAGTATCAGAGATTTTTTGAACTTTTATTACATAGGTATTTTTAGTTCTTTGCCAACATTTTCTTAGCACATCACCAAATAGTCCATCCTTTGATAATGACAACTTTCATTATACCATTTCTTCACAATTTGAAGAACATAAAAAAGTTAATGAGCCATATCTTGAAAAATATTCTAATATTCCCATCCATGTTTGGAAAATGACGTTGTCGAGGATTTTTTTCAGCAGTTACTTACACTGTCCCTGGAGCTAAAGTTTAAATGAAACATTTTGGAAATGTATGGTGTATAACACAGTGATTTATCAAATACACACGGGTATACAACAAAATATAAGACTCTAGTAGCAGAACAGAATTAGAGGAAGAGTTTACACAATGATTTAATAAGAACGCTTGCACAGCAATTTATGGTGCTAATAAGAAAAATCCAACAGCTCACAATAAATTCATTTTATAATCATATCTTAAGGTTGATCTGTGGTTCCGCCATTTCATATCTTGGAATTTTAGAACTGTATCAGTTGACTGTAATATGTGTACTTATGGGGATAATAATTTTGTCATAAGATTCATAAATATTTACTGAATTATAAAATGACAGTGTCTGACATTCTAGGTGTGTATGTATAAATAGTTATTTCATTTTATCTATTTTACAAAATGCGACAGAAGTTACAGATTCAAGACATTTATAATGAGTCTATGATATTAGTTATAGATAACTACAGCAAATTCTTATTTTTTTATAGCCACATCTATAGTATACTTACCTCCCTAATGGAAATCAATTTTAATTTTATATTCAGTATATCTCCTCCTGTCTTAGTTCCTTCCATCATTTCACCTAATTTTTAGAAATAATTATATCTTTCTTTTTTTAATCTGTTCTAGGGCACTGATTACATTCTCATTCTTCAAGTCTTATTATCTATTTTACTAGGTGAGGGAGATTCTAATTTCTTTTTTTCCCCAAGAATTCCTGAGCTCTCCTTTATCTCCTGTTGTATTATGTGCCATCACACGTGTAGAATTAGAAGTCTTTAGAACAAGTATAAAGGCCCTAGCCTATGTGACAAAATTTTAGATATTGATATTTTCTCAGGGGACCTGGCCTATTTCACAAATTCCACAAAAATTGTGGCTCATGCTGCACTTACTAATGCAAACATATGATCAAAACTATCTGTTATATGAGAATATATCTTAATCATTTTATAACAGGTAAAAGTGTCTGTGCTCTCTATTCTGTTACTATTAATGCATTTCAAATCACAACTGTGGAAATTTCTTTAAACTCCATCTCTATTACCTGATGTGTAGGACACAGTGTCCTTTCTGTCCATTGCTATTACAATCAGCCACATTCACCAGCAGATGGGAAACTGAGAGATTAATCATCAGTTTAGTTACACATTAGGTGAAGCACTGCATTAACTTTAACATCTGCTTCTCTCCTCAATTTCTGTATGATAAGATTTCTGAAGCCTGCTATTCAGCTTCCACTCATCACTTGCCATACTGCTCGGTTCAATGGGGCACACCTTGCCTTTCTCCCTGTGGTCTGGTGCTTTTCTGCAGCACCGGTATAGATGATTCTGAGCCCTACAAGATGAGTCAGATTGAGTTCTTGTTTGTTTATATGTACACAAATTTTTTTTAATTCTCTCACCAGACTTGTTTAGTTGAGAAGAAATAATTTTGGTAAAAAAAAAAACATATACTATTTTACTCCATTTATTATAGAATTTTGTCAGGTGTGCTGTCTTGATTTTAATGAGTATACCTTACTATTTCATGTTTTAAGTCTTCAGATATAATTCTCGTGTATACAAAAATTACTTCATTATCTTTATGTTTTAGTGACTGAAAATGAGCAGTGTTCCACAGAAATTGTGAACTGTTTTGTAAAACAATTAGTCATGTATTACACACAGTTCTGAAGGCCACATTTGCATGTCTAAGAGCAAGGTTCAGCACTGTATGGTCCTTGTTGCACACTACCCTTTCTGAAATGATCGTTTTTCCTATTGTATCATCACACAGCAGGAACACACAGAGAGATAATTTTCTTTTTTAATTTAAATTTTTATTTTTTTAATTAATTACATTTTATTTGCTTCGAATCCCAGCTGCAGCCACCTCCCTCTTTCCCTCCCAAACCCACCCTCCCTCATTCAACTCCTCCCATGCCCCTCCCCAAGTCCACTGATAGGGGAGGTCCTCCTCCCCTTTCATCTGACCTTAGCTTATCAGGTCTCATCAGGACTATTCAGCAATTAAAACCAAGGAAATCATGAAATTTGCAGGCAAGTGGTGGGATCTAGAAAAGATCATCCTGAGTAAGGTATCCCAGGAGCAGAAGCACGTGATGAATACTCACTTGTAAGGGGATACTAGGATGAACATACTAAAATATGTGGCCTGGTAAGGCTTCTCCCCCATCGGGGGTAGGGGTGTTCAAAGAGCCAGGCACTGAGTTCATGTCAGAAACAGTCCCTGTTCCCCTTTCTACGGTACCCGCTTGGATACTGAGTTGTCATGGGCTACATCTGAACAGGGGTTCTAGGTTATATCCATGAATGGGCCTCGGTTGGAGTATCAGTCTCAGAAAAGACCCCTGTGCCCAGATATTTTGGTTATGTTGCTCTCCTTGTAGAGCTTCTAGCCTCTCCAAAGGAATTTTTAGTACCATAGCATACTAAAATCATTGTGCTATAAGGAATATGAGATTAAGGATTTCAACAAGATTGATGATTAAATTCTGTGTTAAAAGGCCTCTATTTTTTTACATTAAACAAAGTTAGGTAATGATAAATATAAGTTTTATTAATATATTCAAATAAATTTCAGTAGGAAACTCCTGCGGAGTTCAAACAACATCAACGTTATTAATGCACACATAATTTTCAGTGGAAATCTGCTGGAGAGTTTGAGAATTGACTTTGTTGTTGAGAGTAGGTACTTTTCCTACAGAGAACCAGAGTTCAGTCCTAGAACCCAAGTCAGGTGGCTCACAGTTGCTCCAGGGTATCCCATTTCTGCTTCTGATTTGGAAGAAAAACTGTACTCATAGTCACATGCACTGATCTTCATAATATTACAGGAGTATACACACCATTTTAAAGGTTTTTTTTTTTTTTTAATGATGAGCAAATCAACTCAGAGAATTTGGATTAAACTAATCCTTTCTTCAAATGAAGGATGTCTAGGTTGCTTCCCGTTCCTGGCTGTTACAAATCAAGCTGCTACGCACATAGCTGAGCAGGTATCCTTTACTTTGGACACAGAATTTACCCTGCCAGCAAGGTGTGCAGGAATAAAAATGCAACGGGGACTGAGTGACGGGCCAAGTAATGACTGGACCAACCAGATACCCACTCCATGGGAGACAGTATATCACTGACACTATTAATAATACATTGCTATGTTTGCAGGCAGAAGACTAGTGTGATACTCCACCCAGCAGTGGATCGAAATAGGTACAGAGGCCTACAGCCAAATATTAGGAGGACCTTGAGTAGTCTTATGAAGTCATGGATCAGAGAGAAAAATGTGCTATTGCTAATTTTCTAAATCAGGATAGTTTCTAGCCATTTTCTAAATACAAATTTTATATTCATACACAATCAAAACATTCATCACTAAGTTAAGAAGCTTCTTTCTCAGCAGATGCAAACTGTTACAGAAAGTCACAACTGGTCAAAGTGGAAAGAAAAACTTACCATGGTAACCCAGATCCAATTTCTATATCGTGATTTGAATTTTGTTAACTTACAAACTAGGAATATTTTTTTCTCAAGGACCTAAGAGTCATGTCCTCTAAATAAATTCTGTAATAAAAGAATAAGGTCTTTTAGATTTCAATTTCTCTGAGAGGTTAGAGTTCTAGTGAGAAACTTGTTTCAACTTTCAAAAATAGCCCATTGTCAAAAACATATGACAAGCTTGTATTTCCTCTGGATATTGTCTATTCACAAATAGTTCAACTCAATTATCACATCAGCTGGAATGAACAATGGTGATAAACAGAGATGAAAAGTTTTTTTAATTGAATATCTTTTGCATGCATAATATACATTGTGTTCTAAATACTTAGCTTGTAAAAGAATACAATTTCTTTGTTTTGAAATCTCTTAGAAGTTTGCCTATGTGGTTCTCACTGTCTTTATATATGTCAATATTTTATTAAGTTTCTACTCAACTAGTTCTACTTTACCACTCACGGACATCTTAATTTTGTCTATCCCTATATTTCTCTCCCATGCCCCTCCCCACTTTATCCTCCTGTTCCAACCCCCATCTCCTTTTTCTGATCCCACTATGTCCTACTTAAAAATTCTAGAATTTAGCATTAGAATTTAATGGGCTGTGCAGACTCCAAGATGGCCATACACAGCGCTCACAATATCTGATAAGCAGATGAACAGAGACTTTGGACTAACAGACTACAAAATCCCACTGTCTGTTTTCTGGACAAAAGGAGGCTTTCCATGAGCAAGGGTCAGACAGTCCTAAATCTGAAAGGCCAGCTCCATGTCCCAAGGGACAAACGGTCACCCAGCTCCTTCCACTTACCCAAACACAACTCCAAAATAGCAGGGACACATGGCTTGAGCCTCTAGATACCAGATTTCTCCATCCCACTTTTTCCAGAAGAGTGAGAGCTCCGGACACAAAGGAAACAGTCTCCAGCCTCTGCTCAATGGTTTTACCCTATTCCCTGTGGGACCAGCTGTACAATATATCTACCTAGAGAACAGGAACTGCAAGCAAGAAACTGCCTATGCTGCTGACTCCAAAACATCAGCTTCATTTCCTGTTTTGCTGGGCAGAGGAGATCCTGGCACCCAGGCACACTCAGATCCAGCTACAGACTTCCCTGCTAACCCAGCCACACTGAGGATGCCTGTGATTCCATGGACAGCAGATCTAGCCTTTGGTTCACAGCTCTACCAGTGCTCAAGAGAAGACCTACTAGACCTCAGGTTCATACAACGTAAATACCCACACCCTACTCCCCGTGCCTATAGGTCCACAACCAGAAGGGAAAAGCTGCTAGCATTTAATAGAAATCCAGCACCCAGCACAAAACACAGGCAGGGCTTCTTCTCCATGACTGCAAATTCAGGCTGGCTCTAGGAAGAACCATCTAACACCAGAGACAAACAGGTGGCTAAAGGCCAGGATAACAACAGAGTCAACAAACCCCCAGGGCAATATGGCTCTACCAGAATCTGGAACAAGCTCTGGATAGCCTAATGCAGGTGAAACACGGCAAGTGACCTAAACTTTATCCTTATGAAGATGTTAGCATACTTTAAAGAGAGCAGGAAAATGCAACCAAACAGAGGTCTTTAAAGAAGAAATTAATAAGTTCCTCAAAGAAACACAGAAAAATAAAATGAAATAAAATAAAATAGATGCCTTCAAAGACATACAGGAACATACAATCAAACAGGTGATGGAAATGAATAGAATGGTTTAAGATAAAAGAAAACCCAAACAGAGAAAATCCTGGAGATGGAAACTTAAGGAAGAGAAGCTGCAAAGGTAAGCATCATCAACAGAGTACAAGAGATGAAGGAGAGGATCACAGGCACAGAAGACACAGTTGAAGAAATTGATACACTTGTCAAGGAGTTCCACAAGGTCCAAATATATCAGGCACAGGGGTCTTTTATGAGACTGTTCCTCCAACCAAGGACCATGTGTGGATATAACCTAGAACCCCTGCTCAGATGTAGCCCATGGTAGCTCAGTATCCAAGTGGGTACTGTAGTAAGGGGAACAAGGACTATTTCTGACATGAACTCAATGGCTGGCTCTCTGACACCCCCTCCGAGGGAGGAGCAGCCTTGCTAGGCCACAGAAGAGGACATTGTAGCCAGTCCTGAAGAGACCTGATAAGCTCGGGTTAGATGGAAGGGGAGGAGGTCCTCCCCTATCAGTGGTCTTGGAAAGGGGCAGGGAGGAGATGAGGGAGGGATGGGGGGGTACTGGGAGGGAATTAGGGAAGGGGCTATGGCTGGGATACAAAGTACATAACCTGTGATTAATATAAAATAAAAAAAGAAAAATGGTAAGTCAAAAGAGTTACTGACACATAACATCTAAGAAACCGAGGACATGAGGAAAAGATGAAACCTAATAATAATAGAAATAGAAGGAAAGAAAACTCCAAGGACCAGAAAAAAGTTTCAACAAAATCATAGACAAAAAAATTCTCCAACCTAAAGAAAGAAATGCCTGTAAACATAAAATAGGCTTACATAACACAAAATACATGAGACTAAAAATGAAATCCCTCTTAAGCTGCCCTCTCCAAGGGAGAGGTGATCACAGAGCCAGACACTGAGTTCATGTCAGACATACCACTGCCCCTGTTACTAGGGAACACACTTTGACACTGAGCTGTCATGGGCTACATCTATGCAGGGGTTGATTCTAGGTTAGCTCCATGCACAGTCCTTGGTTGGAGTTTCAGTCTCAGAAAAGATGGAGGAAGACAATGCGGCCAGTCCTGATGAGATGTGATAGGCTAGGGTCAGATGAAAGAGGAGGAGGACCACCACTATCAGTGGAATAGGGGAGGGTCAAGAGAGGAGAAGAAAGAAGGAGGGCAGGATTGGAAATGGATGAGGAAGGGGCTACAGCTAGGATATAAAGTGAAAAAATTCTAATAAATTTAAAAGATAAAACTAGAAAAAAAGACATTTATACTGCCACATAATAATAATAAAAACACTAATTATACAAATCAAACAAAAATTTTAAAACAGCAAGGGAAAAATGTCAAGTAACATATAAAAGTAGACTGATCAGAACCATACCTGACTTCTCAACAGAGACTATGAAAGCCAGAAGAGCCTGGACACATGTCATGCACACCCTAAGAGGACCAAGCAAAACTTTCAGTCACCATAGACAGAGAAAGCAAGATAATTCTGTGACAAAACCAAATTTAAACAATATCTGTGCACCAACCCAGCACTTCAGAAGATACTAGAAGAAAAACTCCAACCCAAGGAGGTTAACTAGACCCAAGAAAATACAGAATATAAATAATTTCACTGCAACAAAACTAAAACATAACAAGAACACAAGTGCTACCACCACCAACATTAATATCGCTCAACGTCAATGGACTCCCTCTCCAATAAAAAAACATAGACTAACAGAATGGATACAAGAACAGGACCTAATATTCTGCTGCATACAAGAAATACAACTCAGGAACAAAGACAGTCTTTTACCTCAGAGTAAAGGATTGGAAAAAGGCTTTTCCTGCACTCTGACCAAAGTTTCTTTTTGAGTCTCAACATCTGCTTTGATACACTACAGGGCAGAGTTTTTCAAAAACCCTCTGTTGTAGTCTCCTGTCCTGTTTCCTGATTTCTCCTTCTTCCAATGTCCATCCCATTTGTCTTTCTGAGTAAGGAACCAAATTTTGGGCAGAGTGCAGGGAATCTTATGAAAGAAGGGGGAGATAGTAAGACCTGGAAAAGACAGGAGCTCCACAAGGAGAACAACAGCACCAAAAAATCTGGGCATAGGGGTCTTTTCTGAGATTCATACTCCAACCAAGGACCATTCATGGATATAAATTAGAACCCCTGCTCAGATGTAGCCCACGACAGCTCAGTATCCAAGTGGGATTCCTAGTAAGGGGCACAGGGACTGTCTCTGACATGAACTCAGTGGCTGCATCTTTGACTACCTCCCCCTGAGCAGGGGGCAGCCTTGCCAGGCCACAGAGGAGAGCAATTCAGCCTGTCCTGATGAGACCTGATAAGCTAGGGTCAGATGGAAGGGAGGATGATCTCCGCTATCAATGGACTTGGAGAGAGGCATAGGGGGAGGTGAGGGAGAGAAGGTGGGATTGGGAAGGAATGAGGGAGGGGGCTGCATCTAGGATACAAAGTGAATAAACTGTAATTAATATAAAAAATTAATAAAAAGGTTTTTCAAGCAAAGAGATCCAACAAACAAGCCAAAGTACCCATCCTAATATCTAATAAAATAGACTTTCAACCAAAATTACTCAAAAGAGATGGGGAAGGTTACTTAATTCTCAGCAAAGGAAAAATCCAACAAGAGGACATCTCAGTTCTGAACATCCATGCCACTAATACAAAAACACCTACATATGTAAAGAAAATATTATTAAGGCTTAAAACACACATTGATCTTTACACATTAATAATGAGAGATTTCAACAACCTTCTCTAACCAATGAACAGATCATCGAGAGAGAAACTATATAAAGAAATAATGAAATGAACAGAGGTCATGAACCACATGGACCTAATAGATATCTACAGAACTTTTCACCCAAACACAAATGTATATACCTTCTTCACAGCACTTCATGGAACCTTCTTCAAAATTGAACAAATAGTTGGTCAAAAGCAAGCTTCAACCAGCAGAAGGAAATTGAATTAACCCATGGTGTCTTATCAAGTCACCATGTATTGAAGCTGGATTACAACAATAGAAATAACACAAAAAATAAATTTACACACTCTTAGAAACTAAAAACTTCCTACTCAGCGAACACTGAGTCAGGGATAAACTAATGAAATTAAAGACTTCCTAATATTAAATGAAAATGAAGACACAACATACCGAAATTTATCAGCCAAAGAAAGAATTTCAGAGTACAAACTTGTACAACCACTTTGGCAATCACTCTGGTACTATCTCATAAAATTGTATATAGCTATACCTCAAGACCCAGCTATACTACTTCTAGGTCTATATCAAAAATGGACTCTACCATACAACAAGGACTCTTATTCAATTATGTTCATAGCAGCTTTATTCGTAATAGTCAGAACCTGGAAACTACAACCGTGCCCCACAACTGAGAAATGGATACAGAAACTGTGTTACATCCACACAATGGAATACTACTCAGCTATTAAAAACAAGGAAAGCATGAACTTTGCAGGCAAAGTAAATATCATCTACTAGTAAATATCATGAACTAGTAAATATCATCCTGAGGGAGGTAACCCAGAAACAGAAAGACACACATGGTATGTACTCACTGATAAGTGGTTTTTAGCCATATAGTACAGGACAATCATACTACAAATCACAGACACAAAGAAGATAAATAACAAGCAAGACCCAAGGGAGGATGCTTTACTCCTACTCAGAAGTTGAAATAGAATAAACTGCAGAATGGGTGAAGAGAGGGAACACGGAGAGAAATAAGGGTCGATATCAGACCAGGGGAGAGCACAGGAGAAAGCACAAGGAGAGCTTGCAGAGAGAAGAGAAACCTTGGCCAAGACTTCTCTGTGATAAGCTGGAGACCTATGACAGAGTAGGCTCATGAGAGGATATGAGGGGAACTTTAGTTGAGACTCCTAGTAACAGGGGTTACTGAAGAGGCCAAATTCTAACTAGACACAATTTTTAGTGGAGGAAGGAGAACACTTACCCATTCACAAAAACTTTAGCCCAAAATTTGTCCTGTCTACAAGATGTACAGTGACAAAAAGCAGGAATTGATGGCTGACTCTTTGACTGACCCTCCCCCATACAAGCTGGGGAGTGACAGACTGGCTAGATCCCAGGGGAGGACATTGCAGCCACCCCTGAGGAGATAGGATAAGCTGGGGTTGGATGGAAGGGAAGGAGGTCCTCCCCTGTTGGAGGACTTGGAGGGGGGCGGGGAAGAGGGAGATGAGGGAGGGAGTGGGAGGGTAGGAGGGAATGGGGGAGGGAGCTACGCCTGGGATTCAAAGTACCTAACCTGTGATTGAGATAAAAATAAATAAATTTAAAAAAAATTGATGGAATGTCCAACCAATGTCTGGTCCAATCTAGCACTCACACTGTGAGAAACAGCCAACCCCTGACATGATTAATGACACTCTGCTATGCTTGCAAACAGGAGCCTAGCATAGCTGTTCTCTGAGTGGCTTCATCTACCACCTAATGGAAACAGATGCAGAGATGTTACATGGGTGGAACTCCCGTCTTTTGGAAGAATAGGGGGAAGGATGGAAGGACCCAGAGGGGACAGAAGCTCCACAAGAAAAGCGACAGAGACAACTAACCAGGGCCCAGGGGGACCGGTGGGGACTGAAGCACCAACCAAGGACCATGCACGGACTGGACCTAGGCCCACTGCACATATGTAGCCTGGGCAGCTCGGCCCATAAGGGCAATAGGACCTCACTCTGACATGAACTCAGTTGCTTGCTTTTCAATCTCTTTCTGCTGGTGGGGCTACCTCACCAAGCCACAGGGGAAAAGGATAAATCCAGTCCTGAAGCGACTTGATATTCAAGGGTAGGTGGGTAGGGGGCTGCTCCCTTTCTCTGAGGGGTAGAAGAGGGAGGATATAGGAAACAGGGAGGGAGAGTTGTACCCGGTGGAGAGAAGGAAGATGGCTACAGCTGGGATGTAAAATGAGTAAATAAAAATTAAAAAGAATTATTGCGTCTGCTAGAAGTCTGTAATCATTAATGGCCTCCTAGAAACAACTTGCATTGAAAACAGCACTGAATGATTACTGTTAGGCCTCATATTTCATATACACCCCATTTTTAAGTCATAACTTAACTTGCATATAAATCATATGTCAGTGATATATTTAACATTCTTTAGAGCAGATACCAGTAATGATTTCATGGGCAAAAGAGAAAGCATATTGATTAATTATTTTGAATCAATATCTAAAGCACATTAAATTATATTGATAAAATAGCATCACTATTAGTTTTACCTTTAGTTCATGCTTGTCTTAAAAATGCTTTATTGCCAAGACCATCATTCCCTTATAATACTAAATTAAATTTGCTTCAGAAGCTTTTGTTCTTCAATCTTGGCAATAGTACTTTAATAAGCCTTTGGAATTATAAAAATATTTTATTCATCAGTAGTTAGGATTTTCTAGATAGTGCCTATTGAAACTTGGGACTTTTGCTAAAAAGTCATGTACCTCTTCTGAGATATGAATTTGTGTTTGAAGAAGTGATAAGATATATTTTAAGATGGCAAATTTGCCAAATGTGCAATTTTTTTGGAGAGCTGTATTTATATCACAGATAGTTATTATAAGGAAAGGTATTTCCCACTATATTTCAAATGATTTTTAGATAGCTATTTCTTCCATATATCTTGAATAAAACTATTCTGGTGGTTTTCTTTCCAGATAATAATGAAAACATATTGTGTTTGTTCATATCCAGATTTTATCTTTTTTTCTTAAAAGTCAAAAATAAGATACATAAGAATCATGAAGGTGCCATTTGGAACAAATAAATAATAATAACAACAAAAAATGGCTCCTTAATACTCATGGGTCTTAACAGCAAGTAATGGAATATCATAAAGAGAAAGGGTAAAATGAAATAAAATTTGTGGGGTCTATGCAATCCCAACAATCCAACAGAAAGGAGATAATTTATAACTGGGATGGAACTTCTTGTATGATAATATATTTTGTCTGAAAAATATATTTAACCTGTTTTAAGGTAACTCAATAAAAATTCATTTGTACATAGATATTTTTCATGGTCTTCTATTATACTGTTTCCATATAGCATTTAAAAAATCTTTAGTGTTAAGTAGCCTATCATATTATACCTTTTCTACTCTGGCCATCCATTCTTGAGCTTATCCTTGATTATATCTATAACATACTATATTGATATTGGCTCATTCATATTTATCACTGCTCTACTCACACTAACCAAGAAATAAGAACAATTGAGGTATTAATACACCAAAGAGTAGATACTAAAAAGTGTCATTCATATAAGCCATAGATTTTATTTAGTTATAAAGAAATATAAAATTCATGAGTACGTATATGGAGCTGAAAACAATCATTTTAAGTGAGTTAGCCCAGAACAAATAAGGCAAATACCATACATCGTCTTTTTCACATGTGAGTGGAAGCTTTGACTCTTTAGATACATGTTTGAGTTGGACTATGCACAGAAAACAGGAAACTCTTAAGAGTCTATGCAGGAAATTCAATATAAAGGACACAGAAAACAAGTATTTTTTATGGGAAAAGGGATCATATTTTTCTGCAGTGAGAAGGTTTACTTATAAAATACTTTTCTTTTGATTCTATTCCTTCCAACTTATGTTAAATTAAGGATATCTGGAAGCTCTATTTGATTCACAACATTTTTTCAAGTTACAAGAACTTTTGCCACATTAACAATTTATTTTTTAATTTTATTTTTATTATTCCATTTTATTAACTCTGTATCCCAGGTGATTCCCACTCCCTCATTCCCTCCCTCTCCCAGTACACTGAAAAGGGAGGTCTTTCTCCCCTTCCCTCTGATCCTAGTCTATCATGTCTCATCAGGAGTGGCTGCATTGTCTTCTTCTGTGGTGTGGTAAGGCTGCTCCCTGTTCAGGGGGAGGTGATCAAAGAGCAGGCCAATCAGTTCATGTCAGAGACAGTCCCTGTCCCCATTACTATGGAGGTTACTTGGATACTGAACTACCATAGGCTACCTCTGTGCAGGGGTTCCAGGCCATCTCCATGAGTAGTCCTTGGCTGGAAATCAATCTGGTGCTTTCTCAGACAATTAGGAATAGCACTTCCTCAATATCTAGCTATACTGCTTTAGGCATATATCCAAAAGACTCTCAAGTATACAAGACTCTCAAGTATACATGCTCAACCATGTCTGTAGCAGCTTTGTTTGTAAAGGCCAGAAACTGGAAACAGCCCAGATGTTCCTCAGTTAAGGAATGTATACAGAAATTGTGGTACATCTACAAAATGGGATGTTACTCAGCGATAAAAAACAAGAAAATAATGAAATTTGCAGGTAAATGGTGGGAACTGGAAAAGATCATGCTGTGTGAAGTATCCCAGAAGCAGAAAGATACACAGGGTATATACTCACTCACAAGCAGATACTAAACATATAATATAGGATAAACATACTAAAATCTGTACACCTAAGGAAGCTAATCAGGAAGGAGGATTCTGGCTAAGATGCTCAATCCCCATTCAGAAAGGCAAAGAGGATGGACATCGGAGGAAGAAAAAACAAGAAACAGGACAGGGGCCTACCACAGAGTTCCTCTGAAAGGCTCTACCCTGCAGGGTATCAAGGCAGATGTTGTGGCTCATAGCCAAATTTTGGGCAGAGTACAGGGATTGTTATGAAAGAAGGGGTTGATAGTAAGACCTGGAGAGGACAGGAGCTCCACAAGGACAGCAACAGACCCTAAAAGTCTGAGCACAGGTGTCTTTTTCTGAAACTTATACTCCATGAAAATTTTTGATTGGTGTATTAAATATGTTCCAAAGACAACTTCCTACAATATCTCATTTTCTAAATAAGTTCAACATTGGATATGATTTTTAATGTTATTTTATTTATTTAAATATATGTAGTTTATAGACTGGCCATATTGTAAATAATTTTAATCCCCTAACCAATGATATAATAATTAGTCAGTCCCCTGTCCAATATTATGTCCCACTGTGTGGTAGCTTGATTTTTTGAATGAGTCTGAGTTTATTGTTTTTGTTTGTTTTGTTTTGTTTTTATTGAGGATCAGGTAAGATCATTCATTTTAAAACAAAACGCAGCAACAAATTACCAATGAGTCAAAATTGGGAGTAGTGATAATATTAATACCTAACTTAACAAGTATATCAAATAAATTAGAATAATTGAAAATAAATCTAACAATTTTATCTCTAAAGATCCAATGGAAAAGGGAATAGAATCTCAACTACTACACAGGGACAGTGTATTCACTGATATCTGTAAATCTGAGAAAATAATTGTAATGTGTAAGTAATCACATTATCTAATTATCAAATGAATAATAAATATATTGGTCAACAATTCAGAAAGTATATTTTCACACACACAAAAAACAAACTAATTTTAGGAAGTCTAAAATCATGGACAATTAGATGGGTAGAGAAGTGCAGCTCTTTTCTTTATACGATACAGAGTTGATACCGCCTGTGTCCTTTAGGAAATGGATTTTATGAGACAGATATATAATAGAAAAATGAGTCTTTCTGCTCACTTTCTATTCATTGAAGCTTGACTTATTTAAATTATCCTAGCATATACCTATTGATAATTGAATGGTTGCAGCTTATGTGTATTTTAAGATCCTTAATAAGATTGTTGATTACTTGGCTTTCAGGTTTTCCCTCACATTGGGAAAACATGCCTCAGAAAGAAAATGAGATTAAGAAATTATATATTTGATTATTCACTCAAATTCATCAGACAACCCTCTGTTACCTCTTTTTTGTATTTTTCATGTTATTTATTTTTGTTTTTATTCTAAGGAAGAGGCTTCTACACGGTAAGATATTTCTCTCAACTGAGTTATACTCAATTCTAACTCATTCTTTTTCTTGAATGTTCTACATAATCATCCTCAATGTCATAAGAGTGTAAGGGTAAAATATTTTACCTTGGCCCTAAACGCCCTTTTTGTTCCAGGAGTGAGAAGTGCAAACAGTCCCTAACCATCCCCTAGTCACCACACCTGGGCACAACCAATCACTGACTGCCCCCGTTAGAAAAATCCCTTTCCCTTAGACCCCCTCCTGTTTTGTGGTTTTTGCCTTTATAAACTCTGTGACTCGGCTGTTCAGGGTTCTGTACCACCCCCTTGTGTGGGAGCTGTGTGCAAAGCCCCGGAATGCTGGCTATTAAGTAAAACACCTCTTGCTGTTTGCATTAAGCTGCTTATGTGGGTTATTGAGGTCTGGCATCTATCCTGAGGAACGGAGGGTTTCCCGATCCCGGGAGTCCAACAAGAGGAAATGTGTCTTTCTAACTCCTCCTTCTTTCATACGATTCCTTGCATTCTGCCCAAAGTTTGGTTATGAGTCTCAGCATCTGTTTTGACACCTTATTGCGTAGAGTATTTCAGAGGCCCTCTGTGGTAAGCTCCTCTCCTATTCTCTGTATTTTCCCTCTTCTAATGTCCATCTCATTTGCCTGTCTGATCAAGGATTGGTCAACTTACCCTCCTTTTTCTTAGCGTCTTTAGGAAATGTTTGAATTCATATATCATTAATTTATTCTATGTGTTCTTATTACAAAAAAATTTTGTCATTAAACTTGTTTTTTTAATTTTTATATTAATTACACTTTATTCACTTTATATTCCAGCTGTAGCTCCATCTCTCATTCCCTCCCAATTTCACCTTCCCTTCTTCATCTCCTCCAAAGGCCCTCTCCAAGTCGACGATAGGGGAGGTCTTCCTCCTTCCCTTCCATCTGACCCTAGCTTATCAGGTCTCATCAGGACTGACTGCATTGTCCTCTGTGGCCTGGTAAGGCTGTTCCTGCCTCAGGGGGAGGTAGTCAAAGAGCCAGCCACTGCATTCATGTCAGAGACAGTCACTGTTCCCTTCATTAGGGAACACACTTGGACACTGAGCTGCCATGGCCTACATCTGAGCAGGGATTCTAGGTTATATCCATGAATGATCTTTGGTTGGAGTATCAGTCTCAGAAAAGGCCCCTGTGCCCTGATATATTTGGTCCTTGTGGAGCTCCTGTCCTCTCTACGTCTTACTTTCTCTCCCTTCTTTCATAAGATTCCCTGAATTCTACCAAAAGTTTGGTTATGAGTCTCAGCATCTGCTCTGATACTCTGTAGAGTCTTTCAGATTCCCTCTGTTTTCTGTTTTCTCCTTCTTCCAGTGTCCATCTTGTTTGTCCTTCTCATCTAGGATTGATCATAACACCCAGGGTCCTTCTTCCTTGGCTTTTAGGTGTATAGATTTTTATATGTTTATCCTATATTATATGTCTAGTATCTACTTATAAATGAGTGTATATGATGTGTGGCTTTCTGCTTCTGGAATACCTCACTCAAGATGATCTTTCCTACATCCCACCATTTGCCTCTTGCAAATTTCATGATTTCCTTGTTTGTAATTGCTGAGTAGTATTCCATAGTGTAAATGTATTACAATTTCTGTATCCATTCCTCTACCGTGGGACATCTGGGTTGTTTCCAGGTTCTGGCTATTATGAATAAAGCTGCTATGAACATGGTTGAACAAATGTCCTTGTTGTATACTTGAACATATTTTGGATATATGCATACGAGTGGTATAGCTCGATCTTGAGGAAGCACTAAATCAGTTAGAAGAAAAAGTGGGGAAGAACCTAGAACTCATTGGCACAGGAGACAACTTCCTGAACAGAACACCAACAGCACAGGCTCTAAGAGCAACAATCAATAAATGGGAGCTCATGAAACTGAAAAGTCCAGTAAATCAAAGGACACTATTTTCAAATAAAACGACAGTCTACTGACTGGGAAATGATCTTCACCAATCCTATATCTGACAGAGGGAAATTATCCAAAATACATAAAGAACTAAAGAAGTTAAAAAGCAACAAATCAAGTAATCTAATTTAAAAAATGGTGTACAGAGCTAAACAGAGAATTCTCTGTAGAGGAATATAGAATGGCAAAGAAACACTTAAAGAAATGTTCAACGTCCTTCGTCATCAGGGAGGTACAAATCGAAATGACCTTGAGATTTCACCTTACACCCATCAGAATAGGTAAGATAAAAACCTCAAGTGATAATATATGCTGGAGTGGATGTGGAGAAAGGGGAACCCTCCGCCACTGCTGGCTGAAATGTAAACTTGTACAACTGCTTTGGAAATCAATTTGGCACTTTCTCAGAAAATTAGAAATAGTGTTTCCTCAAGATCCAGCTCTACCACTCTTAGGAACATATCCAAAAGATGCGCAACCAATTTTTATAACAACATTCCAGTGTTGCCAATTTATCCACAAACTGCTACTGTCAGCTTCTGAGAATGCCGCGATCATCCTGAATAAATGGCTATGAAACCACGAGGTTTCTAAACCACACAAAACCATTGCAGAAGAAAAGCAAGTCATATTATTGTATTTAAAACATCTCATTAATGTTATCAACTGTTCTTTGAGCAAATAAAAAGCCAAGTCTGAGAATTGTAGTAGTGTAAAGAGTGCCTTTACGAATTTATTTTCTTCTGATAAAAGATACCCATATAGATGCAAAAATTTTCTTATCAGTTAGTCTACTTCTGCATGTACTTTGTAGAATTTATAGCCTGGGAAAACAATTTTGAGTAATTAATTCTAATCTACTCAATGAGCTCTTAGCAGGTCACAGGGGTTTGTAATTCCTCTTGAAAATGTTCAGGGTCATTGGTAGTTCAAAGAATTTTGAGGATATAGAATTTTATAAATTAGTGACAGGCCATGGGTTTTCTAATCTGTTGCAGAAAAGCAAGAATAGTGTTGAGTATTCATAATCATTCATCAGAGAGGAGCATGACTCTTGGACGCAAAGGAACATACTTATTAAGATTTATATTCAAATCTGTGTCTAAATCTGAGATAACAGCTGAATTCTACATTTGTTGTTGTGTACCAAGAGAACTAGTTATTAAGGATGCTGTTTCAGACAAGAGAAATAATTAGTATGTAAATCCTGGACACAAGAGAAAAACGTTGGCCTAAAACTAGACCTCAACCATAACAAATACCAAAAAGTCTACACACACAAGGAAACTGAACAACTCTCCACTAAAGGACAGCTGAGGCAGAGAAGATATAAAGAAAAAAAAAATGAAGACTTCCAAGAATTCGATGAAAATGATGGCACAATTTACTCAAATTTATGGCACACAGTGAAATCAGTGCTAAGAGAAAAGGTCATAGCACTAAGTGCCTTCAAAAGGAAACTGGAGACATTTCAGACAAACAACTTAAAGGCATACTTAAAAGACATAAGAAATGGGGTGGGGCAAAAAGGAAGTAAACATACCAAAGAGTACAGAACAGGGAATAATTAAACTCAGGGTTAAAATCAATAAATTACAAACAAAACAATTCAAAAAATCAACGAAATCAAGAACTGAGTCTTTGAGAAAATAAAAAAGATACACAAACCCTTTGCCGAGGCCATATCTATGAGTGGTCCTTGGCTAGAGTATCAGTTTCAGAAAAAACAAAACAAAACAACAAAAAACAAAACAAAACAACAACAACAAAAAACCTGTTTCCAGACTTTTGGGATCTGTTGCTGTCCAAAAAAGCAGGTTAATCTTGAGAAAACTGAGCTGCCATAGAAGCAATCTCAGGTTAAGAGATTAACACACTTTAGCTGTCCCAGTAGCTGCCAAAAGTTTTAGATGTGGAAATGCTCAATGCTGCCTCAGAGCTTAAAATTGCCAAGGTATTAATTCAGAAATACAGGAGGTTCTGTCAAAGAACCGAAAGAGAAGTTTCTGGCAGAACTGGATTATTTGCAAGACCACCTGGGTAATTTCAGGCCATCAGGAACCTATATTGGGGCTCAACCAAAAAAAGTACTAGTCATTTCAGATAAGATTTTTTTTACAAAGAAGCCAAAACAATTCAATGGAAAAAAAGACAGCATCTTCAACAAATAGTGTTTGTCCAACTGGATGTCTAAGCGCAGAAAAATGAAAATAGATCTATATTTTTCACAGAACTGGAGTCCAAGTGGATCAAAGACCTCAACATAAAACCACATACAGTAAATCAGTTAGAAGAAAAAGTGGGTAAGAGCCTAAAACTCATTGGCACAGGAGGCAACTTCCTGAACAGAACACCAACAGCACAGGCTCTAAGAGCAACAATCAATAAACGGAACCTCATGAAACTGAAAAGCTTCTGTAAAGCAAAGGACGTTGTCGTCAGAACAAAATGAGAGCCTTCAGACAGAAAGGATTGTCACCAACCCTATATTTGACAGAGAGCTGATATCCAGAATATATAAAGAACTAAAGAAATTAAAAAGCAATATATCAAGCAATTCAATTAAAAATAAAATACGGAGCTAAACAGAGAATTCTCTGTAGAGGAATATGGAATGGCAGAGAAACACTTAAAGAAATGCTCAATGTCCTTAGCCATCAGAGAAATGCAAATCAAAATTACCCTGAGATTTCACCTTACACCCAACAGGGTGGCTAAGATCAAAAACTCAAATGACAAAACATGCTGGGGAGGTTGTGGAGAAAAGGGAGCCCTCCTCCATTGCTGGTTGGAGTATAAACTTGTACAACCACTCTGGAAATCAATCTTCTTCTAGTGCTTTTTCAGACAATTAGGAATAGTGCTTCTTAAAGATCCAGCTATACCGCTCCTAGGCATATATCTAAAGGATGCTCAAGTACACACCAAGGGTATTTGCTCATCGATGTTTGTAGCAGCTTTATTTGTAATTGCCAGAACCTGGAAACATATCAGATGTCTATCAAAGGAGGAATGGATACAGAAATTGAGGTAGTATTACACAATGGAATACTACTCAGCAATTAAAAACAAGGATATCATGAAATTTGCAGGCAAATGGTGGGAACTAGAAAAGAGATGTCCCAGGAGCAGAAATACTTATAAGTGGGTACTAGACCTATAAGGTAAGATAAACATACTAAAATCTGTACACCCAAAGAAGATAAAGAAGAAAGAGGACCCAGGGTAAAATGATTAATCCTCACTTAGAAAGACAAATGGGATGGATAGTGGAAATATAAAATAAGTAACAGGACTGAAGCCTACTACAGAGGGCCTCTGAAAGACTCCACCTAGCAGTGTATCAAAGCAGATGCTGCAACTTATAATCGACCCTTCGGCAGAGTGCAGGGAATCATATGAAAGAAGGGGGAGTTAGTATGACCCGGAGAATACAGGAGCTCCATAAGGATGAAATATATTAGGGCACGGGGGGCTTTTATGAGACTGTTTCTCCAACCAAGGACCATGTATGGATATAACCTAGAACCTCTGCTCAGATGTAGCTCATGGTAGCTCAGTATCCAAGTGGTTACTCTAGTAAGGGGAACAGGGACTGTTTCTGACTCTTTGACCTTCCTTCCACCCCTGAAGAAGGAGCAGTCTTGCTATGCCACAGAGGAGGACATTGCAGCCAGTTCTGAAGATACATGATAAGCTAGGGTCAGATGGAAGGGGAGGAGGACCTCGCCTATCGGTGGACTTGGAGATGGTTAGGGAGAAGATGAGGAAGGAAGAGTGGGATTGGGAGGGAGGGAGCTACAGCTGGGATACAAAGTAAATAAACTGTGATTAATATAAAAATATAAATTATAAAAAAGAAAAACAAGTAGCTGAAAGTCATCAGGTTATAAAAGAAATTATTGATCCAAAAGGGTTTGGTTCCTTGGTTATCTCTTTTTAAAAAAGTGACAGCAAGTTTGTTTATATTAAAAGAAAAGCCTTATAAAAACAGAAGTGGGGAAAATTTATGGATATTAACATGGTCTTGTTTTGGTCCCAAGTGTGGGATGTGGGAACTGATTCTGATGGTCCACAGCAAAAGATTATTTGCCTCATGTGGGCTCTGGTGGAGTTATTCCTTTAAATGTCTTTTTAAATATACCATTATTATTATTATTCTTTATTACAATTTATTTACTTTGTATCCCAGCTGTAGGCCCCTTCCTCCCTCATCTCCTGACAGTTCTACCCTTACTCTCTCTTCCCCTCCATGCCCCAACCCTAGTCCATTGATAGGGGAGATCCTCCTTGCTGACTATCTGACTCTAGCTTATCAGGTCACATCAGGACTGTCTGGATCCTCTTTCTCTGTGGCTTAGTAAAGCCAACTCACAAGAGGGAGTTGATTAAGGAGAGGCAACCAAGTTCATGCATGTGACTTCCCCTTACTAGGAAACTCCCATGAAGACTGAGCTGCCCATGGGCTACAGCTGAGTAGGGAGTATAGGTTCTCTCCATTCACGGTCCTTGGTTGATTCTTCAGTCTCTGCAGGCCCCATTGGGACCAGAGTATTTGGGTCTGTTTTTCTCCTTATGCGTATATAGTCTTTTAGCTGATATTAACATTTTAAAATTATTTTCATTTATTACAATTTATTCAATTAGTATCCCATCTGTGACCCCCTCCCTCATCTCCTCCCAATGCCAGATGGAGGTATTAAAGCAGAGGCTGAGACTCATAGCCAAACTTTGGGTAGAATGCATGAAATTTTTATGGAACAAGGGAGAGACAGAAAGACCTGGAGGGGACAGGAGCTCCAAAATGAGACCAACAAAGGTATAAAAATTCAGCCCTGTGGGCCCTGAAGAGAATGAAACTCTGACCCAGGACCATGCATGGAGAAGACCTAAAACCATTGCTCAGTCTGCAAGTTGGTTCCTTTTAAGGGGAGTAGAGAATTTCTCTGGCATGAACTCAGTGGCAGGCTCTCTGATTACCTCCCTCTGGGGAGTACAGCCTAGCTAGGCCACAGAGGAAAGCAATGCAACAGGTCCTGATGAGACCTGATAGGCTAGGGTCAGATAGGAGGGGAAGAGGACTTCCCCTATCAGTGGGCAATGGGAGTGGCATAGGGGGAGAAGAGGGAGGGAAGCTGAGTGGAGCTCTTTGCCAGGTGCAGATAGTTTAAATCTGAGGACTCTGGAGAGAGAATAAATGACAGAGCCCAGAGAGTGTGGAGTTCTGAGAAAGAAGAAGGCTGCTCCAGGTTCTCCTTTACTGCTCCTGGTTGCTGTTGTGAGACATTAATTCGGAGATCTGAACGGAGGATTGGACTGGCTCCAAGAAACCAAGGACCCTAACCAGCAGGAAGCAGCTAAGAAAAATGAGCCCCCTCCCCCACTATCCCTTTCTTTCTCCTATGTAATTCTGGGGTGTTTGAAGGAATTGGGATGGAGAAGGGAGAAAAGATAAAAGAAACATAAATAATTTTTTTAAAGTGTGCCTTTTTTCTACATGTAGACATCCAGTTAGACCAATGCAGCCAGTCCTGATGAGATCTGATAGACTAGGACCAGAGGGAAAGGGAGGAGGACCTCCCTTATCAGTGGACTGGGAGAGAAACACAGGTGGGGAAGAGGGAGGGAGGTACAGGGGGAATACAAAGTGACTAAACTGTAATTAATAAAAATAAAAAGTAAAAAAAGAAATAGCATGCCAACAGAATTGTGATTTTTGGATGCTTTATTTTGCCCTTGGTGAAGGTGTTAATCTTTTAATTAAAAATAAATATTGTAACTTTTTATAACTTTCTCTCCCCACTCTCTCCCTCAGTCTCTCTCTGTCTCTGTCTCTCTCTCTTCTTTGTGAGTGTATGGGTTTGTGTTGATATAGGTGCATGTCCTCACAGGGGCCTAAGTTATCAGATTTCTCCGTGCTCCAGGGTTACAGCTCACTTTGGGACGAATGAAGATTATAAGGAATTCAGCTCTGACCTTCTCAAGGAACAGTATGTTACATTCACTGCTGAGACATCTCTCCAGTCTGCTAAAGGAGTTATTCTGATTTGTGCATTTAGTGCCCCTACATTAAAAAAAATAAAACATACATTATTTATTGTCAGAAAACAACAACAAAACAACACACACACACACACACTTCCAATCAACATAAAAACTTATTTTAAACATTCTCCATCAACTTTGACTCCTGACATTACAGACTCTTCCTGTGAAACTATGTTAACTGGATACTGAGTCAACTCTGGTATACAAGTAGCTGTTATTTTAGCTCATAATCTAAAACAACTTAACTTAGTATTATATCAAAACTAAAATAATTCCCTTTTATTTTAACAGATACCAAGCTTTCATAATTAAAAAAAAAAAGAGCAACCAGAATAAAACATATCATATTTAGGTTTTTAAATGATTTTGAATATTATAGAATAACTTTCTGTTTTATATAAGTCAAGAATTAGAGAAGTTATATTTTCTGTATACAAGTTGATAAATGGTAGAAAATATATAAATGATACATAAACAGTAGATAGCAAAAATGATATGTCTCAATTTTATCACTTATGATATTATACCATTTTCAAATGGATGGTTTGGTCATTTTTACTTGCTTTGCTCATAAATAACTTACAAAAGTTTTACTAAACGTCCTTTAGTTAAATAAGAAAAGAATATTTTGATTATTAATTACATAAGATTCCATTCCCTTTCACTACATCCTACTGTGTCCAGATATGAGACTCCTTCCCTACAGTGATGATGTAACAATACACTTTTTAGTTGCTTTCTGTCAGATATTTTGGCAGAGCAATAAAAATCTGTGGTGCTATGTGTATGGGTACATAAATAAGTTATGTAGTATCTTTTGTTTTGTTCAACCTCAAACTTACTTTGTAGCCATCACATTTTTGTATCAGTGTTTCACATGGAATTCCTGACATGTGCCCTTATGCCTGACTTTCTTTTCATATTCTGAAGGATTTTAATAGACTTGCTAAATTTCCTTATAAAATTTCAGTATACCAAATCATACTAACTTCCTCAAAGAAAAAAAATATTATTTGTATGTACACATATGTTCATGTGTACACAAATATGTATACATTAATTAAGCTTGTATACTATTTTATATGTCATGGGGCAGATATATTTATCCACAGGACAGAGATTATCAGTATAAATATAGACATATCAACCATAAGAGAAATGGTTGATTATTTTGAATATGTTTATTGAGGGGTACATATGAGGATTCATTTGGAATAATGCAAGAGATGATGACAAGGAATATTGAGCTTTTGAATTATATTTTCCCTTCCCTAACATTTACATAAATCTAACATTTTTTAGAACAAAAAACAGTGATGTCATTGATGCTACATATATTATGTGAGAACAAAACTTATCAATGCTATTTGAAGTTTCCTGAATTGTACAATAATAGTCAATTATCCAATGTATTCTTCTTGATATTTAAGAAAACATACTGAAACAAGGGCATAGTAACTTCGGGAATAACATTACAAATTCTGAGCATTAATATTGAAGATTTTTTTCTGATATAACACTTAAAATGTTGAATAAGCACTACTTATATATTTTACATATTTAATTCATAAATATATTTCATAAACTTTAATTATTGTTTTGTGGAGGACCACTTGTTTGTCAGGATGCTTTATTACTGAACTCTCAGTGATAAACATGTTTTCACCCTGGCCTTCACCTGGAGACAGGGATAGATAGGATCTGTTACCAAGTTCACTTCCTTTTGTTTCTGACAGTAGGAAGGATATTTTTGCCAAGTTCACTTCCTTTTGTTTGTGTAAAAAATACACAGACAGATGGTATAGGTAAACAAAATTGACTTAGTGATGAACTTCATTGTATCAAAGTGCTTTGCTTTGACGATAAAAAGAGACTATGGAATAAACTGAGTGCTTAGTTTCTACTCGAAGCCCTCTCAAACAGATCCCATGTGTAGTTTCTTATTTTTATTTTAATTTTTATATTAATTACAGTTTATTCACTTTGTACCCAAGCTGTAGCACCCTCTCATTCACTCCCAACCTTCCCTTTCTTTCCTCATATCCTCCCAGGCCCCTCTCCAAGTCCACTCTTAGGGGAAGCCCCTCCCTTTCCATCTGACCCTAGCGTATCAGGTCTCATCAGGATTGGCTGCATTGTCTTCTTCTGTGGCCTGGCGAGGCTGCTCCCCCATCAGGGAAAGATGATCAAAGAGGCAGCCACAGAGTTCATGTCAGATACAGTTCCTGTTCCACTTACTAGGGTACCCATTTGGACACTGAGCTGCCATGGGCTACATCTTAGCAGGGGTTTCTAGGTTATGGCCATGCATTGTCCTTTGTAAGATTATCAGTATCAGAAAAGACCCCTGTGCCCAGATGTTTTGGTTCTGTTGCTCTCCTTAGGTAGCACCTGTCCCCAACATGTTTTACTCTCTCCCCCTTCTTTTATAAGATTTCTGAACTCTGCCCAAAGTTTCCCTATGAGTCTCAGCATCTGCTTTTATACACTGTAGGATAGAGTATTTCAGATGTGCTCTGTGGTAGACTCCTGTCCTGTTTCCTGTTTTCTCCTTCTTCAAATGTACATCCCATATTTTTCATTCTGAGTAAGGATTGATCATCTTACCGAGGGTCCTCCTTCTTGCTTGGATTCTTTAGGTATACAGATTTTAGTATGTTTATCCTATATTATATGTCTAATATCCACTTATAAGTGAATATATACCATGTGCGTCTTTCTGCTTCTGGGATAACTTATCAGGATGATCCTTTCTATATCCCACCATTTACTACTTGCAAATTTTTTCATTTCCTTGTTTTTAATTGCTGAGTAGTATTCCATTGTGTAAATGTACCACAATTTTTGTATTCATTTTTTGGCTGAGCAACATCTGGGTCATTTCCAGGTTTTGGCTATTATAAATAAAGCTGCTATGAACATGTTTGAAAAAATGTCCTGATTGTGTACTTGAGCATATTTTTGATATATGTCTTTGTTTTCATGTTTTTTGTATTATTTTTTTCAATCCTTTCTCCACACTCAAGAACTGTTCAACTCTGCAGGCAGGCTCTGGCATTGTTTCTTGCATTTACAAAGGAGGACCCAGGGTAAGATGATCAGTCCTCATTCAGAAAGGCAAATAATACGAACATTGGAATAGGGAGAAAATAGGAAACAGGACAGAAGCCTATCACAGAGGACCTCTGAAATACTCTATCTAGCAGGGTATCAAAGCAGATATTGAGAAGCATAGCCAAACTTTGGGTAGAGTGAAGGGAATCTTATGGAATAAGGGGGAGATAAGAAGACCTGGAGGGGACAGGAGCTCCACAAGGAGAGCAACAGAACCAAAAAAATTTTGGCACAGGGGTCTTTTCTGAGAATGATACTCCAAACAAGGACCATGCATGGAGATAACCTTGAATCCCTGCACAGATGTAGGAGTAGCCCATGGCAGCTCAGTGTCCAAATGGATTCCCTAGCAAGAGGAACAGGGACTGTCTGTGACATGAACTCAGTGACTGGCACTTTGATTACCTCCTCTGATGGGCTGCGGCTTTACCAGGCCACAGAGGAAGACAATGCAGCCAGTCCTGATGATACCTGATAGGCTAGGGTCAGATGGAAAGGGAGAATGACCTCCCCTATCAGTGGACTTGGAGAGGAGCTTGGAAGGAGATGAGGGAGTGAGGGTGGGATTGAGATGGAATGAGGGAGGGGGCTATAGCTATGATACAAAGTGAATAAACTGTAATTAATATAAAAATTTAAATTAAAGATAGGAATATGTCAAACTCATACATCATATGTCAAATTCAACACACTATGGTGCCTTTTTAATCAAGAGTAAAACAAGAAACCTAAAAAGAATAAATTAGTTTTAAAGTCACTGTGACTTTATTAAGAGAGAAACAATCCTTACCTATTAAAGTTAATTGAAAGTTAGGGAGAATTAGAAAATACTAAGAATTAAAATATTTCATTAGAGAGTAAGCATACTTTTAAAATTGCAGTTATTAGCTACATATTTGCCTGCATCATCGTGCAGTCTTCTGTGGGAAATTGGGTTTTTTAAAGTTGTTAATTTAAAATGAAGCTTCTAATTGTCTTAATGGCATTGCTGAGTATTGCTTTCAATTAGAATGGTATAATGGATATATTGTTTTTTTTTTTTTAAGGTTCATGTGCAGCATTCCATCAAGCTGTTTATTAGCACAGTGTGAAAAGTTTTAAGTTAGAAGGGAAGTTGCCATGGGACTTCCAAAATTTGTTCATACATATGTCCTATACCAGTTACTAAGAGCACACAACTGCTTTTGTATATTGTTACTTTTTCCTGTTTGGTTTATGAGACCTAATGTGGCAAAATGGAATCTGAATTAATAATTTATTAAATATACTTTAATACTATATGGAAACAATTAAATTCAACTGAACTCCTAAGCTGATTCTATGTAGTTGGCATTAAATTTTATTAAATAGACCAGATCCTACCAGATATATTGCCATATACAATGAAATGTCTCCCTTAGTTGAAGATTTATTGGTTATTGTTAACTTCTGGAAGAGAGTTAATTTTCATTAAGAATGTTGAACCTAATAGGTCTGACACATTCCAGAGGATAGCCATACTCCATACACAGGCACCATTAGTTAGATTCAGTGGGTTTAGAAGCATCATACAGACTTATCAGCTTGTGCTTATGTAGTTAGAAACATGAAAAGACCGTGAGATAGGCAGGTAGACACACATACACACTCATTAATGAAAATAGAGTGATGAATTTTAAACAGAGAAAGTAAAATTATATGAGGTTTGCAGGGAGAAAAGGGAAGGAAAACGGTAGTAATTACATCATAATCACAAAAGTAAAATAAATTTTAAAGTATTAAGCCAGCAAGTAATAGTGTGTGTGTGCGTGTGTGTGTGTGTGTGTGTGTGTGTGTGTGTGTGTGTGTGTGTGTGTGTGTGAAAGAGAGAGGAGTGTCCTTGAAGGAGATGTGGGAGAAAAATGAATATGACCAAAGTGCAACGAATAAAATTTTCAAAGTGTTAACATAATGTAACAATATAAAGATACACTCAATACTAGAAATAATTAAAAACTTAAATATATTTAGAATTTAAACAAAGTTACCAAAAATTGCAAAGTATAATAAAAAAATAATGTTTATTGTAAGGAAAACCTTTTTTTTTCTTTAGAACAGCTAAATTAAGGAAGCTATAGAAATAGCACATGACTTCCCTGTGGTTCCGTACTTCCTCTACTGCTATCATTGTATCTTTTATTTTGATGACTGTCACATATCATCAAGATATGGTTCAGTCTGAAGAAAATGGAGTTGTTATTGTGAAAATACTTAAGAACATGCTTCAATAGGTTAGAAAGGTAGAAAATTCATTGTTTCTTTATTATTTATTGAAAACTTTGGACAAAACCATCAATATTCGGACTCCCTGGCTAAACATTTAACAAAAGGGAAGAATGACATATGTATGTGTTCATTTGCTACCAGTCATAAGAAAAAAGAAAACTGGAAATAATTCATCCTTTATGACAGGTAGCAAAAATATTTATTCTTCAGCATTCTTTCAATTTTCAAAGAATGAAAATGTCATATCATACCACACTACTTATTTAATATTTTTAATTAAAATATAATTATATTTGAACCTTGGTCATTTAAGTTAAAGGCCAGATGCTTTACTAATTGAGCTATATGGGATTAACATGACTGTCCTCTGGGGGGGGGGGAGGCTACAGCCAGCAGCAGATGGAAACAGATGCTGAGTTTATTTCTGGGTCTTCTATTCGATTCCATTGATCCACCAGCCAATTTCTATGCCAGTACCATGTAGTTTGTACTACTGCTACTCTATAGTACAGCTTAAGATCAGGGATAGAGACGATCATTTATTGTAGAGGATTGTTTTAACGATTCTGGATTTCTTGTTATTCCTTATGAAGTTGATAATTTTTCTTTCAAGGTTTGTAAAGATTTATGACCTCCCCCTGAGGGGGTGCATTCTTGCCAGGCCACAGAGAACAGTGCAGTCACTCCTGATGAGACCTGGTGGACTGGGATCAGATGGACTGGGGCAGGGCAGGGGAGAGGGCATCCCCTATCAGTGGGCTGGGGGAGGGCCATGGGGGGAGAAGAGGGATGGAGGATGGGATTGAAAGGAGACTATAGAGGGGGCTACAGTTGGGATACAGAGTGAATTAACTGTAATTAATAAAAAATAAGTAAATTTAAAAATATACGAACAACAATATAAGACAAAACAAACAAACAAACTCAGAGGCTGAGACTTGCAGTCAAGCATGGGGCAAGACTCTAGGATTCCTATAGAAGTATTGTGGAAAATATGGAAAGACTAGGAGGGGACAGGATCTTTATAAGACAGACAGACAGAGACAAGTAACCCAGACCAATAGGGCCTTAGAGACTGAGACATCAACTAAGGAGCACGCATGGTCTGGACCTAGGCCCCCTGCACATATGTGGCTGATGGGTGGCTTGGTCTTCATATGAGGCACCTGGTGAGTGGAGCAAGGGTGGAGGTGAGGGCTGAAGGGCTGTGGGTTGTTTCTAACATGGACTCCATTGCCTTTGGATCATTTGCCCCTGGCAGGGAACCCTTGCCTGTCTGCAGCGGATGAGCATAGGATCAGTCCTTATGGGACTTGACTTGATCCCTTTTCTAGGGTGAAAGGGGAAGGGGGATAGAGGGAAGGAGAGGACTGGGAGGAGAGGAGGAAGCATCCACTCTTAGAATGTATGTCCCCCATTTCCCTCTCAGATTCATATATATATATATATATATATATATGTATGTGTGTGTGTGTGTGTGTGTGTGTACACACATGTTTATATTTATGTGTTATGTACATATATATGTATATATGTCCATACATTTCAAAGGAGAAAGTAGGGGCATATGGATTATAGATGAATGAAGGGGTAAGGAGACATGCACTAATTACATTATAATTTCTATCTATTTGTATATCTGTAGATATATAGATATAAATATGTATGCATTTTGAATGTATATTCAGTACATCTATGCAAAACTATACAAATATAATCATATGAGTCCATTTTGGCTGTTTGTATACATATTAATTGAGAGCTAAACATTTTTTATCAGATAAAGAGAGCTTGTCACTGAAGGAGGTTCATTTTTTTCTCTCTCTCTCTCAGTCCTCTTGAGTTGTCTGTTGTCCATTATCAGTCAGTGGAACTTCATGAGATTTCTTACTTTCACTTTGGTAAGTATATTAGTATTTTTATTATTCAGGTCTTATTAAGGAAGCCATTTTAAAAAGACATCGTCTCACAACAGACTTTTTGGTCCTCCGGCTCATATAGCCCCATTTTTTTTTTTCCTGTGGTGTTGAGCTTAAGTTCTGAAAATGTTTTGAAGATGTGTCTCATGGGTCTGGAGGCTTGATAGCCTAATGATTTACATGGTGTCCAATTTTGGTTTTCTGTAATGGTCTCTATGTGCTGCAAAGAAAATCTTCCTTGACAAGGAATGACAAACTTATCTATTAATATAAATCTATATTTTAAAATGGAGGTAGGAGTTACTCTGGTCTAGTGAGATGATGCTAGAAGGTTGTCTTTTTTGTTTTTTCAAGAGTTAAGAAAATGCTTTACTGATGTGATTTATTCATGTCGTATAAACCAGGGTAAAAAAAATACTCTTCAAGTCTGTCAATACCATGAAATAGTGTCACTCTGAACACAAATAAATATAAATCATTTTGCAAACTGAAATCAAGACTTTTCCTCTTGAGAATAGTTACTTTGTAATTATTTTCAGAAAAAAAAAGTTTAAAGGATAGTTCACTTGCTCTGGATTTGATAAGTTATCGGGTACCAGAAATTATTTTCCTCCTGTTTAGTGGGTTATAAGTAGGATTAGAAATTTTTGGTTACTATCAAAATATGAGCGCCAGTAATGTTTAGATACACAGATGTGCTTCTAGAAAGGATTACAGACTATTTACATCTTTTGACAAGATGCTTAGTAGTTTCTTGTACTATGGAAGTTGGACTGCTAATAGGATGCATTAAGGTTAGATCTAGATTGAATCATTTGAGTCTTGTACAAATATGTATACTAAGAATGTCTTTAGCAGCATTAATTGGCCTTAAACCTCTGAAATGACAACATGAGGAGCAGCGACCTACATTGTTTTGAAAGCTGCTTGGGCTACCTCAAAGGACAACTACCCCAATGGACAACACAAATGAAGATTTCACAGTCAAGCTACTTTGCTTTTTCTAAGTTATTCTGTGCGTTTGTGGATAGCATTATCAGTCCAACTATCATAATTTCATATTAGGTTTATATTATTGTGTATATTTAGAGGTAAATATAAATTAGTATGATTCCCTTAGGCTTTATCAATACAACTTTAATTTCTTTTTGTTTCCCAATCTACCTCCTCTGTATATAGACCCATAGTACAGTAAGAACTTGAGAGAAGAATAAGTGGATATAAGACACATTTTAGTATAGTAAAGTTTATAACATTAAAAGAAAACAATTTTTTCTTTTTTTTTGTATGTATATAATGACATTTATTTATTTATTTTTAATTTTAACATTTTTATTTTATATGAATCACAGGTTATATACTTTGTATCCCAAAATTTTAAACCATAAAATTTACCTCTACATTAACATTCCTGACACAAAAATATTTTCACTGATTTTTCAAATATTAAGAAGCATTTCTGTACCCCATTTTTTAATTGGATTGCTTGATTTATTGCTTTTAACTCCTTTAGTTCTTTATATATCATGGATATCAGCCTTCTGTCAGATATAGGGTTGGTGAAGATCCTTTCCCAGTCTGTAGGCTGTTGTTTTGTTTTAATGACAGTGCCTTTTGTTTTATAGAGGCTTTTCAGTTTCATGAGGTCCCATTTATTGATTGTTGATCTGAGAGCCTGTGCTGTTGGTGTTCTGTTCTGGAAGTAGTCTCCTGTGCCAATGAGTTCTAGGGTCTTCCCCACTTTTTCTTCTAAACGGTTTAGTGTGTCTGGTTTTATGTTGAGGTCTTTGATCCACTTTGACTTTAGTTTTGTGCAGAATGGTAAATATGGATCTATTTTCATTTTTCTGCATGTAGACATCCAGTTGGACCAGCACCATTTGTTGAAGATGTTGTCTTTTTTCCATTGAATGGTTCTGGTTTCTTTGTTAAAAATCAAGTACTCATAGTTGTGTGGGTTTATTTCTGGGGTTTCTATTTGGTTGCATTGTTCTTCCTTTCTATTTCTATGCCAATACCATGTGGTTTTTACTACTATTGCTCTGTAGTAGGGTTTGAGGTCAGGGATGGAGATACCTCCAGATGATCTGTTGATAAATGGAGAATTCTCTGTAGAGGAATATAGAATGGCAGAGAAACACTTAAAGAGATGTTCAACATCCTTAGCAATCAGAGAGATGCAAATCAAAATGACCCTGACATTTCACCTTACACCCACCAGAATGGCTAAGATCAAAAACTCAAGTGACAACACATGCTGGAGAGGTTGTAGAGAAAGGGGAACCCTCCTTCATTGCTGGTGGGAATGTAAACTGGTACAACCACTTTGGAAATCAATCTGGTGCTTTCTCTGACAACTAGGAATAGTCTTTTCTCAAGACCCAGCTATACCACTCCTGGGCACATATCCAAAAGATGCTGAAGTACAAAACAAGGATAGTTGCTCAACCATGTTTGTAGCAGATTTATTTGTAACAGCCAGAATCTGGAAACAACCCAGGTGTCCATCTACTGAGGAATGGATACAGAAATTGTGGTGTTTTTACACAATGGAATACTAGTCAGCAATTATAAATGAAGAAATTGTGAAAATTTCAGGCAAATGGTGTGATCTAGAAAAGAAAACACTATTTTAAATGACGGGGACAACACAAATTTAGGTACTCTTGATAGTTCTCCTGGAGAAAATTCACTGAAACAAAAGGGGAAGTTTATTACAATTTATTACATTTATTACAATTTATTCAATGTGTATCCCAGCTGTGCCCCTCTCACTCATCTTCTCCCTACATCTTCACCCTATGCCACATCCCTAGTCCACTGATGAGGTAGGTCCTCCTCCCCTTCTATTTGACCCTAGCATATCTATTCTCATCAGGACTGGTTGCATTGTCTTCCTCTGCGGCCTGGCAAGGCTGCATCCCCCAGGATAACGTGATCAGAGAGCATGCCATTGAGTACATGTCAGAGAAAGTCCCTGCTCCCTTTGCTAGGCACCCCTCTTGGAGACTAAGTCTATGGGCCACATCTGAGCCAGGATTTTAAGTTTCCTCCATGCATGGCCCTTGGTTGTGTATCATTCTCTTCACATCCCCCGAGGCTCAGTATTTATAGCTGTTTTGGTCTCCTTTTGGAGCTCCTTTCCACTCCAGGACTTTCTATCTCTTTCTTTCATAAGATTTCCTGCACTCTGCCCAAAGTTTGTCTATGAGTCTCAGCCTCTGCTTCAATACCACAATAGTAGAGTCTTTCAGAGGACGACTGTCCTGTTCTCCGTCTTCTCCTGCTTCTGATGTCTATCACATTTTTCCTTCTGAATGAGGATTGATCATCTTCACTAGGGTCTTCCTTGTTGTTTACCTTCTTTAGGAGTATAGATTTTTGTACATTTAAATTATATTATATGGCTAATATCTGCTTATGGGTGAGTATACACCATGTATATCTTTCTGCTTCTGGGTTACCTCACTCAAGATGATCTTTTCTAGTTCCTACTGTTTGCTTTCAAATTTCATATTTTCCTTCTTTTCAATTGCTGATTAGTATTCCCTTGGGTAAATGTACCACAGTTTCTGTATCTTTTCTTCCAGTGAGGGACATCTATGTTGTCTCCTGATTCTGGATATTACTAATAGAGCTGCTATGAACATGGTTGAGCTAATGTCTTTGTTGTATAATTGAGAATATTTTGGATAGAAGTCTAGTAGTGGTATAGCTGGATCTTGAGGTAGTACTATTCCTAATTTTCTGAGAAAGCCCCAGATTGATTTCCGAAGTGGTTGAAAAGGTTACATTCCCATCAGTAATTGAGGAGGGTACCATTTTCTCCACATCCTCTCCAGCATGCATCATCCCTTGAGGTTTTTATCTTAATCATTCTGATAGGTGTGAGGTGAAATTTCATGGTCATTTGCTTTGCATTTCCCTGATGACTAAGAACTTTGAACATTTCTGTAAGTGTTACTCTGCCATTCGATAATTCTCTGTTGAGAATTCTCTGTTCAGATCTGTACCACGTTTTTTAATTGGATTACTTGGTTTGTTGGTGTTTAACTTCTTACGGTTTTTATGTATTCTGGATATTAGCCCTCTGTCAGATAAAGGGTTGGTGAAAATGCTTTCCCAATCTGTAGGCTATCATTTTGTTCTGACAAAAATGTCCTTTGCTTTACAGAAGCTTTTTAATTTCATGAGGTCCCATTTATTGACTGTTAGTCTTAAAGACTGTACTATTGGTGTTCTGTTCAAGAAGTTGTCTCCTGTGCCAATGAGGTCAAGGCTCTTCCCTACTTTTAGTGTGTCTGGTTTTATGTTGAGGTCTTTGATCCACTTGGACTTTAGTTTTGTGCAGGGTGATGGATATGGATCTATTTGAATTTTTCTACATGTTGACATCCATTAGACCAACACCATTTGTTGAAGAAACTATCTTTTTTCCATTGTATGGTTTTTGCTTCTTCGTCAAAAATCAAGTATCTGTAGATGTATAGGTTTATTTCTCAATCTTCTACTAGATTCAATTTCTCACCATTCTGTTTCTATGACATTACCATGCAGTTTTTATTAATATTGCTCTATAGTACAGCTTAAGATCAGGGATGTTGATGCCTCCAGAAGATCTGTTATTTTCCAGGATTGTTTTAGCAATTCTGTTTTTTTTTCTGATTTTCATTATAAAATTGAGAATTGTTCTTTCAAGATCTGTAAAGTTTTTGTTGGCATTTTGATGGGAATTGCATTGAATCTGTGAATTGCTTTTGGAAGGATGGGTATTTTCTTTTTTTTAATATGTTGTTGTTTATTCCTTTTATAATTTGTCAAGTACAGTTGCCCTACCTCAGCATCTTAGCACACAGAACAGTAATAAAATTGATTAACATCAGTGTTACGTTCTTATTCACAATAGGTGTCAATGTTTTTTTTTAAATTTTGATTCTTTATATAATTACAATTTATTCACTTTGTATCCCAGCTCTAGCTCCCTCCTTCATTCCCCCCCAATCCCACCTTCCCTCTCTCATCAACTCCCATGCCCTTCTCAAAGTCCATTGTTTGGGGAGGTCCTCCTTCCTTTCCATCTGAACCTAGCTTATCAGGCCTCATCAGGACTGGCTGCATTTTCCTCCTCTGTGGCCTGGCAAGGCTCCTCCCCATTCTGGGGGTGGTAACAATGGGATGGACATTGGAAGAAGGAGAAAACAGGAAACAGGACAGGAACCTACCACAGAGGGCCTCTGAAAGACTCTACCCAACAGGGCATCAAAGCAGATTCTGAGACTCATAACCAATTTTGGGGTAGAGTGCACGGAATCTTCTGAAAGAAGGGGAAGATAGAAAGACATGGAGAGGATGGTTGTTCCACAAGGAGAACAACAAAAGCAAAATATCTTGGCCCAGGGGTCTTTTCTGAGACTGATACTCCGACCAAGGACCATTCATGGATATAACCTAGCCCCTTCCAGATGTAGCCCATGCAGCTCAGTCTCCTAGTAGGACACCCTAGTAAGGGGAACAGGGACTATCTTTGACAGGATGGCTATTTTCACTATGTTAATCTTACGTTTTCATGATCCTGGGAAATCTTTCCATCTTTTGATATCTTCATTTTCTTTCTTCTGACACATGAAGGCTTTTTTTTTTAATATAGATCTTTTACGTACTTGGTTAGAATCGCACCAAGTTACTTTATGTTATTTGTAGCTATTGTAAAGAATGTTGTTTCCCTAATTTCTTTATCAGCCATTTTGTCTTTTGTATACAGGAGGGCCTATTTCTCCCAAGGAAATAGAAGCAGTAATCAACACCTCACTTCCAAAACAAGCCTAGGGCTTGATGGTTTCAGTGCAGAATTCTACAAGACCTTCAAAGAAAAGCTGACGCCAATACTCTTCCAACTATTCCACAAAAATAAAATGGAAGGAACACTACTAAACTCATTCTATGAGGCCGCAGTCATCATGATACCTAAACCACACAAGAACTCTACAAAAAAAGATAATTTCAGACCTATCTCTCTTATAAAACTTGACACAAAAATACTCAATAAAATACTCACAAACCAAATCCAAGAACACGTAAAAGATATCATCCAACATGACCAAGTAGACTTCATCCCAGGCATGCAGGGGTGGTTCAATATATGGAAATCTCGTAATATATTTCAATACATAAACAAACAGAAGGAGAAAAACCACATAATCATATCCTTAGATGCTGAAAAAGCGTTTGATAAAAAATCCAACACTCATTCATGTTCAAAGTTGTGGAGAGATCAGGGATACAAGGCACATACCTAAACATAGCAAAGGCAATATATAGTAAGCATATAGCCAGCATGAAACTAAATGAAGAGGAACTTAAATCAACCCCACTAAAGTCAGGGACAAGGCAAGGCTGCCCACTCTCTCCGCAACTTTTTAACATAGTACTTGAAGTCCTAGCAAGAGTAATAAGACATCTAAAGTACATGAAGCAATACACATTGTAAAGGAAGAAGTCAAAGTATTCGCAGATGATATAATTGTATACATGAGTGACCCCAAAAATTTAACCAGAGAACTCCTTCACCTGATAAATGCATTCAGCAAAGTGGCTGGATACAAAATTATCTCAAGAAATAAATTTGTTTCCATCTTTAGAATTGTTAGGAATTAATTGTTCCAGAAAGAGAACATTAGAAGCTAACAATGCAAGGCCTCTAAAAACAAACAAACAAAGAAACAAAAACCACTTTGTATTTGGATAGCAAGTATGGATAGGAGAAATGAGCCAAGGATATTGTTTCTGACACATGAGCTATTAGTCCAAAGACACTGAACAGTAAAAGTAAACAACTTCTTCAAATTAACTTTCCTGGGGAAACAGATCTAAAAGAAAACAATGGAAAAAAATTGGGGGCTGATGAGCACCAGTGTTTTCCCTAATAAAGATGTAGCATGTGCTGTATATGATTGTATTTTGTGATTAATGAACATGTTTCAGAAATACACCTTGATTATAATTTAAATTTGTATAAATGTAGATATTTTATTTTATACTCAGAGCTATGATTTTCCCTGAATACATTTTTCATTGAATTCATTATGTGCACAATAATTTAGCTGTGCTTAATCTTTTTGCCACTTCAGAGAATTAATACGTTAAGTTTCAGATGTAATATTTCAAAGACAGAAATAAGAATGTTGACTCTTTGAGGTTTATAATTCAATATAATCCTTCACAATTGCACACGAGTGATGAAAGTCTTTGGCTATTTTATATTCTAGGCACTGATTATAAAAGTCTCAAATGATAGTATGCATAAAAACTATAGAGCAAATGAAAAATTATAGATGGTTTTTTAGTGGGTATCATGCCTGTAGTTTTAGAAGCAGGGTTGATTTAAAGAAGCACCAAGGATTAATAAATGAGATTAAATAAAACACTGTATCCAGTTGAGAAATTATAATGAGCTAATACTAATATACCAACATTGAGAATAGCTCAATTACAAAAGGAGTCTATGTGTGAGTGTAATTGTATGTATGTATGTGTGTATATATATATACATGTATATATGATTTCAATGTTTGTAGTTTGATATATTACATAACTTTACATACTTTCCTAAATGACTTTAAAAATAACACTGTGATCTAAGAAAGCAAGGTAAAGAGTATTCTTAGTGAAAAGATGATGATACATGTACTATAGCTACAATTATGTAAAGATTAGTCAAGTTATATTAAAATAACACAAACATTTTTTTCTACATTGACTGACTTTTACTGTTATCATTCCAATATTAACAGAAAAGAAATGTTAATTATTATTTTACCACATTTATAAATATGCCAGTACGGAATACTAAGTAATACTTTAATTATTTATTGGCTTGACATTTGATTATTAATTTTTTTGGTTTCCTGAGACAGGTTTTCTCTATGTAGCCCTGGATATCCTGGACCATGCTGGCCTCAAACTCACAGAGATCCACAGTCCTCTCTCTCTCATGTGCTGGGATTAAGACATTTTCTTTCATTCTTGGAGTCAAATACTTTACTTTATAAAGATATATTTTGTAATTGGAAGTAATATCATTCTTAAAGTTTTGATAAAATCCCCTTTATATATTTTTTTCCTCATGTTTTCTACTACTTTGCCTATTTAGTTTTGGATCATTATTTTTGTTTGGTCATTATATCAAACACTTAAACTATTCAGGGAAACAGGGACTGTTTCAGTCATGATCTTGATGGCTGACTCTTTGACCCTCCCCCATATAAGCCGGGGAGTGACAGACTGGCTAGATCCCAGGGGAGGACTTTGCAGCCAGCCCTGAGGAGACATGATAAGTTGGGGTTGGATGGAAGGGAAGGAGGTCCTCCCCTGTTGGTGGACTTGGAGGGGGCGGG